>JAMPIV010015164.1:0-478234 GCA_024509875.1 Oreohelix idahoensis
CTCAAAATTCGCACTCTGTTTTTTTTTCCCGCCACGACCGTCAAAAAAGTCTCCTGATCCCACAGAATACTAACTTAAACGACAACCTTACCCAGCTATCCACCGTCCACTGCCCGCCCTGACCACGCTAATGGCTTTACCGGCCGGGGCCGAGAAGATATATGGGCTCTCGGGAGAGAATTCCGGCTTAATGGGGTGTTCCCAAGCTGCTCAACCAATAAAATTAAAAATCAGGACCAACCCCCAAACCCTTCTGTCACCCGTCCGCTACCAGTTCCGGGTTCTCGCCCGGAACATTCACCCTCCTTACCCGCCCTGGCGGATGAGTCATGTTGCCCTTAAAATGTCATGTCCGTATAGGTTTTCCTATCAATATCGCGCATATAAGAGGGTGCACGCCCCACTAGGGCCGCATGGGTAGGTGGGAGCGGGCTCCTCCGGTCAACCGCCCAAATCATATTGAATCCGTAATGGACGAAGACATGTCTTTGTCTTTTCTCCCTGATCTAACTCGCGCCTCTTGGTTGTTATGTTTAATTTTGGTAGTCCCAATACTAATATGGGGCCTCATTGGGGTGAGGGTATACTGGGCCCATGATGGACCCTCCTCCCTAGCACTTCCGTATAATGAAAAGTATAAACGGGAATTTAAGAATGAATCCACCTGCATGAAAAGGGAGGAGATTTATAGCCCACTGAGGGGTTTGGGGGGTACAGATTGGTGAGTGCCAGTTGAAATCTTGAGTGGTGTAAATGCCCAAGAAGGAACCTTCCCCTAGTCCATAGAGTGCGAAGTGGGAGTCCGGTCGGCCCTGGGGTCGTACGGCCCCAATTGTTACCCTTGTCTCCGAGGCGCGCTCCGATAGTTGGGGTGAACACGTTACTAGGTGGTACGTATTTGTAACCCTTCACCTCGTTGCCAATAAAAGTCTCATAGACCTCACCCCGCATCACTGTTCCCATCCCGCTAACATTCACGACCCCCGCGGGCCACGTTGTCATCCGCGTAGGACAGTGACATTACTCGGGTAGACCAGTCCACCCTGCTTCTTCTGATGTGTCTGCGTTTGGTACCTCGGTCTGCTCTAGGGATGGGTAGTCATGCTACTGACCCTTGCTCCCTCTCCCTTCCCCCATCTCCTGGACTAATTTGTCTGGTGGTCTGTGGCTCTGTTCGCAGGTGGATATAGGCTTGTCTAGCCCTGCCTATGCCTCACGTCAATGTTTCCCCGCGCCCAGAGATAAAACTTCCACATCCGGCTATCTTTGTGTTTGATATACCCAATTCCCACCGTGGGTTGCCAAGGGGACAACGCAGCATCCCGAGTTTAAAAACCCCACAGAGGGAAGTTAAGCGCGGACGGGGATGGAGTAACTACTAGCGGGGGATTACGCCCTCTGTGGCTTCCCACCGTATGGAGTTGGTCCGTAGCGTCCGTCCGGGTGGGAGTCGGGGGCGTCCCGCTTCTTTGCCCCAGTTCCTGGTGGGCTCGCTCCTGTGCTCGTGGGGGGGGGGGGGGTGTGAGGACCAAAAAAACGAACAGAAGAGAATGCTATCAAACAGGGGACCTCTTCTACAAGAATACCAAAACAAAGAATACCGCAAAAAACAAGACTACGAAAGAATTGTTGTACTAAAAGAAACACAAAAAAAAAGACCGATCCTGCTCCGTGGTCAACCCCGTACTGTGGCCCTGGTGCTCCAGCGGGGCGGTTTCATTAATGGGTGGGGGCCTGGCGGGCAGATGACGGCTTTCAGGGTAGACCCCCCAACATCTCGCCCCTCAGCGGGGGGGCATAACGGATAGCCGGTACCGCAGTGCTTCACCCCAAACGCTTGAAGGTTGGTGGTTGGCCTGCTGTCGGCTTGATCTTCGTTTGTCGGGATAGGCATGGAGCTAGGGATGCTTGTGAATTTAACAAAAAACGCCCGCGCGGGGGTGGCCGCCTCCAGCAGCCTAGTTTTCCCGACAGCTTATGGCAAGGAGTTACTCCCTCGATCCAATCCCCACGTGTTTGCCATGTGCGGGAGGTGTTAGGGGTCTAACTCCACCCCCTGCTCAGCCTAGCGCCCCAGACCAACCTCGAATAAGTAAGGTAAGCTCCAGTGGTCATGCCGTGAACCCCAAACTGCGAACACGCGGGGGTGCTAGTCGAACTGTCGGCCCCCCTCCCGCCTACGAGGCTGTCCACACTGTTCTAAGGGTCCCCCCATAACCATTCTGTACAGTCATATTACTCCTTACACAGACTATACACCGCATAGGAAGAACTATTAATAATATAAGGTACCACTTACAATATTCAAAATAGATGAAATTCTCTAGTACATATAACTTGTAAGTAAAATTGATTGTGATTCCTGGTTCCCTTTGTATTTGAATCAGGACACATATTCATTCATAACAGCAATGAATACATATTGTTATTTGAAAAGTTATCAGTGTCTCCTTTAAGATATCCTTTAGAGTGTTATATGTATGTGAGTGTCACAGTGTTGTCAAGTGTGGTGGAATAAATTAAATTGTTTATCTGTCTGTTGTTGTTATGACTTACACTTCATCATACACATACCCTAGACATATAACGTAGTCATCACACTATTCCAGAATAATTCTGACTGAGGTATACATATGTGGCAGGAAGTAAGGTTATATATAATACACTACTCTTATTAGATATATATACCTTCACAGCTGATCTCAGTCAGTACACTAAGTCCCCTATAAATATTTATAACATCCCACTTCACCACAGGTATACAAATCAGTTCATCCCAAATGTGAAGAGGTTGAGAGAACAAGAAAAGAAAACTGGAAAAGTAATTCTTCTACTGGACAATGCACCATCTCATCCAGAGACGGATACATTGAATGCAGTTGATGCAAATTTTAAAGTAATTTTTCTGCCTCCCAATGTAACAGCACTGATTCAACCAATGGATCAGGGTGTTATAGCAAAGCTTAAAAAGATGTACAAGAAGGAAGTCCTGCGTCGTTTATTGTTGGCTGAAGATGAAGAAAGTGTGGTGGCGTTTTCCAAAAAGCTTAATCTCAACAAGGCTTGGAGTAGATTGCTTGGGAAAAAAGGAGGAAATGAAACTACTGCAGTGGACACAAATGATGATTGTATAAATGAAGTTGTGGAACTGTTTCAAGCAATGCCCGGATTTTCGGACTGTGACAAAGATGATGCACACATGTGGCTAGAAGATGATAATGATTCTGGTTTTCAGTTTTTGAATGACGAAGAAATTTTGTCTTTTGTGCAAGAAGAAAACCAAATACATGTAGTGACCGATGATGAAGACTCCTCAGAAGTACACGATGTACTTGTAGATTATGAAGAAAAAAACCAAAACGTCGACCAAGTCCTGAAGAGGCCTTTATAGCACTAGAAACAGCGATGGCTTGGTACGAGCAAGAAGATGACAGCTGTCCTACACAGCTTCTGCTGTTGAAGAGAATGCGGGACTTAGCAGCCAAAAGGAGACTATCCAGTTTGGTGCAAAAGAGGATTCCTCATTATTTTAAATAGTGGGCTACATCTGTGCAAGTACATGTATACGTAAGTTGCGCCTGGTTTTGAATCGTTTGTAATGTTATTTTGAAAACATTTCTCTTTCTTAACAAAAATAATTAATACAAGTAGTACATGCACTGCAGTGTAATAAAAGATTTTGGTGATACAGTGATCTAATACAGTGTGGGTATTATTATTACAGTACAAGTAAATATGTTTTATAGTGTATTTTCCTTGTGATGGTTAATTATTTTTAGAAATATGTATACATGTACTCGATACATTATGTAATCCAATTATCCGAACATTTGATTATCCGAACGATGCTCGGTCCCATGGGGTTCGGATAAATGGAGTTCTACTGTATATATATACTAAAGTGAAACATTTAAATCTGCTTAGTCTAGATAAAATATGTTACACTAGACTACGTTTGATTGGCGACTTTCACCGTATAGAAAGCTGGAAGAGCGTTGGTGAAAAGTCTCTTATATTGTAGTACAAGTTTAGACTCCGGCACTGTGTTCCACTGAGTCAAGACGATACCTTCAGACAAGCCAGGACCGATGAAAAGTAGGATTTCAATAAAGAAGAGTAGACCAAGTACTGAGGATCATCTGAAATTAATCAGCAAGAAAACTCGTCTTTATAATATTGGAAACCACAAAGTCCTCGGAGACGTTATACAGGATACTAGTTGGATTATAATTAAAGTAATACTCGACTACCTGTAAAACGATCTCAAAACTTGTGGCCCGACATTATTCGGAAGACTTTCTTTACTAGACGTCTGTAAATTACCCGGATTATACGGGGTAAGTTGTAACATATACAATTTTATCATTTTATATTTGACAAGTTTAACTCGCTGGTGGTTATACAAGTTCATACGACGCTGGCATTCTCAGCATATGAAAATGATAGATTCATGAACCATCACAGCAAGCGCTGGCGACTGCTTCAGGCAGGTTCCCTCACAGTGAACTAAAAGCAGAGGTAGCCTCATGCTCCAAGTATAGCAGGGAGTGGATGATCATGACATCATGGTGTACATATTTATTATATTAACATTTTATATGTTCATATGTTATTTGTTCATATGTATATTTAAACACACTTATATATTTAATCAGGCTAAAGTCGTTGTCCGCTGTCCAGCCACATTTTTTCATCAGATTACCTGAAATGCCGATGCTTTTTCATCATATCCACTGGGTTTATCATTGATGCTCAGGGAAGGTAAAATTACTGAGAAAAAAGGAAGTGTCGGTGGAACGGACAACAGGGAAGGCGCCTGACTAGTTTCAGGAAACCAAGATGTAGCAGAGACATTTGTTTCTTCAATGTTTGTGGTGCAAGCTGAAGATACAAGTGTGTGACACCAGCTAGATACGAGTCTGTGGATAATGAGTGTGACATTATTGGTCTCTCCCCTTTTCGAATTTTCTCTCTTTCTCCCATTATCTACGTATTTTTCATTTACGTGCCCAGTCACTTGTTTACACTTCTTCCTGTAATAATTCGTCATGTCTGTTTACCTAATCCTCCATGCTGAGAAAGTAGACAAGTGATGTAAAATTGACCAAATGTCACGTTGGTAAAATTCTCGTGTACTAGACATTGGTGCGCCGGATTAACACGAAGATCGCCCCGCGAGCTTGGTTATCGCCGATATAGATATTGCAGCTTCCTAATTTCTCTCGTGGAGAGAACATAACCAATATGGTCACACGATGAATGTTTTTTTTTTGCACAGGTACAGGGCAGTAAATTATCCAGGAGGAGACCTATTACAGACAAGCACCTGAAAGACAGAATGTTGTAATAAGTTTCCGGAAAGATATTATTTGTCATAATGTAGGAAGTCGTGAGTATAAACAGGACCGATAATCGACGGACATAACAATTCCTTATATGAAAAATGACTTTTAAAAAATCGCGCAGAATTTTCATACGAAAAAATTGTTGAGATAAACTCCTTCATAACACGTATGATTGAATACAATTGGCTGTGTGAGGCTCCCTTAAATAGAAGCATCAATTTTCTATTTAAACCTCTGCCAGGAGTAATCTTAAGCAAAGGTTGATACCTTTGAAGACCCTAATGTTTACTCTCTAAGTTTGGCTATTGTTGGACCACCATCACACAGCAGGGAAGACAGTCCTGCCACATACACCTGTGACTACTTCCACAGCTGTGACCACTTCCACACATGTGACAACATCCCCACCAGTGACCACTTCCACACCTGTGACCACTTCCACACCTGTGACCACTTCTACACCTGTGACCACTGCCACACATGTGACCACTTCCACACCTGTGACCTCGACTCCAACCACTTGTGTCTACGTTCATTCATTTCTCTTTATCCCCTCGTCACCTGGCAGGAAGCCTGCACCAATGTTTGCGTTTGTTCGCATTAGTGGTTATAGTAGCAATTTATTTTACATAATGAGGTTGTCAATTTCATTTTGTGTCTACACATGACTATTAGGAATAGTAATCTAAAATGTTGAAAATCAAAAAAAGTTGATGATGTGACTGGTGGTTTTGGCCTGGGAGAACGAAATGAGAGAGGTGACAGACTGATAGAGTGTTCAAGAACACGTGAAATGAAAGTAGGAAACACCTGGTTTAAGCAGAATCCTAGACGCCTTTGGACGTGGAAAAGTCCAGGGAACAATGTTCATAATCAGATTACTACATACTAATATGCAGGAGATTTAGAAACAGTTTGAAATCTGTGAAAACTAGGCCAGGAGCAGACTGCAACAACGATCATGTAGCAGTAATAGGAAAACTGAGAATAAAATTGAAGAAAGTAAAGCGAGCTTCAAACAATATTAAATTAAACTTTTCCTTACATAAATCAGATAAGGAAATGAGTGAAAGATACAACATTACAGTACAGAATAGGTACAATGCAACAGAAAAAATACAGAGTACAGATGAACAGTGGGAAATGCTAAAGGAATCAATACACCAAACATCAAAATAAATCGTACCAGAAGTAAAGAGGACTGCAAAGAAGAAGTGGATGACAGATGAAATTTTACAACTGATGGACGCAAGAAGGAAGAAGAAGCAAGAAGAAGCAAGACAACGAAGAATATGACAGACTAAATAAGGAAATAGTAAACAAATATAAAACAGCAAAAGAAGCATGGCTAAACCAGAAATGCAGAGAGATTGAAGTGCAGAACCGAAAAGACACAAAATCTATGTACAAGCAAATAAATGAGTTAACAGGCAGGGCACAAACAGTCACTGGCTGTTTGAAATCAAAAGAAGGAACATTGTTAATGGGTAATGAGAACATGATAGAAAGGTGGACAGAATAGATCAAAAAGCTGTATGATGATGAAAGACCAGATTTGAACAACCAGGACAATTGTGAAGGACCTCCAATAGATGTGACAGAAGTAGAGGATGCCAAGCGCCACATGAAGAACGACAAAGCGCCTAGACCAGATAATGTAACAATAAAGGAAATGGAAGCTTTGGGAGAATTTGGAGTAGAAGTGATAACAAAACTCTTAAATGACATCTACAACAGTGGTCAAATACCTGATGATCTGCTAAAATCCATATTCATAGCTTTGTCAAAGAAACCTGGAGCCATGGAATGTGAAGAACATCGCACCATTAGTCTAATGAGTCATGTGACCAAAATATTATTACGAATTATCATGAGAAGAGTGAGAAATAAAATTAAACCAGAAATCGGTGATGAACAGTATGAATTTGTAGAAGGTAAAGGCACAAACAATGCTATATACATATTATAAGAACATTAATAGAAAGTGCCATAGAGGTGAAGACAGATCTGTACTTGTGCTTTATAGATAACACTAAGGCATTTGACAAAGTGAAACATGAAGAAATTATCAAAATGTTAGAAAGTATCAACATTGATGGAAGGACTTGAGGATAATAAAGAACAGGTACTGGCAACAAACAGCAGGTGTAAGAATTAGCAGCCAATTAGGAACGTTTTAGCAAGTAAAAAAGGGTGTCAGGCAAGGATGCGTGCTGTTACCGGGTCTGTTCAATCTGTACAGCGAAGATATAATGAGATCTCTAGAGGACATGACAGGAATATCATTCGGCGGACATAATATAAACAACTTGAGATACGCTGATGATACAGTCTTAATAGCAAAAAGTGAAAAGGAGCTGCGAGAAATGGTTGATACAATAGTGATACAAAGTGAAAATAAAGGCCTTAGCCTTAACAGCAAAAAGACAGAAGTAATGGTTATCTCAAAGACAAGGGCTTCCCCAGAATGCACAATCAAAGTAATTGGAACCGTTTTAAAACAAGTCAATAAATTCAAATACCTGGGAACATTAATAACAATGGATGGAAGATGCATCTCAGAAGTGAAGAGCAGAATAGCTCAGGCAAAAGTATCATTCTAAAAAAGGAAGAGTATTTTATGCAACAATTCTTTGTCATTGGAAGTAAGAAAGAGAGGTCTTCCTTGTTATATAAAATCCAATCCTGACATATGGGAGTGAATATATATATAAGTATATAAACCAATAAAACGGCATTGAATCAGTACTATAAAATAACGGTTCACATGAAACAAGGGATGTTTCGGATTTTACCCTTCGTCAGCCACAGTTACAAACAGGTGACAAGGACAAGAATTACGTATAGGTACTACAAAAACATACGATGATGAGAAACATACACCAAATGAGAGATACAAGCAGATGGAAAAAGTAAACAACCACAGTGATGATCGAAAAAAGAACAATAATAATGCAAGAAAATCGTAAAACCTGAAAGAAATACCGAAACAAGAAAGTAAATAATCAACGAAACGAAAAAAAAGAGAATAAACAAAACTTTGGAACAAGTAAAAGATCACTTAGCTAGATCCGTAGATAATGGAATAGAACACTGAGGTAGCTTGTCCAAGAAATCGTCTAAGGAAGTGACGTATAAGATAGCGACAATTTAAAAAGATAAAAAGGGATACGAAACGAACCAAAACAAAAACATAAGAAGATAGATCGAAAAAACAACGAATAAAGAAGAATGAAAAAGAGAGAAAAGCCACCAGAATTTATGCAAAATGATGTTGGACATTAAGGCCTTTTTGAGATAAACAGCCCATTTGAAAAATGAGGCGATTCTCCAACGAAATCGCGAGTTCGGTCATCACCGACACATGAAAGGAGGACAGTGACATAAATATCAAAATTACCTGAATGGTCAGGCCTATTGAAATGAAGGGCCACCGGTAAATGTTTGCAAGTGCTCACGAAACCTGTCTGCCAAACGTCTGCCAGTTTCACCAATATAGGTAATGCCACACTTCTTGCAGATGATAGCATAAATCAGGTTTCTGGATTCGCACGTGAAAGACTCTCTAATGACACATTTTCCTTTCGGAAAAGTGACTGTCTGAGTTTGGAGTACAAACGGACAGGTCTTACATATACAGCGTTGGCACGGTTTAGTACCAAAGTATGAAGGGCTAGTATGTCTCAAGCGACTGTGTACAAGAATATCCCTAAAATTCCTATCCCTACGATATGCCACCAAAGGTGTATCACGAAACAACTTTTTTTATTTTTTTATTAAAGTTTTGCCTCGTTTTGGCGAGGCGCGTCCCGTTCAACCTAGTCGGTTATATTAGGGCGCATGTCCAAACATAAAAGACCCTTAGGTCTGGGTGATGACGAAACACCTCTCTGGTATCAGGATCAGATTGGAGAATAGGCAGATGTCGAAACAGAATTCTCTTCACCGCCAGACAGTGAGGACGGAAAGTTAGAACCAGTTTGAGTCTGTCAGATTTAGCAGAAGGTTTAGTAGTGAGTGCCATCTGACGAGTGACGTGTGTGATGCGATTAAGAGCATAAGATAAAACATGTTCTGGATAAAGACGTCGGCGAAAGAACTCGAGCATCTCTTGAGCTCCCTGATGAAAATCATCGTCATCGTGACATAACCGACGCAAGCGAAGAAGTTGAGAAAAGGGAATGGAATTTTTACAACTAAGAGGATGCGATGAAGTATAAAAAAGGAAACCATGAGCGTCAGTAGCTTTATAATAGACAGACGTTTGAAGACCAGTAGGGCTAATAGTCACAGTGATGTCAAGGAAGTTCACCGAAGTCGTAGAAATTTCAGAAGTGAATTTGATGGCAGGATTGAAATTACCAACATAGGCAATAAATCGACGGAGGTCTACCACAGACATGTCTGTAATGCCAATTCCATCATCAATATAGCGCCGGTAAAACTCAGGTATCGGTCCATCGTAACTGTGAAGGACCAAATATTCAAAGTGGCCCATAAACAGGCAAGCGTAACTAGGGCCGATCTTAGTACCCATAGCGACGCCACTGATTTGGTTGAAGAATTGGCCATTAAACTCAAAAGAGTTGAGAATAAGAACCAACTCAGCAAGGCGAAGAAGCGGACCTGTACTTATAATAAGATCAGTAAGCTGGTCGAGAAAAAATTGGAGTGCCTTGAGACCACCAGCATGTGGAATATAAGTAAAAGGGAACAAACATCTAGGAGGAAAAGACGGTAAGTACGGCCAAGCGTGAATCTGATCGAATCAAAGGTAGTGATAGCATGAGTTGTGTCCTTCAAATAAGAAGGCAGATTGGCGACTAAAGGCTGGAAAATACTATCAACATAATTCAGAAATACGTTCAGTGGGACAAGAACAGGCTGAAACATGGACAATATATATGGGAGTGAGTCATGGACAATTAGTAAACAAATAGGGAAAACACTAGAGGCAAGAGAGATGTGGTTTTACAGAAGAATGTTAAAAATACCACGGACAGCCAAAAAGAGTAATGAGGATGTCCTGAAAGAGGCCAATGCTCAAAGAAAACTTATTTCACAAGTTAGAAAGAAGCAATCCACTTTTTTGGGCATGTTGTGAGAAGAGGAAAGCTGGAATATATCGTAACAACAGGTAAGATTGAAGGAAAACGAGTTAGGGGAAGACAAAGAGAGCAAATACTGGACAGTTTGACATCGTGGCATGGAAAGAAGTCAACAGCAGAATTGATAAATTGTACTGGAGACAGGAATTTGTGGAGAAACATGATCTCCTACGCCACTAGGCACGGTACTTGAAGAAGAGAAGAAGATCTAAAATGTCTGTGACCATTATGTCTGTGCTATCATTGACTTGACAGTCATGACTTGACATCTGTGACAATTAGGTCTGTGCCATCATTGACTTGACAGTCATGACTTGACATCTATGACAATTAGGTCTGTGCCATCATTGACTTGACAGTCATGACTTGACATCTGTGACAATTAGGTTTGTGCCCTCATTGACTTGACAGTCATGACTTGACATCTGTGACAATCAGGTCTGTGCCATCATTTACTTGACAGTCATGACTTGACATCTGTGACAATTAGGTCTGTGCCTTCATTGACTTGACAGTCATGACCTGACATCTGTGACAATTAGGTCTGTGCCATCATTGACTTGACAGTCATGACTTGACATCTGTGACAATTAGGTCTGTGCCATCATTGACTTGACAGTCATGACTTGATATCTGTGACAATTAGGTCTGTGCCATCATTGACTTGACAGTCATGACTTGACATCTGTGACAATTAGGTCTGTGCCATCATTGACTTGACAGTCATCACTTGACATCTGTGACAATTAGGTCTGTGCCATCATTTACTTGACAGTCATTACTTGACATCTGTGAAAATTAGGTCTGTGCCATCATTGACTTGACAGTCATGACTTCACATCTGTGACAATTAGGTCTGTGCCATCATTGACTTGACAGTCATGACTTGACATCTGTGACAATTAGGTCTGTGCCATCATTGACTTGACAGTCATGACTTGACATCTGTGACAATTAGGTCTGTGCCATCATTGACTTGACAGTCATGACCTGACATCTGTGACAATTTGGTCTGAACCATCATTGACTTGACAGTCATGACTTGACATCTGTGACAATTAGGTCTGTGCCATCATTGACTTGACAGTCATGACTTGACATCTGTGACAATTAAGTCTGTGCCATCATTGACTTGACAGTCATGACTAGACATCTGTGACAATTAGGTCTGTGCCATCATTGACTTGACAGTCATGACTTGACATCTGTGACAATTAGGTCTGTGCCATCATTGACTTGACAGTCATGACTTGACATCTGTGACAATTAGGTCTGTGCCATCATTGACTTGACAGTCATGACTTGACATCTGTGACAATTAGGTCTGTGCCATCATTGACTTGACATCTGTGACAATTAGGTCTGTGCCATCATTGACTTGACATCTGTGACAATTAGGTCTGTGCCATCATTGACATGACAGTCATGACCTGACATCTGTGACAATTAGGTCTGTGCCATCATTGACTTGACAGTCATGACTTGACATCTGTGACAATTAGGTCTGTGCCATCATTGACTTGACAGTCATGACTTGACATCTGTGAAAATTAGGTCTGAGCCATCATTGACTTGACAGTCATGACTTGATATCTGTGACAATTAGGTCTGTGCCATCATTGACTTGACAGTCATGACTTGACATCTGTGACAATTAGACCTGTGCCATCATTGACTTGACAGTCATGACCTGACATCTGTGACATCTAGGTCTGAGCCATCATTGACTTGACAGTCATGACTTGACATCTGTGACAATTAGGTCTGTGCCATCATTGACTTGACAGTTATGACTTGACATCTGTGACAATTAGGTCTGTGCCATCATTGACTTGACAGTCATGACTTGACATCTGTGACAATTAGGTCTGTGCCATCATTGACTTGACAGTCATGATTTGACATCTGTGACAATTAGGTCTGTGCTATCATTGACTTGACAGTCATGACTTTATATCTGTGACAATTAGGTCTGTGCCATCACTGACTTGCCAGTCATGATTTGACATCTGTGACAATTAGGCCTGTGCCATCATTGACTTGACAGTCATGACCTGACATCTGTGACAACACATCTGTGACAAACTGTGAACTGTGACTAACTCTAAACTGGACTATTTTAACGAAAGGCCGAAATAAAAATTAAAAAAAAGGCTAAAAATCCAGACAACAAGATCTGTTATTGAACGTACTCCTTAAAATAATGGACATATGACAAAAGGACACACAAGTCTTAACTAAAAAAAAAAAAAAAACGCCTTCTGTCACCTTGAGGCAATTTTGAAAGTAACCAGTGTTTGCTGTATATAAATGAATGTCCTGAACTTCACAGCTTGCTGTGGTTATTCCACAGACCGTATAATGCCTTTTCCACGGATCTTACACGCACGCTCGCACACACACATATATATAATGAAGCACATTAAAAACTCACCACTATTATACGGGGTGTTCCACGAAAAAGCGGCCCTATTCACAAAGTGAAAGTAGGCAGATTTTTCAGCATTTTTTAATGTTTACAAATATGTCGGTTATAAAAGGTTCCAAGTAGTACTAGATTGACCTAAATTATTTTCCATGACTGGACCTGAGTATTTGAAAACCATCGTGTGTGTTTAAATAAACTGTCTATCACAATGCCGTTTTCACTGCAAGAAAGGATAGCTATTGTTGAGAATTATATCCGTACAGGATGATTAAAAAAAAACATCTGATTTTTGCATCAGCGTTTTCTGGTTCTAAAATTCCTGCAAAGAGTAGCATACAGAAGATGATCTCAAAATGGCGTACAACAGGGTCAGTCGTTAATGCCAAAAAATGTAGAGTGCCAACTGTTAGGACGTCACAATTCTACAACGCTAGGACTACTTGGCCATTCACACTACTTCCGACACAATACGTCAGCATTCCATGACGTCACGGGCCGCTTTTTCGTGGAACACCCTTTTAAATACTGATGCCGAGAAGCTGGAAAAAAAAGCGTGGGAATGGATTTTCCCCGTGTTTGTAATGAGGTAGAGAGCGAATGGCTGCTAGAATGGAAAGTGCATGATTCAACCCACGGGTTTGTGTACAGACTACATGAAAACAATGAAAGTTACACGTGCAACACGATTCCCAACAGCTATGACCCTGAAAATGTGTACGCGTTGTGGCAGTATACTCGGTATAAAAAGGCCGTTGAGACAAAACACCCAGTACATGTGCTTGAAATGCCACGACTATCTGAAAACGACCGCCAACGAGCCATTGGTATGTTGGAGACCGGAATGAGCTCGCGGGCCATTGCCAGAAGGATGAATTGTCACCACAGCACTATTGTACGTCTCAATGAACGTTACGGAACCACTGGCAGTGCCCGGGATAGATTTCAGAGTGGCCAACCACGAGTTACTACCCCTGCAAAAGATCGTCATATTGTGCTGAGTCACCTAAGGAATCGTTCTCTCCCGGCAAGTCAAACAGCAAGAGCAATAGTGGGCAGACGTGGGCAAGTCTCTCGAATGACAGTCATACGACGACTCAGAGATACAGGCCTTACTGCAAGACGACCTTATGTTGGGCCAAACTTGACTCACAGACATCGTCAGCAGCGCCTGCAATGGGCAGAGCAACATGTCAGATGGACTAGACTGCAGTGGAATGCTGTCCTATTCACAGACGAGAGCAGATTCAACATATCCTTTGCTGATGGACGTATTCGGATTTGGTGACGGTGTGGAGAGCGCTTTGCAGATTCCTGTTTTCGTCAATACAACCGATTTGGAGGTGGCAGTATTCACATTTGGGGAGGATTCAGTTTTCACCATCGTTTGCCTCTTCACGTCTTCCGTGGAAATGTTAATGCTGTGACATATCGAGATGAGGTTCTGGATGCATTGGTTGCTCCTGCGTTCACAAATTATCCAGACTTGCAGCTTCTCCAGCAGGATAACGCACGTGCGTACACCGCATGCATTACGCAGCAATATCTACAGCAGCAGAACATTGTGACGATTGATTGGCCTGCCCTATCACCAGACATGTCCCCTATAGAACATCTGTAGGACGAGCTTGGACGAGAGTCTACAGGCAATGTTCTCCCGCTAGTCTGCAACAGCTCGAAGCTGCTCTTACACGTGAATAGGACTTGATTCCCCGGAATTTCCTTCAGAGACTTGTGCGTTCCATGCGGAGCCGCTGCCAAGCTTGTCTGCAAGCACACAGTGGACATACCAGATACTGAGGATAGTGTGAATGAATTTTTTTATTGGTTGCATTTTTGGTTTTCTCCCTTGCCTGCACATAATGCAATGAATTTCATAACAATCAAATGTACAAATTAATGACCAGCATGGATTCATAGGAAAATGAATAAAGATTCCAAATATGTAAACTTGTAAACACTTATATTTACATTTCACACTCTGTTCCTGGATTATACAGGTGGTGCGTTTTTAATGTGCTTCAGTATATATATATATATATATCAGTCAATACCATTTAGCTCCCCAAGGAGCATATGCCTTCAACAAACACATGCCAAGTCTTCCTGTCCTGTGCCATCCGCTTAAGTTCTTTCCATGTTTTCCTCATTATTTTCACCTGTTTTCTCTTCTCCATGTGTTTTTCTGGTATACCTCTGCCTCTCTTTCCCTGTGGATTCCAGGACTGCCTTGTAATGCTATCAACAAGTTTCCTCAATGTGTGTCCTATCCATCGCCAGTGTCTTCTTCTCAACTCTTGTTCCACTGGCACTTGTCTGGTTCTTGTCATCAATTCCACATTTGTGACTTTGTCATACCATTTCAGTCCTTCTATTCTACGCAAGCATCCGTTTATGAAAGTCTGTAGCTTTTTGGTTGTTGTTTTTGTTGTTCTCCATGTCTCAGAGCCATACAATAGGACTGACGTCACATTTGAGTTGAAGATTCTTATTTTCGTGTTGGATCCGATTTCTCTTGTTTTCCATATGTTTCCCAATGCAATGAAAGCTCCTCTTGCTTTTTTGTATTCTTATTTTGATATCACTGTCTGTCCCTCCAACTTTGTCTATATTGCTGCCAAGATATGTGTACGATTCTACATCCTTTAGTAGCATATATATATATATATATATATATATATATATATATATATATATAATATATATATATATATATATATATATATATATATATATATATATATATATATATATATATATATATATATATATATATATATATATATGCTCCTTATGGATTGTGTAGCAAAGAATGAACACTACGGCCGGCTTCGTTGCAAGAAACCTGCATTAAAGCATTCACGGGCTTTTGCAATGGTCGTTTTTGTAGCAAGCTGTTTTATATGACAAGGTTTGTCAACTTTGACCTACAACCTCACATTACCCGCCCTTCACAATACGTCTGTGGGAGCGGTCCTCCTATTGTTTCTCTTTGTCTCATCAGAAAGGCCCGGGAACAAGCACGAGCAACTACAGTAAGTATGATGACGAGTCTAGACCAGCGGTAGACATCACGGCAGGAGCTGTGGAGATCTACTTCAGAAATACTCAGTTCTCCAAACATCTACTTTGATAAAATCATGGCTGTTGGTTACGAGTATTTGGAATTGGGACTGGAATAGATGCAGCCTATTTGTAACTGTTACACCTGCCGGCCGATTCGCTACCTGTAACTCCATCGATAGAGAGCTGGATTATTCAAATCAAATGATATGTTACCAAAAAATCACTTCACGTCACTTCACTGTAAAGAAAATATGGTGTTTCTATCTTACGCAGGTAATGACTAAACTGTATGATTTGTAAGGTAGCTTGTGGGTTTTCGCTGAGAAATCGGCAAAACGCGCTTGTGACATTTCGCTTTTAAATGCCCGCGGGATAGAAATAGTCCAAATTTTATTGAGTTTAAACATTCTCTCCCCCCCCCACGCCGTCTAATGATCTACCAAAGTGATCTACTGGTAGAACGCGACGAACTGTTGCCGACGCCTGGTATAGACAGACTTATGAAAAAACTGTCTTATTGGCAGACAATAGGTCAGTGTTGTTCCGAATAAAAGTGCAGACACGACGAAACCTGATTATAACCAAGCGGGCTCAAGGCCGCCCTTAAGAAAATAACTTACATTATCTTAGTCCGCCAGACGGCTCAAGGAGTAACAAATAGTGAGTGACACAATGATCTTTAACATACGGCGGCAGGTTCAGACATAGACAACCTCGGTTTTTGCAGTTGACCCCGCGTGTTTAAGGGATTAGCGCTCAAATATCTGCTTGTAGATACAACAGGAATTTGAGGGTCGTCTCTAAATATGACGTCGAGTATTGAAAAGGAGGGTTGGGGGGGGGAGGAATGGATGGGGGATGGGGGGGGGGGATGGAGGAAATCAAAATTTTGTGACGATAGGGAGGGAAAAAAAGGGGGGAGGGGTTGATTAAAACGTGACGTCACATACACACAAACCAGGGTTGTGAAGTTGGCCAAATAATGTTCCGACTCCCATTCCTGACATTTTAGAAGTCCGACTTCAGACTTCGCCTACAGTTTTTTACTAGTCATATGGCTAACAACTAGGAGTCGCAGTTCGGACATTTTTTTTAAAGACTCCAACTCCACTTAAAATGACCGAATCCACGACTCCAGCTCCTCTTAAAATGACCGAATCCACGACTCCAACTCCACTTAAAATGACCGAATCCACGACTCCAACTCCACTTAAAATGACCGAATCCACGACTCCAGCTCCACTTAAAATGACCGAATCCACGACTCCAACTCCACTTAAAATGACCGAATCCACGACTCCAGCTCCACTTAAAATGACCGAATCCACGACTCCAACTCCACTTAAAATGACCGAATCCACGACTCCAACTCCACTTAAAATGACCGAATCCACGACTCCAACTCCACTTAAAATGGCCGAATCCACGACTCCCACTCCACTTAAAATGACCGAATCCACGACTCCCACTCCACTTAAAATGACCGAATCCACAACTCCCACTCCATTTAAAATGACCGAATCCACGACTCCAACTCCACTTAAAATGACCGAATCCACGACTCCAGCTCCACAAACCTGAAAAAAAACCCCAAAAAACAACAACCCGAGCCAGGCTCGCTTCTTTCATAAATGATGCCAGGAAAAAAAAAAGATTTACTAACCTCAATCCTCATAGTCTGCTTACTTCCAATATTTAACAACCCCCCTCGCTGACGACTTATACTGTATTAATTTTATAATCTTTTGTATTTTTAAACCTTAGAATTTGTGTGTGTGTGGTTTAACACTATTTTATGAACTTTAACAAAAGTAAGCAGTGAAGTTATTGAAGTATTTACTGTACATTTAAGTATTTTTTTATTGTTTGAAATTAAATTATGCCGAAAATGAGCAGAATTTTACCAAAAATTAGGAATCATTTAACCAAGGAAGCAGTTACTGTAATATCCTGATTAATTAATACTATTTTACTTATAAGATTGTTATTTTGTCTACATTAGTTAACTAATTTATAGTCGAATGCATTCTTTCTTTTCAGTATTAAAAAAAATGGGGGGTATCGGGGTTAAAGATTTGTTATATTGTCGCGAGTATGGAAATGGAGAATGTCTGAATTTAGATAGAATGTGAATGAATAGTGTGGAAATAGAGAAAATTAAAGTCACTAATGAAAATATGTAAACAGGTATGACTTCTGGAGAGAAGAGAGATATTATCAAGTACCTTATGTCTACTTCCCAGCCATACTCGGACGCTGTTTAAGATGGCATACCCTCGTCCGTCTTCCAATGCTAAATATAATAATCTACTACAGTATGGACTCCAACAGCAAACATTAAGTGACATTTAGAATAGAGTGCTTAGTACATATAAATATATTTATTAAAGAAACCACAACATTGAACCAACAAAATAAGTAATGCCTTCACTAGCTCTGAAGTGCTAGTGAATGTATCAATATCACAACCACAGAAAAATAACACAAGACTTCACCCAATCTCTCAGGCAAAATGTCTCACTCCAAACCACCAACACCCGTACACTTTCTCACACCCAAGGAAATCTAACTAAAGAGGTTAGGCCCCCAGTTTCGCGAGGAAACGGCCACTCCTTATAGTAATAATCTTGGTAAGTAAGTCACGTTGGCTGCTAGAAGAAAAAAACCACTACACTGTTCCACCTAGGTTGAAATTTCCAGGCTATGGAGATAAGCTCTCTCTGTAACAGTGTCGTAATAAAATATTTTGCATTCACAATTTTATGTGGCTGGAGGTCACACTAGCAGGTGAAGGAGATTAAAGCGAGTGCAGAAATACATGCACCCACTGATCCAAATCTATTCAAACGATGAGGACATTTGCTGGCGAGCGAGTATCCAGTAGGCGCGCTGGGGCACCTCTTATACTGGATAATGAAGACTTGAACAATAAAACAGGTGACGAGTACTGGCAACTGACTACTCCTCTCGGTCGTTATGTCAGGATACTCAGAGGTAACCGGCTATCAATGGGTCGGACAGTGTTGCCGAAACTGACTGGATAGCAAAGGTGACATCCCGTATGTGCTGAGATGATGGTTAACTGCAACGGGCGGCAGTTTGTGCTGTAGGTAAATAATCCAGGACGCAAGGCTACTGCTTACGTGTAGGTAACAGAAATCGATGTACAGTGGTATACTCCAAACAGCACGAGTGATGTTTGCTTCACAAGTACTGGCAATCGACGAATCTGTTCTGTAGGAACAGATTCGTCGATTGCCAGTACTTGTGAAGCAAACATCACTCGTGCTGTTTGGAGTATACCACTGTACATCGATTTCTGTTACCTACACGTAAGCAGTAGCCTTGCGTAAACTCCGAGTTAACTGGCTGTTAATGGGTCGGACAGTGTTGCCGAAAATAACTGGATGGCAAAGGCGACAGCCCGTATGTGGCGGAGCGATAGACACTTTTCAACAATCGGCTGTGGTTAAGAAATTCACACAGTGGCCTAGTAGCTGAAATCTGGCAGTATGACGTAGACTGCCTTGTAATATTTATTATGTGGAAATTGTAATCCCCTGATAGCAGCAAATCACATCACGAAGCATAAAACAAATGTGCTGACCAACACTCTGAAAATATACAGCAATTCAAACTCTCGTTAACCACTGTGACAGCCATCCTCTTGTTGTTTACAAAACAACTTCCAACTCTCTCTCTCTCTCTCTCTCTCTCTCTCTCTCTCTCTCTCTCTCTCTGTCTCTCTCTCACCAAATCAAAATAAACCCTTCTCTCACTCGCTGTAGTCGCTTTAGTTAGCCTAAAAGTTCACACAGGTAAATGCAGCCACGGGTTCGCTTGGCCAGCGTGTCTGTTCACGGAAGGCCCAATGCGACCCACAGTGAAAATGTTTGCACACACACACGCCTGGTCTCACATACTCTAGTAAAAAGTGCCCACGCTGTTAAATTACCACACTGACTGAGTTACCCAAATAGTGTTGGGCGTATACTCAGTATGTATCAAATAGCAAAAAAAAAAAACCCTCTTTACAGCAATATTCTACAAACAAACAAGTGAAAAAAAAAAAACTTGGTAAAAAAGAACTTGGTAAAAATTAACTTTACTGCTGCTCACTCTTTCGGACTAGCTAACACTTAGTGGTTATCGATAGTGGCTTACTTAATAAAATTCAGAACATCCCGATCACGAAAACATTTACCTTAAGGAAAAAAAGAATGTATATATATTTAACATGAATTAAAGTAACACGGGATCTCTATTCTATTAGATTAAGCTTACACCCCAATGAATTAAATAAGTAAATGAGCTTACAGAATAAAGAATGAATTCCTGCACTAACAACTGTTATTAGCCCTGCGCAGAAGTATCACTTTGTTCAGTGGCAGAATTCCTCTTGAGACAGCAGAACTGAGTGATAGAGACCTCTTGCTTAATTAGCAAGATAGAGTCTGCAGGTGGCTTTTGCACGTGCACTAGACAAAACAAACTCAGACGTAAGACTTAGGGGAGAGATTCCCCGGGCGACTCAAGATACAGGAAAAGGACGTAATCTGCTGCAACTCTGGCGGTTTTACGAGCGATTGGTGTTCGCGGGACGAGACGAGGACAGCAGAAATAAAAGGGTAGAAGTTGTCCCTGTGTCCACGGATTCTCTGTAACGCAAAGAAACAGGGAAATAACCGTTCTCTACAAGAAAGGTAGAATAAAAGGACCTATAGCTAGATGCCGCTGTCCACGTGTGAAGGGGTTGAATTAGCCTGTCCAACGTAAGATTGACATGACCAATGTCAGAAATAGCGCTATCTGGAGTGTAGTGGATTTTGATGGTATTGTATGGTGGTGTTATCACCTAGTGTGATGCGTGAGGTCAGCTGTGAAGGCTCCTGAGATAATTGTAACTGTGAATATACAGAAGGCCCTTTCGTGCTACCACTTTATGACCTCACACATATCTTTTTTTACTAATGAATGTGGCTACGTTAAAATCTAGGGTACTGAATGCAATGTGTTGTATGGACATATACACACACCCACAGATATTAATTAAGTCTAATACTATCAATAAAATTTATAACACAATGAACTAAATTCAGCTGGTTAAATTTAGAATAGAAAATCTTTTTTTTTTTTATTTATTTGTTCTGAACCAAGGTTTTATTTTGGCCAGAACTTATGCAAAGATTTTGAAATTTATGAATGAATGGCATGAATAAATGGCATGTTAAATGAAAGATGTTTACATATGCAATCTTCAAGATTAATTATAGTATTACTGTTCGTAATGTTAATTTTCCTGGGAAAACTATGAATGGATGTGCTGTTGGGGTGGCTTCATCCCTCCCTGTTTATGCCTACACAGCATTGTCCATTAATGATGGAAGGAAATGGGATGCTTCAGTAGTAAATTCTCTTGGGTGCTAGTTTTATGAAGTTGGTGTAAGTTTAGCAGGCCAGCTAGCCTACTTAACTTTGCCAGATTTGTTCTGGTGCCGGAATATGATGGCCCCACCTCTCCGTGCTTGAGCAATACACAGATGTTCTGTCGAAATGTACCCTGCACGGGTCCTCACTTCAATTATTAATCAGCATTTGACACCACCTTAGTGTCAAGATCGAACTCACAGCTCTGAAATAAAGTATTGGTTTTTGCTCAGAACCTTACCTAATAAGCCACTTCTACACATAACAAATTACAATAACACCACATAAACAGGGTCAGTTCTCTCTGACCAGACAGCACATCTTACCTAGTTGGTTTCGCATAGGGTAAGTTTCCCCAGTCTACAGATTCTGAAATAGGTGCATTATCTCACTGCCATAGAATAGGATAAGTGATATGATTCACTGTTCTCAACACTTGATCACCCCTTCCTAAACCTTGCTGTAGTTTATATTTTGTTTGTCCCTAGACCCTGAACTAGGGCGGGGGGTCCAGAGCGAATCCTTACTTGTTTGTAAGGCTAGATTTCGATATGGCAGTATCAAATCACTCGAACATTAAACAATATTCAAAATATACAAAGAAATAATTTCAATCTTACCAGATTATGAATAAAGAACACAGAAATGCTAGCAAAACTCAGCTGAGCTGCTGGCTATAGTATGGCGTCCCTGAACTTATTTCAATTTATTTCATTTGGAAATCACCACACTTGAAATTTACTGTGTCTATCACTGGACAACTATTGAGGAATGGCAAAAAAGCTCGTCTGAGCGCGGATAATATGATTGTCTGTGGCCAATCAATGCCTTGGTTTTTTTTTTAAATTCAAATTTCCTACACTAAAGTCATTTCAGTCATGCTTCAGTCAAGTATGGATTTTTTATCTGTTAGTCTGTCCGTCTCTACTTGCGTTTTCACAAAAACGTACTTGATTTTTGAACCAACCTTTCTCTCCCCTCCAAAATTTTGTCGTTAAAAGTTATTTTTAGACACAGCTTCCACCAATATCCCTTCTCTTCCATGCTAAGTAGATTTGAACACCTGCGTCTCAAGGTCGCGAGTTTTTGTGCAAATAGCGACACTTTTGATTCAATGCAGTCTTTCTCTGTTGTGAACAACACTGTCTTTTATCATTATCTTCATTATTATCTATCCGTCTGTAAAATTAAAAACATATTATTTCACTGCTCAGAATGGGCCATCCGGCCAGCTAATTTTTATATTCCTAACATTAATATTAAGAAAAGTTACTTTTTAAATTTTGTAATATTTCAAGCATCTGCGTTTAGCCGCTGAATTCAAATCAAAGGCTTGGTATCGCAAAAGCGTCCGTTTCTGTACCTCGTGTCAATTTGGGGACGTGAATTTTTTCCTCCGTTCTCCCCCCCCCCCCCCCCCCCCCCCCCCCCCCCCCCCCCCCCCCCCCCCAAGTGCGTCTCCTTAGCCTTGCTAGTCTCACGCAATTTTTTTCAGTCATATTTTTTTTTCCTTTTGATCCGCCGTTCTCATCCCTCCAAATGGTAACCGTTTTGATTTCCCGTCTAACAAGTCAATTTTTATGGAGGGTGATGACCCGCGGTCAGGGCGATCATGTACTATCAGCAGCTTACGCGTTATGTTTTTATCCTTACATTTTATCCTTTGGAGATATTTTTACGTTGTATCACTTGTTAATTTTATGACATGGAGCTATAAGACAGAAAAGTGGGCGTAGACAAAAATTAGAGAACAAGACAGGGCAGACCACTAGGCTAAAAGTAACAAATTTCTTCGAAACACGACATAACATAAGAGGGTGTCGGGTTTTTTGTGACGAAATGTGACAAGCAGGGGGAGGGGTAAAAATAGCAACAATTGCGTGACATCATATGTGGAAGGCCCTTCTATGTAAAATGAGCCTCGCAAGTTGACGCTTGCCTAGGACCTTGCACAACCTAAAACCATTATCATCACCCTTCAGGTTCTCAAAGAGCATAGGCCTTCACAAAACGTAAATCAAGTCTTCCTGTCCCGTGCCATCAGCTCAAGGTCTTCTTCATTTCTGTCTCCAGTTCTCTTCTCCTTGTGTTCTTTGGTGACCCTCGACCTCTCTTACCCTGGAGATTCTAGAAGATTGACAGTTTGGTAATGCTATTAATTATTTACTCATTGTGTCCTTTCCATCTCCAACGTCTTCTTCTCATCTTTTGTTTCACTGGCTCTTGTCTGGTTCTTGTCAACAGTTCCACATCAGTGATTTTGTCATACCACTTCAATCTATCTATTTTGGTTGTTGCTTTTGTTGTCCAAGTAGTTGTTGTACGTTGTTTTGGACAAGCAGGTTTAAGGCAAAACAACATTAAACCACCACTGGTTAGAAATAAATGTTAGAACTTTCCTTATATTGTTAGCATTGCGTCAATTTCTTACCAACCAAGCATAGGTCAACACTTAAAATTGTGTCTCGTATAAAACGTCTCTGGAAATGATTTCAAAGGTATCAGTCACATTCAGGATTCCCTGGCTCAGACGTAGCGGAAACAATACATTTTCGTATCAGAATATGAATGGCTTGTGGGCAGGAGTCTAGCCAGACTTTTGAAAAATAAGAGAGACACAAGCAGTCAGCTAGAAAGATTGAGAGGCACAATGATAGATTTAATAAAGCCAGCTCTATTGATTCATGCATCAGAGACAAATATAAGGTGAAAGATAGATAAATAGATAGATAGATAGAGAGAGAGAGAGAGAGAGAGAGAGAGAGAGAGAGAGAGAGAGAACGTGGTGTGTGTGTATCATTCTAGAAGTTATCGGTCAAAGTAACAAGGAGGTAGGGAGGAAGACTGAATAAACGGCGTTGTCGAGCAGAGAAACAGAACAACAACAACAACAAAACAACATAGGTGTAGGGAGCAGATACATGACATACACATTTAGGAAAGAAAAAAAAAATAAGAGGAGAATAGACATAAAATAAAGTTGAAGAATAAAATAAGGAAATGGAAAGAAAGTAGAGGCTATAGCGAGCGGACAAGTTAGAGTATTTCAGGAGTGAAGGTTGGAGTCGAGTAAAATTAGAAAACTACTTGAGAGAAAGAATGAGAGGAGAAAAATTAGAATAACAGTTGAGTCAAAGTTGGAGTAAAGAAAAACGAGAAAATTACTCGAGAAAAGGAAGGAGCGGGGCAAATTAGAAGGTCACGAGTCATAATTGGAGAAAAGAAAAATTAGAAAATTACTAATGAGAATGGAAGGGGAGGAGACACATGAGCGCATCAATAGAGTCAAAGTTGGAGTAAAGTAAAATTATAAAATTGTATGGGAGAATGGAGAATATGAGAGAAAGCTGAGATAAAAGAAGAGTAAATAATGACTTTAGGGGACAGGAAAAGACAGAGTGAAAAAAAGCTATTTGGAGACAAACAAAGAGGGTCTAATTGAGAATACTTGAAGAAGGGAAGAGAAAGAAATTTCATAGTAACAACTAGAAGGATGTACAAGAGAATCCTTATGGAGAGGGAGAGGGAGAGGGAGAGGGAGAGAGAGAGAGAGAGAGAGAGAGAGAGAGAGAGAGAGAGAGAGAGAGAGAGAGAGAGAGAGAGAGAGAGAGAGAGAGAGAGAGAGAGAGAGAGAGAGAGAGGAGACACGAGACACGTAAAGAAAGTATAAAAACTGGCGCAAGACAAAAAAAAAGACAATGAAGGGCAAAGGAGAGGACAAATTAGTAACGATAAAATTAAAGATGACGAGGAACAAGACAGAGAGATGTCGTAGATTTTAGATAGGAGAATTAAGACTTGGGTTGGTCCCTTCTGAATAGGTTTGAATAGGTGATAGGCACAGTGAGAGTTAGTAAAAGAAATAGAGTTTCCACAAGTGAGTTGATAGACTGTGATATAGAGGCTGTCTCTGAAAAAAATCGAGGAAATCTTCTCTCTTTCACCTATCCTCTACGACAGCTTTTAAAGGCGTCAGACAGTCTAAACACAGATATATATATTACATATATTTCTATCTACTCACGGGCACGCACATACACGTGACGACAGTTAAACACACAGACGTGGGAAATCTATAACAATGAATATATATATATATATATATATATATATATATATATATATATATATATATATATATATATATATATATATATATATATATATATATATATATATTTTTAGAACGAGCTGACCAACGCACTGATTTAGTTCAAGAGAGATTTTTAATTATCATCTAAAAAAAATCTTCTCACAACACCTAAAAAAATACATCAAGGAAAAAAACATATACAAATAGTCATAAAATTCAAGAAAATGCTACAAGGATGATAGCCCCGTTATGATCTTAACTCTAGGTTTAGCCCACAGCCCCGTTAGGATGACAGATGATGGCCCAAAGGGTTATAGATGCATATGGTTAGGGTCTAATATTGTCCCCTTTCTTGAAGGTAAGAACTGACTTATGACAGCAGTATCTATTCTAAAGGAACAATTTAAATTAAGCAGCAAGTCTGTCATAAGGAAAAATTACAAAGTGAGTGCATGAAACAACGAACATCCTTCCGTCACTTTCACTCGGTTCTTTCATCAGGGTACCCTGGCACACGTGCTTACCTATCTGTACCGCTGTTCGCCGTCTGGCGCAACCTTAGGACACTTCTCTACAGTGAATCTGTATTCTTTGGATAAAGCGAATCCCAGCTCTGCAATTACAGGTTTTTTTCCCACTGTTTTCGGGGAGCGTTCGCTTCACCAGTTAAATTTTTGATTACTGTTAATGTCACTTGAATCAGTTTGGATAAGCAAGTTTAAACGGGCACACAGAGTAAAAAAAAACACGAGGATTCCCTTAATTTGGAAAAGATGACCGGTGGACAACTGCTCTCAACAGATAGTCTTGGTTCACTGTCCACTCTCTCAATAGTTGTCGGAAATATTAATGTTATTTCTTGTAATTTTTCTCGCCGCCAGACAGCATGTACATTTAAATTTGTGGAGCAATATGAACTGGCTCAAAAGCCCAATATATATTTCTAGTCTTTAGAAACCGTTAGTGGGATTGGTATTACTGTCTATCTCTGATGGCACATGCACTGTCAGACCAGTGTTACTTGGAAAAAACCCACGTGGTTAAAGATAGGAAATGTCTATGCTTCTCACAAATATGTCTCTTTACTACTAAACGCCGGCAAGTTTGAATCACCCCAGTATTCACTGCATAAAATGGAAAAAGCACATATAAAATAATTATACATACTATGTATAAGGATATAACTTATATTTTAAACTGCAAGCGTAGAGCTTATCATTTAACACTTCCCGTGAAATAAGTTATATTATAAAATCAATCATCATGAATTTGAAATACATATAAATATATTTCGTCAACACTCATGAGACATCTAGCAGTTATAAGTTAGTTTAGAAAATGTATCTCGCCTGAGTATTAGCAGTTAAATGGAATTATTTGTAATAGCCGAATGGTTTTAGCTAGAAATTTATAATTTATCTTGCTTTCCACTGTAACTCGTCGACTAAAGAATATAACAAACTATTAAAATAATCACTCTGCACACAGAACTAGTTTAAAATGAAATAGGCGATTAAACACTTTATCACTTCACAAAATACTAGAGATCTATTATATATAATATTTACCTCACGCAGAACTACAGACTAAACCATGAACTAGAATACTGTAATCTAATGGTAATATAGAACTCAGCAAATGCCCAAGAAACTCAGACTTCGCCAAAACACAGATATTAAATCTAGCATAGCGATCTGTCTACTGCGAATTTAAGAGTCAGAATGAAATTAAAGTTTAACATTCTGGTTATATCTATCAAACGGACAAAGAGGTGAACGTTTATTTCGTAGAACGAAATGCTCTCCCCTTTCCGGCTCTAACGATACGTTTAACACCTAAACGCATGTCGTAACTGCCACGTACTGACCGAGATGTACGCTTGTCAGTTGCAAATCTCAGACACCCCGTCTGCAGTGCGGAGCGCAATTTCACACTTCGCCGGACTATCCCGACGAAAACTCACGCAGTTGCTGCAAAAGGTAGACAATCCGTCTGCCTGCCATGTCCGACGGAGCGACTTCTCACACCCCCGGCCCAGAAATCTGGTCAGGCAGCGCTCTGACCGGGGAAACTCCAGACGTTCTGTCTGGCGAGAATCGTATATTCACAGCTATCGTTCGACCGGCAGAGACTGACATCTACGTAATCAAGTTACACTTCAGTATGAGAAAGAAAAACGATGATGGGAAAGAAATATATTTTTCGCAACAAACGAATGCGAAAAAAAAATACGGGAAAAAGTAAACTGCGATAATAAAATAGAGGATACGGGTGAAATGAAGAAGAAGAGGAAATAGGCACAATTTATAGATCATAACTGTCTACGTGACAAGAGAACACTTTGAAGAGATCCAAAAAATGACAGTCAAACATAACAAACAACAGTTTAATTTAGGATATGTAAGAAATCAAGAGATAAGAAACAAATTTATGCTCACAATATCCAACAAATACTAAGTTCTCCAACAACTGGACGATGTAGCGAATTTAGAAGACCACTGGCAACCGATCAACCCTCTATTGAATGAGATATGTGAAGAAGTACCGGAAAAACAGAAATTCAGCACGTAGAATGGATAACAGCAGACACCACCAATAAGATAAAGGGCAGAAAAAAACAAGGTTTAAACGGAAGCGAAACCAGAAGTTCCAAAGCCAAGGCCCAAGAAGTGTACACAGAAGCGAACAAAGAGGTGAGAAAAACACAAAAAAGAGACAAGAGGAAATATGCTGAGGAGTTGGCAAGGAAGGCAGAGGAAGCTGCAGTCAAAGGAAATATGAGAGATCCGTACAACATAAGAAAGAAGCTAACAGGAGGAAATATGGGAGATCCGTACAACATAAGAAAGAAGCTAACAGGAGGAAATATGGGAGATCCGTACAACATAAGAAAGAAGCTAACAGGAGGAAATATGGGAGATCCGTACAACATAAGAAAGAAGCTAACAAGAGGAATAGGGGAGAATCGTACAACATAAGAAAGAGCTAACAGGAGGAAATATGGGAGATCCGTACAACATAAGAAAGAAGCTAACAGGAGGAAATATGGGAGATCCGTACAACATAATGGGAGATCCGTACAACATAAGAAAGAAGCTAACAGGAGGAAATATGGGAGATCCGTACAACATAAGAAAGAAGCTAACAGGAGGAAATATGGGAGATCCGTACAACATAAGAAAGAAGCTAACAGGAGGAAATATGGGAGATCCGTACAACAGGAAATATGGGAGATCCGTACAACATAAGAAAGAAGCTAACAGGAGGAAATATGGGAGATCCGTACAACATAAGAAAGAAGCGAACACAAGAAAATATGGGAGACGCATACAGGAGGAAATAGGGGAGATCCGAACAACATAAGAAAGAACTAATAGAGGAAATATGGGAGATCCGTACAACATAAGAAAGAAGCTAACAGGAGGAAATATGGGAGATCCGTACAGGAGGAAATATGGGAGATCCGTACAACATAAGAAAGAAGCTAACAGGAGGAAATATGGGAGATCCGTACAACATAAGAAAGAAGCTAACAGGAGGAAATATGGGAGATCCGTACAGGAGGAAATATGGGAGATCCGTACAACATAAGAAAGAAGCTAACAGGAGGAAATATGGGAGATCCGTACAACATAAGAAAGAAGCTAACAGGAGGAAATATGGGAGATCCGTACAACATAAGAAAGAAGCTAACAGGAGGAAATATGGGAGATCCGTACAACATAAGAAAGAAGCTAACAGGAGGAAATATGGGAGATCCGTACAACATAAGAAAGAAGCTAACAGGAGGAAATATGGGAGATCCGTACAACATAAGAAAGAAGCTAACAGGAGGAAATATGGGAGATCCGTACAACATAAGAAAGAAGCTAACAGGAGGAAATATGGGAGATCCGTACAACATAAGAAAGAAGCTAACACGGAAATACAAACAAGCAAATGGCTTCATCAAAAACAAGAATGAAGAATATCTTAGCAATATACAAGAGCAAATGAAGAGGTGGGCAGAACATTTTGAGAAACCTCTCAATACATTAGGTTCACAAAACCCATCAGACATCCAACCAGCAGACGAGAAGCTACAAGTCAACTATGAAACACCAACGAAGGAAGAAATAAAGAAAGCCATGGCGTCTAAAAGATTGGAAAGCGGTTGGTCATGGTATGCCAGCAAAGTCCATCAAAGCAGAAACTGACATATCTACACAGATATTATACAAATTGCTTAGTCTGGGAGAGAGAAGAAATACCTGCATAATGGAAGGAAGGATACTTGGTCAAGTTGACTAAGAAGGGAGATTTACAAGAGTGCACAAATTACCAAGGAATAATTTGCCAGGAAAAGTATTAAACAGAATCATCCTTGAGAGATTAAAAAATCCCATAGACAAACAACTGAGAGATGAACAAGCAGGTTTTTAGGCAAAACAGATCATATATAGATCAGATAGCCACGTTGAGAATAATAGTGGAACAAAGTCTGAAGTGGAAATCATCTCTTTACTATGTGGACTATGAAATGGCATTTAACATTGAAGAGAATGTTGGAATCATTTTGGGCATTGTAGGGCATTATGGAGTCCCCACTGAAGATCATTATCTTTATAAAGAAAACATTTGAAAACATGGCATGCAGAGGTCTTCATAAATGACAGTTTACAGAACCGATCGGAATTAAGAACTGTAGTGTAACAAGGATGCTTCTTGTCTCCATTTCTTTTCTTATTAGCTACCAATTGGGTTATGATAAAATCGACTTCAGCCAACAAAAATGAAATCCAGCGGACTCTAACCAAATAGCCTGACATTCTAGATTTTGCCCGCGACCTGGCTCTCCTGTCTTATAACCGTAATCAGAATGTCAGAAGAAAGGAAAATAGTGGAATGACAAGATTACTAATGTGTAACTAATAACATGAGTCAGACACTGTCAGTGGAACAAGAGATGAGAAGAAGACGCTGGCGATGGATACGGTACACAGTGAGGAAACCTGTTGACAGCATTACAAGACAGTCCTTTTCCTAGAATCCTAGGGAAAGAGAGGCAGAGGTAGATAAAAAAAAGACAAAAAAAAAAAGAAAAACACATAAAGAAGAGAACCGGAGACAAAAGTGAAACTGATGAGGAAAACATGGCACGTGACGGGAGCTGATGTCACGTGACGGGAACTGATAGCACGTGACGGGATGACTTGGTATGTATTAGTTGAAAGCCTATGCTCCTTGGGGAACTAAAGAGTATTGATTGATTGATGAGGCTGGTAACAGATTAAAGAATGTGTTATTTTTGATGCCCGTCTAAAGATGTTTTTGCACATTTATCTATGGCATTGACAATGAAACAGCAGACGACATTGTCTTCAAAGAAGTTTGCATTGTTAGCTGTTCTATAATACATTATTTGTGGAGGAATCAAGTAGGTACAAACAAACAATCTCATTATGCACCACAAACAGCAGCAGAGAACAGCTGTGTAGAAGCACATAAATGGGTTAAGTGCAAGCTTCCTGCTATGGAGAACAGTGACTGATCCATGCTCGTTGGGATAGAACAGGGAGATAGATGACTGAAGTCAAAATCACATAATCTTAGATTTTAATGGTTTTGTATCTGTTTTTAATTTTATTTCATAACCGAAACGTTGCACAGTTGAATATAAATGTGTTTCATTAAAAAAAAAACTACGCTGATTTAAGAGCCGGTTTTAAGAAATTATTTTGCATAATTTGCATGTTAGGACATTTTTTTGGGAGATAATTCAGTCATTTTAAAGCATTTTTTGATTCGTTGTTTTGCATATTTTGTCATTGTCAATAAAAATAGGCATTTTTTAAAGTGTCAACACCTTCTCACTTATTTTTTTTTTTTTAATTTCTTTAATTCAAATTTTTCCCCATGCTGTTTAATAATTTTCCCTCAACCCTTGGAAACAAATGTTGCTGGCAAATTTTCCTACATCATGTTATTGTCTTTTGACAATCTGAACATGGTTTTTGTTGTGTACTGTAATTCTGAACTCATTAAATAGAAACGTTCAGTTTGCCACAGAAACTGTAAAAATATTCAGTTGTAATTTTACGTCTGTGTGTGTGTGTTTTAAAAAAAAAAAAAGGAATTATTTTGTTGATAGCAATAACATTTTCAGTTTGGCACAGAAACTGAAAATTTAAATTGCATTTTAAGGCGTGTGTGTGTGTGATTCTGTGAGTGTGTGTGTCTGTCTGTGTGTCTGAGTCTGTCTGTGTGTCTGAGTCTGTGTCTGAGTCCGTCTGTGTGCCTGTGTCTGTCTGTGTGCCTGTCTATGTCTGTCACGTAGGTCTTTATATCATTAAATTGCCTACATCTTCTTCCTATTCTCTCACCCGCATCCTTTATTTTATTATCTTTCCTTACCTGTTTTTTTCCTGTATTTTTCGCATCACTTGTTTTGCGAATATTATTTTCTTCAGTATCCTCAAACTTTACCTTGTGTTTGTTCTCATACTGGGATACGAAATTCTATTACATAGATGTCAGTCAGACGTGAAGTGCGATTTAGTTGCAGTCCATCTCAGACATCGAGCCGACTTGGGTCTGCACCTTCAGATGACACGACACTCCTGAGTTAGATTCTCGACGTAAACGCGTGAGAATGCTACGAGAGAGCCGACATCCGTCTGCATTTTCACCGGTCAACAGCGAGTCGCATCGGCCGAACGCTTAAGTAGGAGCGAATATTAACACCTTATAGTCGCAGTTTCAGACGATTGTCTGAGATTTGCAACTGACACGCGCTTTTCCCGGTCAGTTTGTTAACGCAGGTGCGTAATCGCCCTGGTGGCAGTTACGACACGCCTCTAAGTTAAACGTAGCTGTTATGAGAAGGGGGAGAGGTCGGGGCGGGGGAGATAGTTCATCCTTTGTCTGGTTTAAAATATTAACCCACGTTTGAAACTATTTCATTTCACTCAGTAACTTTGCAGTTAGACTAGAACAACCTTCGTTCGATTTCTAAATAATCTCTGTTAATAGAGATGGCCTTTAGTTTGGTCGAAGTGGTTTAAGTTCTTAGTACTTCTGTGTTTGAGGTGAATATTATATATAATAGATCTCTAGTATTTTGTGAAGTGATTTAGTGTTAAAAGTGCCGATTTCATTTTAAACTAGTTCTGTGTGCAGAGTGAATATTTTGATAGTTTGTTATTTCTTTAATCGACGAGTTGTAGTGGAAATACAAAATAAATTATATTTTTAGCTTACTAAACAAGTAGCTGAAATGAGTTTAATTTAACTGTTAAATACTCAGTCGAAACTGTTTTAATAACTAACTTATAAAATGCTAGATGCGACATCAGTGAATAGTGACGGAATACGCACCATATTCCTAATTCCTGATGATCGATTTTATATAACTTATTTCACCGGAAGTTTAAATAATAAGTCAAGCTGTAGGCTTGCTGTTTTAAATGTAAGTTATATTGAGTACATATATGTAAATTATTTGATATGTGTTCTTTCCATTTTTATATAGTGAAGCGGTGGTACCCAACTTGCCAGCGTTTAATAAGAGTTTCATATTTGTGAAGAAATAGACAGTCCTTATTTTGAACCACGTGGGTTTCTCAAGTAACACTGGTCTGTCAGTGCAAATGCCAACAGAGTTAGACAGAAATACTAAATCCCACTAACGGGTTTCAAAGACTGTAATGATCAATACGGGGCCTTTGCGCCAGATCTTAAATTCTTTCATAAACTCTACGTAAATTTTCTGCCTGGTGGCGTGAATATTACAAGAAATAACAGTAACATTGTCCGACTAGATTATTTTGTGGACCAGTCTGTGGTGTGACCAAAGTAAATCCTATCCTGAAAATAGACACCGATCTGACATTCCTTAAATTCTAGAAACCAAAGCTAATGACATTGTGCACTGCTAACTGTCGTGCCTGGACAAAATTTATGTGACTTAATCAGACATTCGAAAAATTAGGACACCCAAGGAAATCGTTCCCTGAGACAGAGAGTTCAGTACGTCTTTTGGAACTGGGGATTTCTTGGTCGATGACTGCATTTTCGGGTCTGTGTGAAGGTCCTAGAATTATTATGTTCCCAGAGGCAACGAGCAAAGTTGTGAGTATATATGTGAGAGCATAGCCATGGCTGAATGAATGAGGGTACACAGGTCTGAGTGTTATTTTACCGGTGTATTATTGTCACCCATTTGCTATCCTAAATTTTTAAATCTGCAGAATTTGTTACAAATGCTAGAGTTTCTTTTTCTTAGGCTAAATCAGATTATCCAACTCTGTTCATACATTTACGAGAAAGAAAGAAACCTCTTAGACTCAACCCTATGTATCTATAACTCTTTGGGCCATCATCTGTTCTCTTAACGGGGCTGTGGGCTAAATCTAGAGTAAGATTCTAACGGGCTATCATCCCTGTAGCATTTTCTTGATTTTTTAATGACTATTTTTGTATGTTTTTCCTTGATGTATTTCTTTGGTGTTCTGAGAAGATTTTTTTTGATGATAATAATAAAAAAATCTCCCTTGAACTAATCAGTGCGTTGGTCAGCTCGTTCTAAAAATATATATGTATATATCCATTGTTATAGATTTCCCACGTCTGTGTGTTTAACTGTCGTCACGTGTATGTGCGTGCCCGTGATTAGATAGAAATATATGTAATATATATATCTGTGTTTAGACTGTCTGACTACTTTAGATCTGTCGTAGAAGATAGGCAAGAGAGAGAGAAGATTCTCCGCTCTCAGAGACAGCATCTATCACTATTCTACCACCTCACTCGTGGAAGTCTGTTTTTTTTATTTCCATCTCTCACTGTGACTATCACTCATTCCAACCTATTCAGAAGGGACCAGCCTAAGTCTTAATACTCCTATCGAAAAATCTACGACAAATGTGGTCTCGTCCGACGGATTTTTGAACTTAGAATAGGAAGACGACTACGACAAATGTGGTCTCGTCCGACGGATTTTTGAACTTAGAATAGGAAGACGAGTACGACAAACGTGGACTCGTCTATCTGGATTTTGTACTTAAGATTCTTTTTCTGTAATAGAGTAAGAGTGTGATGTCTTGGGAGTTTTGTATCTTTTAAAAAATAATTTATCCCCTAGACTAACGATCTGTTTATGGGCGTGCTGACCACACAAACTGATAAGTTTTTCCACAGCATTTTGAATAATATACATTTGAGTTACAGGTGGATTTTGTCGGATTATATGTTATTGTTGATTTGTAATACTAAACGCTGGTAAAGTTTTGTGAGTGTATAACATTCACAAGGGTTCTGAAGCAGGAAGGTGTTTGAACTTAAAGTTAAGGAGTGCGTTTCGGACTATTTGTCCAGATTAATTGCCTCCCTCACCCGAACTGTCTTCAGGGGTAAACTTGATAGTGGATTTTATAATTAAGGGATTATTTTTCTCTTTTATTTTTGGCAATAATTATTTTGCTTTTCCACTGTAGCAACTTATTTTTCAGAAGTAATCTTAACTACCATTTAGTTGGCGTAGTCGTGTTTTGCATTAAGTGCTTTATTGCCGATAATAGCAGCGATAGTTAGATTTTACTTTGGAGGAGGTATCCCAGGGTTAAGGATATCATCTTTTGAATTTTTGGTATTTTTTTTCTCGTAAGTGGTAGGAGTCAGTGTATCCTTTTTCCTATTTTCTTTCTCCACTAGTCTCAGTCACTGACATAATATGGCCGAGAGGGCAAAGCTTAGACAACTCCTCAGGGACGAAGCGAGAGAGGAGGGACTGGAAGGAGAGGAAGCGAAAGCATTTGTCAGAGACAAACTTGAGAGATATGGTGCGGAGAGGAAAGCAGCTGAAGCTAAAGAGGAAAAAGAAGCAGCGGAGAGGAAAGAAGCGGAGGAACGTCTTTTACAGCAGAAGAAGATTGAGGAAGAAATGGAAATTCGCAGGGCGAACGAACGAGAGAAGGAGAGACAGCATGAGGAACGAGAGAAGGAGAGACAGCATGAGAAGGAGAGGGAGGAGAGACAGCATGAGGAAAGAGAAAATGAGCAACGACGACAGCATGAGCTGGCGCTTAAGACTCTAGAGTTCCAAAGCCGTGGTGCTGCCTCTACCTCCAGCAATGGAGAGTCTTCTCCTCATTCTTCCTTAACTGATCCTTCTAATACTCAATCTCTTCACCTCAGTGCTATGTCTTTCACTCTTGAGTCTTTCCCTTGTCCAAATGAGAAGATTGACACATGGTTAGAAAAATTTGAGAAAATTGCAACTCTGTACGGGTTAGAGAGGTCGCGTTGGAATATGAAACTTTCCCAGGCCCTAAAAGGTTCTGCTTATGATGTTTATGCCAAACTGGAAAGCAGCCAACAAGACAACTATGATCTGTTGAAGAAAGCGTTACTGGAACGCTTTGAAATGAACGCTCGCAAATTTTTGCAACTGTTTCGCAACAGCAGAAAGGAGAATTCTGAATCTTTTCACCAGTTCTCTTCCCGTCTAAAGGGATATTTGACAAAGTGCCTTGAGCTCTCGCAGCTCCCCTCTACCTATGAAGGTCTTGAGGAATTTGTTTTAACGGAACAAATAAAGAACACTTTGTCTGCTGATACCCGGAGATTTCTAGCTGAGCAAGAGGCAAAAAAACTTGAAGACATTTTGGAAAAGTCTGAGCGTTATCACAATGCGCTGGCTGAACTACCAGCCACAAAGCGGAAACCGACAGAGGAGCATTTTCGAAAACATAACCTAGAGCAATCTTCTCAGGCTTCTAACCAAAATAACCACAGAGAAACTGGACCTCAAAACCCCCCTCCTGAAAAATCCAAGTTCTACAAGAACAAGTACCCCAACCACCCCAAACAGTCTGATCAACCCGACCGTCCTTCATGGCAGCGTGGCCAGAAAGGTCAAGGTGGCAAAGGGAGAACCCCTGAGCACGGGACATATGATCAGACCGAGCACACCGAGCCGAAACGCATCGGATGCTTATTAACAGTCTCGCAAGGTGGAATTATTGACAGTGATTCCCAACCTGTTGGGGATAGATCCTCAACGCGAGGTACGGTTACTTTGAACGGTTCTCAAACTTCTTACTTATTTGACACAAGGCTTTCTTATGATTGCATTGTCGCCAGAAACCTGGTCAAACCCGGTCAAGAGACAGCAGATGTCGCAAAATTGGTTTCAAGTCATTGCAAACGGGTTCAGTTAGATTTATAAACCTGTCAACGATCGATTGACCGCTTTCAAAATGGCGGCGTATCAGCGAAATGTGTATCAGACAGAGGAAATCGCCAACGATAAATAAAAGCAGAAGGGAATCCGTATGAAAAGGATTTTACATTTCAGTACAGGGAAGGATTGTGTATAACTGCATATAAGAAGAAACGGTAGGAAGTTCTCATTTACGGAGATATATGCGTATTTCGGCTGCCCACAGTTACGCTAAAAGCGTGTAACCCACTTCTGTTCTAAATATTAAAATCAATAAATAACAGTTTGGGAATTTACATGGATAGGAAGATAGAGTTTTATCAGCTGTATAAAACTAGATAAGATGGAACAATATGGATATTATATATGCCGAGAATGATAAAGGCAAAATTTCAGTCGACGCACAGATCGGCCGAAATCACTGTTCGGGAAGGATTTTTCAGGCTTAGGTTTAAGCTGTGACGTCGGTACTCTCCGATACGTCCGCGCTATACGTATTTAAAGCGTATCGGTAAAACTGGAGGGATACACAACGAAGTAGGTTTGAGACAGACTGGAGGCAGAGTTTCGCCACGACCCATGAATTGTGAGCGGATCGCCAGAAACATTTTTAAGTCCAGTATCTGAAGTCTGAGGGTAAGCGAAATTATGATAACTACCGTGTATAATATTTGTTATTTCAGGTTCATATAGAATTCACAAAATATGCCTGTATAATAGTCATTGATATAATGTATTGTATGATCTAAACATGTGCATTGTGGATGATTGTTGCTTGTACAAAAATTAATCACAAATAGCCCCACAGCCTAATGAAGATATATTTATCATATTGCTTTATCGCTTACGAAGATAAAGGCAGTCCTATGGCAGAGATTGTCATAGGGAAATGAAGTGTTAGAAAGTTCATCATGGAAGATCCCCGTTTACGAGGTTAAGGTGACTAGTCCCCTTCCTCGCTGCCTTTGCCTTCCCTAGTTCGAGCGCACAACTTTGTACCCATTTACAGCTGGTAAACTGGAGTGTTCTACAGCCAGTTTCAGTAGAAAGCAACCTGATCACGTGGTCACTCACTTTCTTTATTTATGTATTAATTTTGTGTAGATGCTAAGAATAGCATCAGTATTTGAATTCGTACTTGATATGATTTGGAAGGATCAAGTTATAGAATATGAAGGGATGTATAGGAGCGGAATAAACCAGATGATGTTTATTACTGATATGTTAATATTAATTCTATATCATTGAATTGATGTTACTTGCTATGACTGTATAACTTTGACACCTGATGACTGACTTGTCTGACTTATGTGCTAGTCAGTTACACTTAATTGAAATGTTAATATTAATGCTATATCACTGAAATGATGTCCTTACTTACTATGATTGTATAACGGTGACATCTGATGACTGACTGGTCTGACATCTGTGCTAGTCAGCTACAAGTCTAGCCAGATACTAGCCAAGGCTGATATGTTGCAGGTTCCATGAAATAACTCAAACCAGACTGTCCAGTATCAGAAGCCGGTGTAGTTCATCCGAGGCAATCCCACAAAAGTGCAGGACCCCAAAGAGTGAACTTCAACTGGTCATTGGCATCCCTACTGTTGGGCCTACCAAGTCTGATATCAGCAAAGGACAGTTTCAGCAGTATCAAGTTGGAAAGATAAGTGTCCTGTTTGACACTGACCACCTATACATGTGAAACAGCCAATAGTTGAAAACAATAAGTAACCATACAGAAACTCAGTCAACTGATGACAGTTATCCTTAAATTCAAAGGACTAATAACAGTGATTTCAGTAACTTTATTATTTAAGATCTTGAAGTCTAAACAGACAATAATAGTAATTGTGTGAATACTTTTATATATATATATGTGTATGCTCTTTTCCAACTAGTAGAAATAGAATATTAGTGTAATTATTAAACTATTTTAACTGTACCTGAGGATTTATTCACTTCTTCCATTTTGTGGTTCAGTGAATGTACATTTTACTTATCCCCTAGAATATAAGTAATCATAAGATAGTCACAGGGAGGAGACACCTTAAATTCTGGTTCTACTTCTTACCAACTGGGCCAGGGTTTTCACAGTCTGACTATTTTTATGATAACAATACACCAGTGCTTATTTCTAAGACTGGGGTATTACTTGTAAGGTCAGAACTCTTTACTGGCATACTCTTACATATAATAATTTTAAATAACCTCCCGCTACAGTGGGGGCTCGTCTGCGGGATATATCTTTGATATTCCTGAGCCAACTTTCCATTTCTGCTGTGTAGAAAATTTTGTTTTGTAAAATTTTTTGGAAAGAGTAACATAGTAGGAAATAATTATATTTTTAGGAGTACCATTGAGTACAGATAAAGAAAGCTGTTTCATATATGGTGAAGTCAGTTTAATTAACTTTAATTTTAACTAAGTTAATTATATTGTAGTAAATTAGTTTGAGTAAGATCGCTTGCCCTACTAGACTACAGATACATCATGGCTGACTTGGTCAAATTTAGGTCTGCTACACTGCAGGTGGGAAAAGAGCTTGGCATGGATGGTGACGCTCTGATCCGGTATGTCACGACGGAATGTGAAAAGTACACCGAGAGAGAAGCAAAGCAATTNGAAGAAGCAGAAAGAAGAGAGAAAGCCAAAGAAATTAGAAGCAGAGAGAGAAGCCAAGAAATTAGAAGCAGAGAGAGAAGCCAAGAAATTAGAATTAGAAGCAGAGAGAGAAGCCAAGAAATTAGAAGCAGAGAGAGAAGCCAAGAAATTAGAAGCGGAGAGAGAAGCCAAGAAATTAGAAGCTGAGAGAGAAGAAAGGAGGTTACAAGCAGAGAGAGACCATGAGCTGAAAATGAGACAGCTTGATCTTGAACTTCAGGCTGGGACTATCACCCATGGTAATAGCTCACCTCATTCTGCGAATAGCTCTTTTCAGAACACAGCAAATGGGGCCATGAACTTCCACCTAGATCCATTTGTTGAAAAGGAGGACGCAATTGAGTCGTACCTGGATAGGTATGAAAGGCTAGCCTCTACATATGGACTGGAAAAGGAAAAATGGAGTCTAAAGTTATCCCAGGGATTGAGAGGTATTGCATATGATGTGTTTCTGAAACTCCCCAAAGAAGATCAGGAAAATTATGAAATACTAAAGCAAGCCTTACTGATCCGGTATGAAAAGAACTCTGAGGCATATAGGAAGAAATTTAGAACTTCTAAACCTCTACCTGGAGAAACATATAACCAGTTCTCAGCTAGGCTAGAAACGTATTTGTTGAAATGGAGTAGTTTAGGTAAGTATCAGAAAACCTACGAGGATCTGAAAGAAATGGTTATGTTAGAGCAAGTGAAAGATTCCATGTCTCAAGAAATGAGGAAATTCCTTATGGAACAAGGAGCAGAGAGGCTGGAAGACATTTTGAAATGTGCAGAGAGATACCAAGCAGCTCAAGCTGAATTGGTAGGAACAAAAAAAGGAAGCAGGTAGAAGGATATAAGCCACCACCGCAGAATACCGATTTTGACCAGATGGATCAACCATACAGATACAAGCAAAGATTTGATAATAAGGACAAGAACCCTCAGACTCAGGAAAATAAACCCTACAAACAGGGAGATAAGTGGTGCAAATTTTGTAAGATGAGCAACCACAACACTGATGAATGTGGGAGGAAAAAACCCCTTCATCATGCTGCATGTCTACAGGTGAGGACTTCTGTTAGGAAGGAACTGACTGTGAGTCAAAATAGCCTCCATCACCCACCTACCCAGGAGATAGTGACTGTGAATGGCAAACAAGTCACAGGAATGTATGACACAGGTTTGTCCTATGACGCAGTCGTGTGTGCATCTCTGGTGTGCCCTGAACAAATCACCACAGAAACAGTAGATATTCAAGGGCCACTAAAAGGAACATCACCCCTTACTTTACCCATAGCAAAGATTCATGTCAGTTGTCGCTATGTGGAAGGGGAGATAAATGCAGCTGTGATAGATGATCCCTTTTACCCCCTAATGTTGGGGCGTAAATATGTTTTCTTGGGAGACCCTGTAAAACCTATGGTTATGGCAGAAACCCAGACCAGGTCTGACTCCAGGAACATATAGAGAGGGACACCAACTTAAAATTTCATTCGACTGAAATGAAACGGGCTCAAGAAGCAGACAGCACATTGAAGCCTTGTTTTGGCAAATTGTCAAAGACACATAACACACCAAGGAAAGGACACTTCTATAGGGAACATGGACTCTTGTACAGGAAAGCTGGCAGAGGGACGAAAAGTCATGGTCAAATTGTTGTACCATCCACCTATAGGAATAAGGTTATAGGCTGGGGACACATATCAACTTTGAGTGAACACCTGGGTAATGGTGCCACAAAACAAAGAATAGCCACCCAGTTCTACTGGCCAGGTATTACGGAAGACATAAATCAGTATGTAAATTCCTGTCCAGAGTGCACCTATGTATTCAGAAAGTCGACGGAAGAGTCTTCATCAAAAATCTACAAGCAAACCAGCAATCAGGGGTACTCCCGAGATTTGCACGGGAGGGGAAAGGAAACATCCCACACAGGTTCAATTGCAGTCTGAACCCCATGCGCTGGAAAAAAGGAACAAATCACGTAGCGAAAATCAAACACCTACGGATTTGCGAGGGAAAACCACATCCAACTATCAACGAAAAGAGGGCGGTAAACTTCATGGGAAACCTACCGACCCCGTTTCACCAGCAGTAAGAGCCTGGATGAAAAGCCGAACAGGAAAGAGATAGAGATAGTAAAGGATGAATATATTCTTGGAAAACAGAATGTGGGCGCAGATTTTCTTAGTCGTCATCCCACAGAGCTTGAGGAGGATAGAAGGAAGGAAAACTAACCTCGGAATGGTCGATTTGCAATTGTCTTGTACCCAATAGTTAAGCTAGATATCATCCAGCTTAAAATATGGGGGAGCTATGTCGCAAAATTGGTTTCAAGTCATTGCAAACGGGTTCAGTTAGATTTATAAACCTGTCAACGATCGATTGACCGCTTTCAAAATGGCGGCGTATCAGCGAAATGTGTATCAGACAGAGGAAATCGCCAACGATAAATAAAAGCAGAAGGGAATCCGTATGAAAAGGATTTTACATTTCAGTACAGGGAAGGATTGTGTATAACTGCATATAAGAAGGAACGGTAGGAAGTTCTCATTTACGGAGATATATGCGTATTTCGGCTGCCCACAGTTACGCTAAAAGCGTGTAACCCACTTCTGTTCTAAATATTAAAATCAATAAATAACAGTTTGGGAATTTACATGGATAGGAAGATAGAGTTTTATCAGCTGTATAAAACTAGATAAGATGGAACAATATGGATATTATATATGCCGAGAATGATAAAGGCAAAATTTCAGTCGACGCACAGATCGGCCGAAATCACTGTTCGGGAAGGATTTTTCAGGCTTAGGTTAAGCTGTGACGTCGGTACTCTCCGATACGTCCGCGCTATACGTATTTAAAGCGTATCGGTAAAAACTGGAGAGATACACATCGAAAGAGGTTTGAGACAGACTGGAGGCAGAGTTTCGCCACGACCCATGAATTGTGAGCGGATCGCCAGAAACATTTTTAAGTCCAGTATCTGAAGTCTGAGGGTAAGCGAAATTATGATAACTACCGTGTATAATATTTGTTATTTCAGGTTCATATAGAATTCACAAAATATGCCTGTATAATAGTCATTGATATAATGTATTGTATGATCTAAACATGTGCATTGTGGATGATTGTTGCTTGTACAAAAATTAATCACAAATAGCCCCACAGCCTAATGAAGATATATTTATCATATTGCTTTATCGCTTACGAAGATAAAGGCAGTCCCATGGCAGAGATTGTCATAGGGAAATGAAGTGTTAGAAACTTCATCATGGAAGATCCCCGTTTACGAGGTTAAGGTGACTAGTCCCCTTCCTCGCTGCCTTTGCCTTCCCTAGTTCGAGCGCACAACTTTGTACCCATTTACAGCTGGTAAACTGGAGTGTTCTACAGCCAGTTTCAGTAGAAAGCAACCTGATCACGTGGTCACTCACTTTCTTTATTTATGTATTAATTTTGTGTAGATGCTAAGAATAGCATCAGTATTTGAATTCGTACTTGATATGATTTGGAAGGATCAAGTTATAGAATATGAAGGGATGTATAGGAGCGGAATAAACCAGATGATGTTTATTACTGATATGTTAATATTAATTCTATATCATTGAATTGATGTTACTTGCTATGACTGTATAACTTTGACACCTGATGACTGACTTGTCTGACTTATGTGCTAGTCAGTTACACTTAATTGAAATGTTAATATTAATGCTATATCACTGAAATGATGTCCTTACTTACTATGATTGTATAACGGTGACATCTGATGACTGACTGGTCTGACATCTGTGCTAGTCAGCTACAAGTCTAGCCAGATACTAGCCAAGGCTGATATGTTGCAGGTTCCATGAAATAAATTAAACCAGACTGTCCAGTATCAGAAGCCGGTGTAGTTCATCCGAGGCAATCCCACAAAAGTGCAGGACCCCAAAGAGTGAACTTCAACTGGTCATTGGCATCCCTACTGTTGGGCCTACCAAGTCTGATATCAGCAAAGGACAGTTTCAGCAGTATCAAGTTGGAAAGATAAGTGTCCTGTTTGACACTGACCACCTATACATGTGAAACAGCCAATAGTTGAAAACAATAAGTAACCATACAGAAACTCAGTCAACTGATGACAGTTATCCTTAAATTCAAAGGACTAATAACAGTGATTTCAGTAACTTTATTATTTAAGATCTTGAAGTCTAAACAGACAATAATAGTAATTGTGTGAATACTTTTATATATATATATGTTTATGCTCTTTTCCAACTAGTAGAAATAGAATATTAGTGTAATTATTAAACTATTTTAACTGTACCTGAGGATTTATTCACTTCTTCCATTTTGTGGGTTCAGTGAATGTACATTTTACTTATCCCCTAGAATATAAGTAATCATAAGATAGTCACAGGGAGGAGACACCTTAAATTCTGGTTCTACTTCTTACCAACTGGGCCAGGGTTTTCACAGTCTGACTATTTTTATGATAACAATACACCAGTGCTTATTTCTAAGACTGGGGTATTACTTGTAAGGTCAGAACTCGTTACTGGCATACTCTTACATAATAATACTTTTAAATAACCTCCCGCTACAGCAGAGACCGTCCAATTTTGTGGAGTTCGTAAGAGTGATGCACCTACAGCGCTTCCCATCGCATTGGTGGAGATCCACTCTGATTTCGTCAGAGGTGTGATCAAAGCGGCTGTTATGGATGATCCCATCTACCCAGTCATACTTGGCGGGAGATACGTGTGTATTAGGAAACCGGAAGAGCCGACTGTGGCAGCAGTAACTACAAGAGGGCAAACCAAGAAGGAACGGGAGCCTGCGCCTAATTTGTTACCCATGGAACTTAAAGAAGCGCAATACAAGGACCCTACTTTGGCACCCTGCTTTAGGAAACGGCCCATGGCTAAGGAACCCAAACAGCACGGGGACATTTTTTCTGAGGATGGCGTACTTTATCGGAGAACGGGCAAGCCTGACCAAGGTTACAACCAGCTCCTAGTACCGAAGCAGTACAGAAGCCAAATCCTAGAAATGGGGCACTCTCTTCCCTTCAGCGGACATATGGGACAGAACGCCACAAACCAACGTATAATCACTCATTATTGGTGGCCAGGAGTAAATACTGATATTATCAGATATGTCAAATCCTGTGCCCAGTGCCAACGTGTGCCACCCAAGCAACGAGCACCCCCAGTCTCTTTGGGTGAAATGCCAATAGTGGGTACACCATTCGAACGGGTTGTGATCGACATTTTAGGGCCTTTCGACAGGACTAAAAGAAGGAACAGGTTCATTCTGACCTTAGTCGATACATGCACTTTATGGGCAGAAGCTATCCCGCTAACATGCGCAGATGCCAAGCACGTCGCAGAAGCCCTAGTGCAGATTTTCACTCGGTTGGGATTCCCGCAGCAAGTGTTGACGGATAACGGATCTCCATACCGAAACCTGTTGATGGATGAGATCGTTAAGATCTTGAGGACCCAACACATCCACACTAAGCCATATACTCCGGCCGGAAATGGGCTCGTGGAACGTGCAAATGGAAACCTCAACATGATGCTAAGTAAACTGGCACAAGTGAAACCTGAAGATTGGGATCTTTGAATTCCTGCAGCGTTATTTGGCTACAGAGAATCTCCTCATACTTCCACAGGATTTCCGCCAGCTACGCTTCTATTTGGCAGACCTATTAAGGGCCCGCTTGAAGCCTTACTTCAGTCTCTGACAGACGAGAAGGCGGATGAGACAGTCGTCTCAGCAAGTAAATATGTGTCGGTTTTAAAGGAAAGGTTGAAACTAGGGTGGGACCTAGCAACGATTAACTTTAAGCGAGCACGCACCAAGCACGCTAACCGATACAGGAAAGTCGCGAAAGAGAGAGAACTGGAAGCAGGAGAGAAAGTTTTGGTGTTACTCCCTACCGGAAACAACCAACTGAAGATCGGATGGCAAGGGCCGTTTACCGTCCTGAAAAAGATTTCTAAGGCTAACTACCAGATCTCTATTCAAGGAAAGGAGAAGGTTTTCCATTTAAATCTGTTAAAGAGATACTTGGAAAGACCAGTGCCGACCTCCGTCCATCTCCTGACGATCGCCAAAACTGACGAAGATGACGATAGTGGCAGGGAAACTCCACTGCACACACAGGAAATCTTTGAAAAATGTCAGAAGCGGCGACGCTCTTTCAAGCGCGCATGGGAGACATTCAAGAGGAAGGAAACGTCGGGGCAGACTTCATGAGTAGGAATTGGACAGAGATGGAGGGGGAAGATGAGAGGGAAGAAGACAGACACCCCGAAGCTACGGTTATAGGAAATTTAATTCCATAACGAAGACATGGAGTGCTTCCATATCTTAAAGGGGGGACGTCCTGTCACGTAGGTCTTTATATCATTAAATTGCCTACATCTTCTTCCTATTCTCTCACCCGCATCCTTTATTTTATTATCTTTATTTACCTGTTTTTTCCTGTATTTTTCGCATCACTTGTTTTGCGAATATTATTTTCTTCAGTATCCTCAAACTTTACCTTGTGTTTGTTCTCATACTGGGATACAAAATTATATTACATAGATGTCAGTCAGACGTGAAGTGCGATTTAGTTGCAGTCCATCTCAGACATCGAGCCGACTTGGGTCTGCACCTTCAGATGACACGACACTCCTGAGTTAGATTCTCGACGTAAACGCGTGAGAATGCTACGAGAGAGCCGACATCCGTCTGCATTTTCACCGGTCAACAGCGAGTCGCATCGGCCGAACGCTTAAGTAGGAGCGAATATTAACACCTTATAGTCGCAGTTTCAGACGATTGTCTGAGATTTGCAACTGACATGCGCTTTTCCCGGTCAGTTTGTTAACGCAGGTGCGTAATCGCCCTGGTGGCAGTTACGACACGCCTCTAAGTTAAACGTAGCTGTTATGAGAAGGGGGAGAGGTCGGGGCGGGGGAGATAGTTCATCCTTTGTCTGGTTTAAAATATTAACCCACGTTTGAAACTATTTCATTTCACTCAGTAACTTTGCAGTTAGACTAGAACAACCTTCGTTCGATTTCTAAATAATCTCTGTTAATAGAGATGGCCTTTAGTTTGGTCGAAGTGGTTTAAGTTCTTAGTACTTCTGTGTTTGAGGTGAATATTATATATAATAGATCTCTAGTATTTTGTGAAGTGATTTAGTGTTAAAATCGCCGATTTCATTTTAAACTAGTTCTGTGTGCAGAGTGAATATTTTGATAGTTTGTTATTTCTTTAATCGACGAGTTGTAGTGGAAATACAAAATAAATTATATTTTTAGCTTACTAAACAAGTAGCTGAAATGAGTTTAATTTAACTGTTAAATACTCAGTCGAAACTGTTTTAATAACTAACTTATAAAATGCTAGATGCGACATCAGTGAATAGTGACGGAATACGCACCATATTCCTAATTCCTGATGATCGATTTTATATAACTTATTTCACCGGAAGTTTAAATAATAAGTCAAGCTGTAGGCTTGCTGTTTTAAATGTAAGTTATATTGAGTACATATATGTAAATTATTTGATATGTGTTCTTTCCATTTTTATATAGTGAAGCGGTGGTACCCAACTTGCCAGCGTTTAATAAGAGTTTCATATTTATGAAGAAATAGACAGTCCTTATTTTGAACCACGTGGGTTTCTCAAGTAACACTGGTCTGTCAGTGCAAATGCCAACAGAGTTAGACAGAAATACTAAATCCCACTAACGGGTTTCAAAGACTGTAATGATCAATACAGGGCCTTTGCGCCAGATCTTAAATTCTTTCATAAACTCTACGTAAATTTTCTGCCTGGCGGCGTGAATATTACAAGAAATAACAGTAACATTGTCCGACTAGATTATTTTGTGGACCAGTCTGTGGTGTGACCAAAGTAAATCCTATCCTGAAAATAGACACCGATCTGACATTCCTTAAATTCTAGAAACCAAAGCTAATGACATTGTGCACTGCTAACTGTCGTGCCTGGACAAAATTTATGTGACTTAATCAGACATTCGAAAAATTAGGACACCCAAGGAAATCGTTCCCTGAGACAGAGAGTTCAGTACGTCTTTTGGAACTGGGGATTTCTTGGTCGATGACTGCATTTTCGGGTCTGTGTGAAGGTCCTAGAATTATTATGTTCCCAGAGGCAACGAGCAAAGTTGTGAGTATATATGTGAGAGCATAGCCATGGCTGAATGAATGAGGGTACACAGGTCTGAGTGTTATTTTACCGGTATATTATTGTCACCCATTTGCTATCCTAAATTTTTAAATCTGCAGAATTTGTTACAAATGCTAGAGTTTCTTTTTCTTAGGCTAAATCAGATTATCCAACTCTGTTCATACATTTACGAGAAAGAAAGAAACCTCTTAGACTCAACCCTATGTATCTATAACTCTTTGGGCCATCATCTGTTCTCTTAACGGGGCTGTGGGCTAAATCTAGAGTAAGATTCTAACGGGCTATCATCCCTGTAGCATTTTCTTGATTTTTTATGACTATTTGTATATGTTTTTCCTTGATGTATTTCTTTGGTGTTGTGAGAAGATTTTTTTTGATGATAATAATAAAAAATCTCTCTTGAACTAATCAGTGCGTTGGTCAGCTCGTTCTAAAAATATATATGTATATATCCATTGTTATAGATTTCCCACGTCTGTGTGTTTAACTGTCGTCACGTGTATGTGCGTGCCCGTGATTAGATAGAAATATATGTAATATATATATATCTGTGTTTAGACTGTCTGACTACTTTAGATCTGTCGTAGAAGATAGGTGAGAGAGAGAGAAGATTCTCCGCTCTCAGAGACAGCATCTATCACTATTCTACCACCTCACTCGTGGAAGTCTATGTTTTTTTTATTTCCATCTCTCACTGTGACTATCACTCATTCCAACCTATTCAGAAGGGACCAGCCTAAGTCTTAATACTCCTATCAAAAAATCTACGACAATGTCTGTCTGTGTGTCTGAGTCTGTCTGTGTGTCTGTGTCTGTCTGTCTGTCATTTTCTAGCAAGTTTTAGGTCGTTAAAATTCTAGACCTACTTAATAGTATCGTCTGCCATTAAACGATTTTATTCTGAGTACCCCCTTGATGCATATGACGGTATTGCTTCCCCTGCTTTGCAGTAGTGGTCCAACAGTGGCCAAAACTCAAGAGTATCTATTATAGGCTTCAATGGAGTCTATCTTTACACAAGATTACTCTTGGCAGAAATGTAGATAGAAGAGTAGTCAAGCTTTTATCACATGGGAGTCTTCACAAGATATTCAGATAAGCGAAAACAATGCTGGCTGTTGCTGAGCACGTTAATTCTGTAATCTGCCGAAAACTTTTGTGAAGAATTTAAGCAATGGTTTATTCTAGCTCGTTAAGCCTCCATCCTTGAGTTAATCAGTGGAATTATTATTATAATATAGCTTTGTTTAGAGTGTGTGTTTAGTAAATTTGACTGAGACAAACATGTAGTACATTTAAAATGATTGAATTGAAGTTAAATTTGTATAATTACAAATAACAAAATTTAATAATCACTTTAAGTTTAACAGTTTAAAAGAAAGGAATAATAGTTAATTACAAAATAAAGTTTTCTTCACTCGGGTGATGGTTTTTGATAAGAGGTTCAAGTGGCAGCATATGGGTTAACTTAGCTGCCAGTGACGATTCTGATCCTCCTCCTCCTGATGAGTTGGTTTTCTGTACACTGCGTTAACTTGTCTCTGGTCAAGGTTCGTAGGGTGAAGCTCGTTTCCCAGGAAAGTCTAGGAGAGTCTTCAAAGCTGGTCTTTCGTCTTAAAGGGTAACCAGTCGTCCCTTCTTGTCCCAGAAATGGTCCTTTTTGCTGGTACCACCAATAACTGGTAATAAAAATAGATACGAAACGCTCTTCTCAGTGTGGCGTTTTCCGACACATAGTTATGTGCCCCTCTCTTCTATTCTACCATCCCATGTCAGAATTTACCCTCGATGAGAATTAAATTTAATCCCTCGGGATAAAACTTTCTTTACATTTAAACTGAATAGCTTTAGCTTTACATTACTTTTAAATGAAAAGGTTAAACGTACAGATATAATATGTTTTATATTTACACCTCCACTGTTTAACAAACGTTCACATTATACATTCATTTATGTTTCCTTTATATTTACACTTGTTGAAAAGTTTGAAACTTCTATTAATTTTAACATGAATATGTTTTCTTTGCTTACATTTACACTGCGTGAAAAGCTTTGAAACTATAAATATTATTCTTAGAATGTACATCATTTCTTTCGTCTTTCCCTCCCTGCTCCATAGGGAACCTGGAACTACTTTATGCTTTTAGTTCTCTTTACGAAACTACCAATAAAGCAATCACCAGCCCACGCAGTGGTGGTTCATGAATCATCATTCTATACGCTGAGGTTACCAGCCTCAAAGGACTTGGGCATTCTGTAGCAATTTTCACACATTAAAATTCACATGGTAATATATATATACTGAAGCACATTAAAAACGCACCACTATTATATATACTGATGCCGAGAAGCTGGCAAAAAAAAGTGTGGGAATGGATTTTCCCCGTGTTTGCCATGAGGTAGAGAGCGAATGGCTGCTGGAATGGAAAGTGCAAGATTCAACCCACGGGTGTGTGTACAGACTACATGAAAACGATGAAAGTTACACGTGCAACACGATTCCCAACAGCTATGGCCCTGAAAATGTGTACGCGTTCTGGCAGTATACTCGGTATAAAAAAGCCATTGAGACAAAACACCCAGTACATGTGCTTGAAATGACACGACTATCTGAAAACGACCGCCAACGAGCCATTGGTATGTTGGAGACCGGAATGAGCTCGCGGGCCATTGCCAGAAGGATGAATTGCCACCACAGCACTATTGTACGTCTCAATGAACGTTACGGAACCACTGGCAGTGCCCGGTATAGACTTCGGAGTGGCCAACCACGAGTTACTACCCCTGCGCAAGATCGTCATATTGTGCTGAGTCACCTAAGGAATCGCACTCTCCCGGCAAGTCAAACAGCAAGAGCAATAGTGGGTAGACATGAGCAAGTCTCTCGAATGACAGTCATACGACGACTCAGAGATACAGGCCTTACTGCAAGACGACCTTATGTTGGGCCAAACTTGACTCACAGACATCGTTAGCAGCGCCTGCAATGGGCAGAGCAACATATCAGATGGACTAGACTGCAGTGGAATGCTGTGCTATTCACAGACGAGAACAGATTCAACATATCCTTTGCAGATGGACGTATGCGGATTTAGCGACGGTGTGAAGAGCGCTTTGCAGATTGCTGTGTCAACCGATTTCGAGGTGGCAGTATTCACATTTGGGGAGGATTCAGTTTTCACCATCGCTTGCCTCTTCACGTCTTCCGTGGAAATGTTAATGCTGTGACATATCGAGATGAGGTTCTGGATGCACTGGTTGCTCCTGCGTTCACAATTTATCCAGACTTGCAGCTTCTCCAGCAGGATAACGCACGTGCATTTTTTTGTATTTTTAGTTTTCTCCCATGCCTGCACAGAATGCAATGAATTTCATAACAATCAAACGTACAAATTAATGACCAGCATGGATTCATAGGAAAATGAATAAAGATTCCAAATATGTAAACTTGTACACACTTATATTTACATTTCACACTCTGTTCCTGGATTATACAGGTGGTGCGTTTTTAATGTGCTTCAGTATATATATATATATATATATATATATATATATATATATATATATATATATATATATATATATATATATATATATATATATATATATATATATATATATATATATATATCTATATATATATATATATATATATATATATATATATATGTTAGTTAACTTGGGGGGTTTGGGATGTCAGGTATTGGTAGTACCTCAGGTGAAGGAGCTGTTATGCCTTTTTCAGGACAGCTCGGCCACCTTTGGTCCAAACCTGGCATCCAGCTCTCACCTGTGGCTCCTCGTAGCTGTCAGCATGCGACAGTGGCCACCCCCCGAGAAACGGCTTTGACAGGCCGGCTAAACTAGGTGAGGGTAGCCGACTGGTTATAAACCTTCGGTGAGTTAGGGTCTGCCTACCAATGCATGCGAAGACTGGATTCGATAGACTGCGCGGAAGAAACCACCTGCTGGTTCAACGGGCATGACGGCGATTACCAGCCACGCGCTGTGGAGCGTAAGGAGCACGGCGAGGGACGTAGAAAGCCCTGGTCATCCACTGCACCTGACTTCATCTCCAGTCGTCTTGACTTGTCTTGCCACTGGATTCAGATGAACCCAGGCGAGAGAGTGAGGTCGAAGAATTGCGCAACTCTTCCTCACTTTAAACCAAATCACTGCGCAAGTCACTCTTTCATCCATTCTACTCTTTTATGGTGAGATGCAGAAGGGTAAACGCTACCATGGTGGCCAAAAGAAGCGCTTCAAAGACACGTTAAAGACTTCATTGAAAACTTTTGACATAAACCCTGACACATGGGAAGTTGCTGCGCAAGACCGAACTGCTTGGCGCACATATCTTTGTAAAGGCGCAGCGTCATGCGAATCATCCAGAAGAGCAGCAGCGGAACAGCGGAGACAAGCTAGAAAGGACCGTGTAATAAAACCTTCACATGAAGCAAACATTCCCTGCCCACACTGTCCGAGATCTTTCCAGGCCCGCATCGGGCTCATCAGTCACCTTCGTACCCATAGACTAACTTAACATATTCCTAATAATTGGATGAACAGAGTGGTCTTCATCACCCGTGTTGGACTAACAACAACATGTTAGTTCACATGTTAGTAATAAAATATAGAATGAAAAATGCACTACTTACGCCAATCTTGGCTCACATACGGTTTTGCTCAGAGGACTTAAAAAAGGGCACTGGCAACTGCCTTCTTTCGCGTGTACCTAAGGTCGTTAATTTTAACTTAAATTCCCTCTGACTCCATGTCTTTCTTCATTTTCCTAGTCCTGGTGTTCCTTATTAAAATAAAGAGATTTCCTGTGCTTTGTAAGTCTTATTTGGTTCTCCAATAAAAGGTCCGGTTAAAAAAAGGAATTATGATTCTAGTCTTCTCTAGCGAGGTCTGATGTTGTCTTGGCGAGCGTGAAATTCACAGTGAAATAAAGCTGCGAAATGGTCAGACTATATTCCTATCTTCCCACGCCATCGTTTGTTATGGAGTTAAATAAACGTTCCAATCATATTCAAACAGGTCGGGTGTGGTACTTTAAACATATTTCCGAAATATATGGTAATATGATGTCCGATGCTCTTGTGTACAAACTTACAGAGAGATCGGGGAACTCATATGACAACATCTGTAAGCTGTAATACTTATTACTTTATTAGAGAGTAATGTTGTCACCTTTGTCTGCCCACACGTGTCCCACAGACAGTAATCTCGTCTTATCAGCTGTTCAATCTAAACGCGCCGGCGACAATCTTATCACAGTTGCTCACCGCAAGCCACGATTGACCGGGTAACAAACAGATGACATCACAGAGAGGAGTGGCGAATGATTTGATAAAATCAAATATCTGCTACTTAGCAGAAAAATAACGACGAAAGAAAGAAAAGTGCGATACTTGAGAGCACATAATAAAAATCAGTACCACAAATGTACCGATACTGCCGGAGAGAAACAAAGATCGATAGAGGCCGCCCCGTTTTGTCACAATTCATCTAACTGCACCCACGGAATTCAAGTATATCAGTTTGGGGAACGCTGATCTAAGCTCAGTTTACAGCAGACAGGGAGTCTGATGACGTCAAAAGGCATTCAAATAAAAATAAAAAAAGAAGCATACACTAAGAGAACAGGAAATAACAGCATCGTACTCATTAAATAGACTGTAAGAAAAAACAGAACACAAGAATCTAGTATTCTTAAGCAACATAAAAAAAGCTTTTCCGGGCACGCAAATCAGTTTGCGGGAAGTTTCCTTCAGGGAAGTACCTAGGTTATATTTTTTATATTTATTTAGGTTCTTATGTGTCCTATCTAGCCTTCACTTTCTTTCCTTTCCCTGACGAAGGCCTTGTGGTCGTAACGTTGGCTATTTTCTTTGTCTTTTGTCCTCGTAAGACGAATTACCTTTTTCGATTTTTTTTCACACCCATCCATAAAAAAAGATAATAATTTACCAGCTGTGTAGTGTCCGGGTGCCTTCGCGGACATTAACAAAGAATAGGGTCACTGCTCTCAAGCATATCTCGAACGATTGGAAACCGCATCATGTATACAAAAATAGCTACATAAATCACTGGTGCAAAGGCAGATACATCCTGTGGTGGAGTCTTCCTACAAGGTGGGGGGGGGGGGGGGGGGGGGGGGCAGCTGTAGAGGTGACTCAATGCTAGATACATGCTGTGGTGGAGTCTTCCTACAAGGGGGGCAGTTGTAGAGGTGACTCAATGCTAGATACATCCTGTGGTGGAGTCTTCCTACAAGGTGGGGGGGGGGGGGCAGCTGTAGAGGTGACTCAATGCTAGATACATCCTGTGGTGGAGTCTTCCTACAAGGGGGGCAGCTGTAGAGGTGACTCAATGCTCTATTTTAAGCAAGAAGGAATTGATAATAATTCACAGACAGTAAGTAACGAAAACAGCAGTAGCCGTTTATAAAACCATATTACTAAATAAGAGAATAATAATTTACCATAGACTAACAGACCTTGAAATAATATTAACAATATGGTGCCAGTTATTAACATGCGGCACCAGTACACTTCTTTATGGCAGCGAGACATAGACAACATTTGCCCCGCAAGAAAAACGGTCAATACCTTCCATCTAAGGTGTCTACTACACATCCTTGGTTTCTGTGGAAGAACAGTGACAAATTCCCCTCACGCGCTGGCCTTCAGATCATGTTAGCATGTATACACTGCGTAGACAGCGCGGATTACGCTGTCTTGGCCATGTTAGCCGCATGGAAGATGGTCATATCCCCAAAGATATTCTCTATGGACGACGGGCAGATGGTAAAAGAATAGCTGGGCCACCACAACTGAGTCTGAGGTTCAAAGATGTGTATATGAGAGACATGAAGGCGCAGGGCATAAGTCCAGTATCCTGGAAGAACTAAGATGCCAAACTGCAGCAAGTGAAGATGCTCCCTACTTCTTCGCTTCAGCTTTAGTGGAGAGAAGCTCCTACAACAAGCAGAAGAGAAAAGAACAAGTCGCTGTCACCTCTTCTTCTGCTTCTTCTTTGATCCTTAGCCGCCGACTGTCAAAGCAGTCAGTGGCCATCACGCCTGGTGGCGTCATGTAGGGCAGCAACAAACTGCTTCCACTTTGTTCGGTCGGCGGCCATTCTTCGTACAGTGCCCCAACTCTGGTTCATTCTTTGCATCTTGGCCTCCACAGTTCTCCGCCAATTTGTTTTTAGTCGGCCTCTCTTTCGCTTTCCTTCGGGGGTCCATAGCATAGCTGTTCTTGTGATGGCATCGGGGTCTCTTCTGAGGACGTGGCCAACCCAAATACAGCGTCTGCCAGCTATGATGGTGTGCATGTCCTCTTGGTTACTCCGAGTAAGTAGTTCTTGGCTAGTGATAGTGTTCGGCCAAAAGATTCGGACATTTTTCCTTAGGCAGATTGTGTGGAAGCAAGAAAGTTTTGACATTTCCTTCTCTGTTACTCTCCAGTATTCCGCACCATAGAGAAGCACAGACAGTAAACATCTCTCATATAATCTTAATTTGGTGTTTGTGCTGTACTGGGAAGACTTCCAGATGTTGTTGAGACTAGCAAAGGCTGTTCTCGCTTTATTCATTCTGTTCTTGATGTCTTTGCTTGTTCCACCGTCTGGTGTTACTATGCATCCTAGGTATGTAAATGTGTCCGTCTGTTCCAGCTTCTGGTTCCTTATTGTTATGGGCTCAGGACTGCCCACATTGAGTGTCATGACCTCTGTCTTCTTTAGACTGATGTTCAGACCCACCTGCTGGCTATACTTATTCAGTCTATCTGTTTTCTCTTGGATGTGTTGATGTGAATGTGCGAGTAGTGCAATGCCATCTACATATTCCAGATCTTCCAGTGTAGAAAACGTTGTCCATCTAATTCCTCTTGGACTGCCATATGTTGTCTGGCGCATCACCCTGTCTATGACTGTCAAAAATAAAGTTGTTGACAAGGGGCATCCCTGTCGTACTCCTGTCTTCACCTCAAAAGTTAGATTGCTCAACCCAACACTGTATATAAAGTTAGCATAGAGGCTTTTTATGATGGAACTGGGAATTCCATAAGCCCTCAGTATTTTCCATAGGCTGTCCCTGTGTATACTGTCAAAAGCCTTTTCAAAATCAACAAAGTTAATGTATAGCTGTCTCTACCATTCCGAGTACTACTATATAATGTTCATGAGGGCGAATATATGATCTGCACATCTTCTGACAATAATTCCTTTACGCCACTCTGTTGGTGTTGTCTTTCTTCTCCAGACTTCTGCAAAATAGTGGTTCTAAAAGTTCAGCTGCTAGTTCAGGAGTTGCCTTGAATAATTCAGCATTTAAATTGTCGTGACCAGGAGCTTTTCCATTCTTTATCCCTTTGATAACTGTGATGATTTCTTCTCTTCGTGGAATGTCTGTATGTACGCCTAGATCATTTTCAGCCTCAGGACCATTCAGCTGCGTCTCTGTGGTTCCTCATTCAGTGTTCTCTGAAGTGCTCTGCCCATCTTGTTTCCTGCCCCTGTGCTGTGGTGATGAGATTTCCTTGCTTGTCTCTTACTAACGTAACATTGTTTGCACCCCGTTTTCCACTGAGAGTTTTAGTTATTTTATATACTGTGCTTTATTCATTTCTCAGTGTTGCCTCTTCTGCCTGTCTTGCACGATCGTCTAGAAATTTCCTTTTGTTGGGTCGGGTTTGACGTTTTACTTCCTTGTCCAGCTGTCTCTACTGTTCGCTATATATTTCTTTTTACCTGGGAGACTTTGCTTCTATTTTCATTCTTTTCATTTCTTTTCTCTTCGCTATGGTGTTTAATGTTTCTGGTGTTATCCAATCGTGTCTCTTTCTTTCCTGGAATCTCAAGCATGATTCGCTGCTTTCCTTATATATAGTTCAAATGGTGTTGAATTTCTGGTCAACATCATCAGTCGCGGGTATTTTCCTGGCTATTGGCAATTTGATATGGTCTCTTTACATCAACCACAAATGCTTATCTGGTGAGGGGGTCCTTGAGTTTGATGAAGTTATACCTTTTCTGTTTAGTTGCAATTGAACCAGCAGCTCTGAGTTTCACCTTCAGTCTTACTACTACTAGGTGATGATCGCTTCCCACATCTGTACCTCTTCTTACTTTCACGTCTTGTATTGAATACCTCCATCTACCATTGATCATAATGTGGTCTATCTGGTTTCTGTCCCGGCCTTTTGGTTATTCCCGTGTTAACTTGTGAGTTTCTTTGTGTAGAAAAAAGGTGTTCATCCAATGACCAAGTTGTTAATATTGCAGAAGCTTATTAGTTTATCCCCAGTCTCGTTTACTGTTCGGCCGCCACATTTCCCTATTACTCTTTCATTATATGTATTGTGTGTTCCAACCTTTGCATTGATGTCTCCCATTGCTATGATAAGATCGTGTCTAGGTGCGGTTTCTATTTCCTTTTGTAGCAGTTGATAGAATTCGTCCTTGACCTCTTCATCACTGTCATTTGTTGGTGCATAGCATTGTATTATTGTGGTGTTGGTGAATCTCACTCTCAGTGCTGTTCGTTTCAGTCTGTTGTTGATGGGTTACCATTCCAGTAATGACCTTTGTATTCCTTTATTTATGATAATGGCTACGTCTTCAATGTGCTGATCATCCTCTCTACCGGAGTAAAGTACTGTTTCTCCTGTTGCTGTTTGTATTCTCCCTGTCCCGGTCCATCTGTTCTCACTTATTCCCAGGATATGTAATCTATATTTCCTCACCTCTACTGAGATCTGCTTCAGTTTTCCTGCCTCATTCATGGTTCTGACGCTCCAGAATCCAATTCATGTTTCGTGTTTTGCGATTGGGGCATCCGTCTTCATGCCAATGGCTTCCTGTCGGCTTTCACCACTCGGCCTCAGACTCTGGATGTCTTTCCTGCAGCAAAGTTTTTTTGCATTTATTGCTGTTTCCATAACGGTTAAGATTTTTTACATAGACAAAGGTGTCGACTCAGTGCTAAAACCAGCAACCTGGAGGACCAGCTTTTGTCTGACCCCCAGACCTGTCCAGCTTGGATGAACCTACCAGAAGTAAAACTCCCGCTGGTATAGATCTGGGGGTTGTTAGGTACGCAAGCTGTTTTACCGCTACAAAGCATAGGTACCATTGATGGCAGGGCTGTCACTTCAAGGGCGCATTATCCCCATGGTCAGTTATGCACGGAGGAGGTTACAACTATAAACAAGCATTAAGAATACGCAAAACACCAGCGCGTCATTCCTAAACCAGCATTAAAAAATCAGAAAAGAAAAGCGTAGCATTCTTAAACCAGAAAGCAAATCACCACACATAGCAAATCACCACAACATTAGGAAGCAATATTAAGAAATCAAAAATTAGCAGTACTGCTTTTAATAAACCTGCGTTATGCTCCAGACGAAGCAAACACGAGAAATGGTGATGACGATTGCAGACAGTTCGTCGAAATGTCTGAGAAAAAAAGGTAGGTAGTCACATAACAGGTACAGCCGTAGGGGAGTTAAATGTTAGAGACTTCATTTACTAGCTCCAAACCTTTTGTTTTAATGAGGTGGTGGCCGGGGGGGGGGGGGGAACCAGTCTCCTTCGTTAACTCAAGAGCAGAGACCGGTATCCTTTTACAGCTGGGTAGGCTGGAGCTTGACGCTACCAGGTGTCGATCCTAGAACTGGGTAACTGTGTCGTGAAAGGAAAGCGCTCTAACCACTCAACCAGTTGGTCGGTCAAGTCCAGAAAGGGACAAGGATACATAAAGAGACAGAACTAGACAGTATTTATAAGTCTGAGTTCAAACAGATATACACACATTCTCACCAGATATGCCAATAACGCTTTAAGATAATAACAAAACAGTATACACTTAAATTCTAACAAGATATGCTAATGACGCTTTAAGATAATAACAAATAATAGTATACATTTACACCCCCCCCCCCCCCCCCCACTGGCGCAGTTCCATTCATGCGAATTTGCACATGCGCAAGCTATCCTTTAAACCAGAGGTGGCCAAACTACGGCCCGCCAACCAGTTTTGACCGGCCCGCCAACCTGTTTTGGCCGGCCTCTTATTGTTGATTAAAGCCACACTCTTCACAATGAAATAACACGCAAACGTATGTTTGAAATAAATAATTACATGTCATATTACAAATTACAAAACAAATTCAAACAACAGATTCATTATATATATATTTTTTACAGTAATTTCAGTCCAAAGACTGGTCTACATGTCTTGGCAGATGTCCAGTACAGAAGTTTGCCGTTGCTTTCTGTACGTGGTTCATTATATATGTAAAACTAATTCTCAGTACGTTATTTTTTAAGGATTGTATAGGTCTGGCCCTCTAGTGTTACCCTTTACCATAATCTGGCCCTCGGCCAACCTTAGCTTGGCCACCACTGCTTTAAACCCTTGTTACGTATTATTATTTTGCAGGGTAATGCTATGGAATGAATGCGCTGATGTGAAATGTCTTCTAAAGTACACTGTATCATATATATTAAGTTATTTCATATTTTCGTCGAAAATAACTTCAAACTATATACCCTAATATTGAAGAGAAGAGGAAAAAGGCACGACAACAAACGATATGAGTTGGTCCCGAAATTTTCCGCAACCTTCAGCATCTCAGTTTTCAGCCTCTTAACCCAGATAATCAACCAGGATCTTCAGGAAGAACACAGCCTTTTGCGATAGATACTGATATAGAATCTGCCTCGGATTAGGTCTGCGTGATTGTTCTTCTTCTTCTCCGTACACTCCCAGACGTCAACTTGAATATTTTTAAAGAAAGCAGTAGTCAGCTTAAAACTATGTGTATCTCCATACAGTTTTTCCAGGAATGGTACTGGTGATGGGCATATGCGCTTTCTCTGTTCATCATATGTTGGGCTTCTTAGAAGCAGATGTTCAACATCATTGTTCTATAATATTTCTACAACATATTTTACACTTTTAATATATCAAAAAAAATAAACGTATTTATTTTAAAAACTTGTTTCAGTTACTTTTTATCTGCATTACCTTGCTTATTTACATGAATATTAGTGCATCCAAATGTGCATAAATGAAGCTCTACCTGAGCATGGAATCTGTCAAGAAATACGTTCGTTCTATTTTTATTCTACCATTGCTTCCAGTATTAGTTGTTTTCGCTTTCGTCATTCATGGGTTTCTTATCACATCTTTTCACACCTCTCACTCACACCCTTTTCCTTTGTTATAGGTGTAGCAAGTTTAATTTGCTGGGGAGGTTATGATGTTATACCTAAAAGGAAAGAAGTCGGTGTCTGTGTTAACCGTGTGAGGTCAAGCACATGTAGGCCCCTGACTATAATAGATGATGATGATGTATTTGCAGGTAACCTAACGCTACCTCTCTAGATCTCACACGGTCACTATTTTGGCTCTAGTGTCTGATGTACCTAATGTCTAGGGGAGAAATGGAAATGATGGTACATAAACACAAAACACTTTAACTCACTATGAGGAATTGAATAAAACAGTGGTTAAGGTTTTTCTTTAAAATAGAATATTTTCTTTTTACAATTTAATCTGCCTGTCCCGCCATCTCTTTTGGACAGGTCTTTGAAAATGAGGAAAAGATAGTTTACATAAAAAGAATTAACTAAAATTTGTGGACACTTTGTCCAATAAGTATAAAGTCACTCTATCTCTCCTGTTGGTGTATTCACAGATTACAACTTTATTATCTAATAGTGTTTGTCACTTGTTAGGAGGGGCTGTAGTTTCATCACGCCCCATAACATCTTGGGTATGATTGAAAATATCAAAGTTTATTATAACTGAAGTGTCAGATATACCCAGATGCTAACACATCACCTGGGATTCTTTGTAGAAGGATAATTCAGTATGTCGTTGCAGAAAATATAGATATCTCAGCACACACAAGCTCCTCCAGCTATCTGCTGACAGCATAAACGTTTTATCGGAGACTTGTTGGCGTTACACTCACTCATCAGGTTTCCTGTCACCGGCTGGTAACAGGAAATAAAACCTCTGCAATAAAAAGACACCCTGGCCTTTTTATATCTGATCACACTTTATTATTATTATTTACATATGGTGGTATGGGGTCAGCCTCGCGTGCATACAGGTGCACTCGCCCCTAATTTTATATGACTCACACCTTGCTGTGACCACACCTCAGGTCTCTATGGCAGATACGCCACTGTACTTTTACATAGTTTTCCTCAATACAATAACGTGGAGTAACCACATTTCCTTTTGTATGATTTGCTCTTCTTTTTTTAAATTATAAACGCTCCAGGCATGTTGAACAGTGTTCATGGAACACGGAGGCTTACTAACATATTCTAATACAATAATATTAAAACAAAATCATGACAATATACAACAGTTAGATACAGTTCAATGTGAGGACTCAACAATGTCTGCTCCCGGCATGTCCTTCACTTTTCCCAATAGCAGTATCTAACTTTGGCAGTTGTAATAAACATATTAATACATAAAGCATTCTTACCACAATTTCAAGAAATAGTAACAAATAACGCTGACTTGCAAAGAATGGCCTCAGTTTTTCTCTGCCCTGCCCAGACTGCGAATTAATTCTTTATTTTATAAATTAACACAGCTGATCTCAGCGTATTTGATAGAAAAAGTTTTTGTCAACTGGCAATGAGCAGTGAAAGCTTTTTGCTAATATCTATTAGTACTGGCCATTGGAAAACTTGCGACTACCAGAATTCAAATGAAGGTTTTGAAAAACAAAAACAAATTCCAAACAAACTCTGTGTCTGGTAGTCGATTGGTCAGTCTGCGTTAGTTATGCCCAATAGAAAAAGATGTTTCGTTTTTAGTTACATTTTTCCTATCTCTCCCCTTTCACTCCTATCCCAACTAATAGAATTTGAATTACTACCATGCCTCTTTCTAAGCTGGCGTCCCCACTAACGTTATGAAAAAAACAAGCAGGAACCACAGTCTGTCCGTCTTAGTGTTACTAGACATTTAGTATTTTCTCAATAACTTGGCTAATACTTGGACTACCATATTTTTAAAAACACATTTTTGCTCACGGGACTCTAAGCTATACTACCATATGATTTTTATGATCAGTTTCATTATGGTTTAGATTTTCAATTTTGTCACTGTCAATCGTCAAATATAAATTTTTCACAAGTCGGCCATCTTCCCCCTCTCATCTCTCTCTAGCATTTTTATTCAAATAACTAACTTGTTTGAGTGACGTCAGAAATACATTACTCGGCGAGAATTTAAACTGGCTGTGTGTATATATCATCGGGCCCATCCCACCGCGTGTCAAGCGAAGCGGGGTTTTGCGCGGCGGGTGTTAAAATTGGCGTTAATTATTACTGTTGTCTCGTGTTACACTACCAAAAAATGTCCGAATCACTACAATTAAAGGCGTTAAAGTTAAAGTATTACGTTAATTCAGACTGTAACTTGGCGGCACATTTCTGGAAGATCGTTAATTATAGGTCTTGCCGCAGTCTCTATCAGATCGGGCAAAATGTTAAAAATGTTAATTGTACGTCACAAGGAAAGCGAGTAGGTTTATACGGCGGGATCGTTTCTAAGCATTACCATGGCACAAAATTCAGCGCGATGCTGGCGTGTGAGATGCCTATAGTCAGACACATACGGGCGGGGTTATTTATTATCATAGGACTAAAATCTCACTGAAATGAGTGATTATCTCGCAGATTTTACTACAATAGGCGACGCTTAGCGAAGGAATAAACTTGCCACATTGACTTTTCGCTTATCGCCAGCTCCAGATGGAGTAAGATTCTACACTGAGCGACATTCATATTTTTAACCCAAACGTTTTATCTGGGAACGATACATGAAACCACGTTATCGCATGATAAGGTGCTTGTTTGCAAACATGACGTGCCCAGATACACGTCAAATCTAACTGGGATGTAGGGAATGATAATCTTGGTAAAGATTAAGACATGGGCAGTGATGTAATACTTTCGGCAGATGGACTTTGTTGTGATAAACAATTACAATAAAATAACATCTTGGAGGAGATTATAGTGTTAGTTCTGTGAAGCAGTGAGTTGTAAACATGACAAATATCCACGGAAGTGGCAAAACCGTATATGGCAGTTGAGTTAAAAAATCACACGTTCTCTTATTTTATCATGTAATAATGTTCTATGCGAAAAGAGGGTAGTAGGGGAATAGACCCCTACCAAAGTCAAACACTAATTCGCAATCCTGACTGGATTTCCCTTCTAAGTAGCAACCTGGGCATGTAGGCGAAAATGTAGCTTATATTCTACAGCGTACTACGACTACTTCACTGACACTGCAGTTGCTGCGAGAAGAAATCATAGACAGCCAGGAACACTTAATTTTTTGACCCAAATATAGGACAGGCCAGAGGACTGGTCGTGAATTCTAAGATTAGAAGAGATTAACCCCAGAGATATTCACGTTGCGCCTTAAGTACTAGGGTCCAGCTTAAAGTGCACTCAGTTTGATACCTAGCACATCTGACAGAGACAGCATCTTAAACAGTTGCCCGATAATATTCGGACATTTCCTGTGCAAAAAGTCTTTGCTCGCCCGAAAAACGCGGAGTAAGTTGTAACATTTTATAATTTTATATTTGCTTTCTGATATGTATAATCTGGTTGTGGAAGTACAGTGGCATATGAGGCAGGCAACCTCATCACGGCAAATAACGTAACCCATGAACCACCACTGCCAAGAGCTGGTGACTGCTTCGTGCGCGTTTCCTCACAAGAAACCAATAGCAGAGGTGGCCGCAGGCTCTATGTAGAGCAGGGAAAGGATGATGATATCATGTTTTACAAATTTACTTTAAAAGAACTTTAGTAAATTCAGTTTCTGGAACATGTTTGTGGTACACGTTTTTGGTCTAGGTTGCCAACAGTCGACGCTATATACCAAACGGGCCTTGAAGAAACTTGACTTGACAATTTAAGCAGTTACTTCGGCCTTGTGCAAGAGACGTGCTGCTGCCACAATATTTGACTACTGAAGAGAAGTACAGTCCAAGGCACCCGTGGGAACCAACAGCGGCTGAAGCAAACGCCAACAGACCCCACAATGGAAGCTAAGTAGCACAACAGCGCAACTAATGGATATTTCCAAATTTTTCATAAGTTCTACCACAATTTTAATCATCCGATGATGATAAATATCATCGCTTCATTTTTATAAACAACTTTATTTATTTTACATTGGTAATCCATAAGTGATTATTAAACCTGTTTATCTGTAATTTTAAAGCCATTGTTGGATTAATCACTCTTGAATGAATTGTATGTCTGCACCCGTATGACTCATATTGTTTGAAATACATAAACTTGGTGGCAATAAAATTGATAATTGCTGAATCATCTTCAGCTTGGTGCTCGTAAATATGAGCGACAATATATTACCTCAGAGAAGGGACGGGAGAATAATAATTTCATGACACCTTAGATGATCTCATTTGTTATGCTTGCTTTTCTTTTAAAATCCTGTGATGCTCCCTAAAGTAGAAGCATCATTTTTCTACTTATATCTCTGCCAAGAGTAATCTTGAGTGAAGGTTGATACCTTTGAATACCGTCATCGTGATACTCTAAGTTTGGCCATTATTGGACTGCGACTGTGGAGAAGGGGAGACAATCACGTCACAGAACCTAACCCATATTTTCCTACACGTTCGTGAGCCCCATTCACGTAAATTTCATGTACGCGAGGTTTTTGAAGAACCAAACCCTCGTGCACATTCGAGGTTGAGTGTTGTTGGACTATTTATAAACTTAGCTGAATAAAGAGACAATCTGATTTGATATCAGAACAATTAAAACACAGTAAGAGATAGGAAAACAAAATGATATAACAGTAGCAGCAGCTCAAAGAAATTTAAAAAAAAACAGACGCTATCACAACAGTTTGAAATAATAAAACAAAAATATAACAACTGTCATAGCAGTTTGAAGGAATATTTAAAAAATACAACAGACACAACCAAAATAATATGGAATAATTTTACAACACAGACGCTATCACAACAGTTTGAAATATAAAAAAAAAACGCAGACATGATAACAACCGGTGGGAAATAATTTAAAAAGCAGACATTTAAAAAAAAAAAAAGCATAAAAATGTGAACAGAACACTGCACCTTATTCCAGGAAGGCCCTCCACTTTGGCAGCCATATTAGTGTGAGTACTTCTGATGAGATGATTAGGTCCCATGATAAGTGGAGCAGCTCTTCGCTCCTAAAAACCTAGTCTGCTATTTCCAGTAGCAGTCAAACTCCACTACAATGATTTGTGGGAAACCGCTTTCGCAACGACATCCGTAGACAGTAAGCCTTTACCACAGTTTACTCCATACCTTCTATTCCTATCCACTTTTTTATAGTTAACGTCATCACAAAAGAAGGAAAGCGAATTAATGTAGTCTGGCTTATGTGTACCACAGAATCACAGGTCATAAAACATTAATAGTTAATCATCTTTATTCTGGCTTTTCGTCTGCGTTCAAGATTACTAGAGCAACGGAAATTTGTATCGGAATATTTGAAACCAAATTCCTGTTGACCTTACACATGTTATATACGTAATTTAAAAAAAAAATTCACAAAGTTAATGATTAAAAAACACAAAATTACCGCAATATCTTATATCCATACAACTGTCAAACGTACAACGTGTATACGGAAACTCCATTGTCTTGTTTCAGACAAACATGCGGACAAGTACACAACGCGAAGTGCTATGTTTGACTGAAGCAATCGATAAGAAGAAAACGGATCAGATAGGGAAACGAACAGATTGGGAAAAGTGCCGGGTCGCTAGGGAATACATTGAAACGTGTCGAAGAAGAGGTTTGAGCACATAATGAAAACGTCTGATCACATTTTTCTATCGCACAAGAATCGACACAAAGAGGGGCGGAACTGGTAGTAATCTAGGACTGTTGGTTGAAAGGGTGACTGGCTCATGAATACCCAGGCTACATGGAGTACTGATTCTAAATGTCTAAATCCCAATAATAATAATATTTATAAGCTGTCTTTTAATAAAAACTCATATAAGAAACATACATCTTCATCATCAGCTACCATCTCAACAACGAAGGTCGTTGTGGATCTCCAACGCCTTCTGTCTCTTGTCTTGATGGTGCACTGATAGGTTGTCCCTGTCCATCTCTTGGTGTTATCTACCCATTTACAGCGCTGTCTTCCTCTTGTACGTTTGTTTTTAACTCTTCCTTCCACTATGGTCTTCAGTGTCCGGTGTTGTGCCTTTTTATATGGCCAAAATATTTTAGCTGTCTAATGTTGATCTCCTTCATTAATCATATTTTTCTTTCTCGGCGTTATGTCTTTTTATATGACCAACATATTACATCTGTCTGACTCTCATCTCATTTATTATTTCTCTTTTTCAATCAACAGCATTTCTAGGACCTCTTTACTTCTTTTCTTTTCATTAGATGAGCCAAATTCTCCTATATATCCTCATCAATTTTTTTTTATTCTGGCTGCTTGTTCATTGTCTGTGTCAGTGGTCTTCAACCTTTTGTGTTCGCGTACCCTCAGATTTAATTAGTCTTTAACTATGTACACCCAAATGTATTGGTGCATAATTGATTCACAACTCATTCGCTAATTGTTACGTGCAGTCTTTGATATCTTACAATATTATACATTGGTATTCTTGTTATCTTCGCAAATATTTTGAAAGCAAAATAGTGCTTAAGGGAAAGTCATTATTGTGTTACTTCCCTTGAAAGTTGTGTCGGCTCTTTCGATCAAACTCCGCGGATAAATCCATTTTACTGCGATTTATTCGTTGTTTGGGTAATAATAGATTGTTCTTGCTTCAGAATATCTATGGCCTGAATTTATGTGTATTGTTTGTCTGAGTAGGACGAGTCTGTCTTATATCTGTATATCTTTACATATCTAAGTCGAACTATATGTTCTGTTGTCTCTAGAGAGGTCGAAGGCTATTCGGCGGATGTGTCGCTAGAGAGGGGTGTGATTTGGCTTCGTCCTGATAGGGACTGTGTGTTTTCCATGTCGGCCTGTCGCCGGGGAAAAAGTGATCTCAGTATTTGTGGGGAAGGTGATAGTCGTCTAAACCTATCGTGTATGCTTTACCCCAGTGTTTAGTCGTATTGCCAAGGAATGGCAGTTTCATATTTCCTATACCAAGGTAATCAAAGATACTCTTATGAACTCTCGATCGAAGCCACCATTTTCGATAGTTACGATTTGAATGTCTAAGAGAATATATTTGACTCGATGAAAACGACTTCGATTCCTAGCAGCACTATATCCTGTAGATTGCAGTCAATTGTTCATGATCAAATCTACAGAGCAATGAAATGTTTTATGAATGACTAACTTTAGGACAGATTCATTATCTGTATCCAAACGTGAGTGACAGCTCACGAGTGAAGCCATCTTGGAACCAAAACATGTAGTGACTTTCAAGAAGAGAAAAGGGATGCCCGTATTATCGCTTGATCAGTCCAGAGATCACTGCTACACATGAGAACCCATTGCTAGCGGTTCAATATTATTATATGGAAAAATATGTGCTGAACATTATGTTGAAGAATCGTCGCTAGACGAGATTAGGTTTAGAAGCCATCTGAAATATTATTTATAAGCTGACGTGCTCAGTCAGTGAAGTCAGATGATATATGTATGGGCGATACTGAGTGCTTGGCTACTGACAGTCCATTATACAATTATTCTACATGAGTGCCCATGTAACATTGCAAGACCATTTGTCCACTGTACTATGATGTATTATGGCAACCTGTGATTTGTCACTATCTGTGCTGTCGAGTGTGTACGTCCAATTAAACTTTAGAAAAGGTACACAGTCGTTGGTGTCGATGACTTCCAGCCATACATGAGTGTGAGAAAAGAACATTTTTTGTCAACACCACGAACCTTTATTATCATTCGCACATTATACACTCAATCCATGTCTACACACCATTGCGTAGGTCAAGTTGACATTCCATACACTACAGTGGAGCAAACAACACCATAGAGATCTTATCAACTGATGATGATGATGATGTCTGCTTCCATCCACTTACATCTATCTTTTGGTGGATATCATTAACGGGAATAAAAATCCAACGTTATCAACCTTATCAACTGGTGGACCAGCTTTCTGGGTTTGACCTCGCAGAAGTTCAGAAGTCAACAGATTACCGATACCAGACCGTTTCCTGTGGCTGATACGACACACTTGCAGTATTGGTTTGCTCTTTGTCAACACTTCGTCACGTGACCTGTCAGGTGAATGCAGTATGTAGGTCAACGTTGTTGACATTTTTTACATTAGACATTATAGAGTTTCACAGAACAGTTGGATCAATTCTTGTCAATGTTAACAGGAAGACAGTATGAGTGAACTAAGAAGTCCTATTTTCATCGATGGATCTTCTTGTTTTCTGTATATGAACTTTAATATTTAAGGCCAGAATGTTTAATTGAATAAAGTGGCAGTTTGTTTATTTTCATAAAAATAACTTTGCCATTACTGTAAGACTGAGCCTATTTTGCAACACATACTATCATACACATAATTTATATATATTTATGTTTGCATGTTATTTGTTTGTATAGTATGTTAGTTTCTATGTCAGCGGGTTGTGTTTAAGGTTGGGCGGCGTCCTCACAACAGAATATACCACGTCATAGAGGGTCCGTTGTGGGCGTTTTCTATAGGTGCAATTTTCTTGATTGAAAATTTGCTGCGACAACTGTTGCTTTTGTGTTAGCTGTGAAGTCTGTAATTATTGTTATTTTTGTAATATTTCTTTGTTCTTTAGTTTTGTTTTGATTTGTTTGTAATTTGTTGGTCTAACCTTTTCTATCTTTCAGTTCTATTCACAATTTATATTCATATATTGTGACGTCATTTGTGTTGTTATTCTTTGCAGATTCAGTGATTATTTTCATTGATTTCCCTATTTGATTTATTTTGATTTCTGCAAACGTTCTTGTATTGTCAGTCCTATTTGTACTTTATGTATTCTGTTGGTTGACATATGTTTTATATAGGTATATTTCATAAGACACAATTGCCTGTGCACTGCACTTGGATTATGGTATAAACCAGTACCTGATTATTATTACTATTATACAAGACCTTATTAAAGGCTTGTGACCCACAGATATTGGAATAGTATACTGATTAATCAAGTCATTGAGAACTTGTGGTATTATTATTGATTCAGGTGATTAGTATTATTGTTAGACATCATGGCTACATTAGAATACTTCATTACACAAGGGAAAGCCCTTGATAAGACTGGTCAACAATTAGAACAATGGGCAGTTGCTCAATATGACAAAGCATTAGCTGCAGAAGAGAGAAGAGCTATGGCAGAAGAGAAAAGATTAGCTGCAGAAGAAAGAAAAGCTATGGCGGAAGAGAAAAGATTAGAAAGAGAAGCTGAGGCTGCTGCTGAACAAAAGAAATTGCAGATGCAGGTAGAGGAAAGGAGATTTGAAGATGAACAAAAAAAATTGGAAAGAGAAGCTGCGGCTGAACAAAAAAGATTAGACAGTGAAGCTGAACAAAAAAGATTAGACAGGGAAGCTGAACAAAAAAGATTAGACAGGGAAGCTGAACAAAAAAGATTAGACAGGGAAGCTGAACAAAAAAGATTAGACAGAGAGGCTGAAGAAAAAAAAGCAATAAGAGAACATGAATTTGAGTTGGAGAAATTAAGATTGACAAGTATGAGTAATGTTAATCAGGCATCTAGTGGTAATGATAAACCTTCTACTTACAAGGTTAAGGTTCCACCGTTCAATCAGTCCAGTGACGATATTACATTCTGGCTGGATAGATTTGAACGTTCTTGTCGTACACATAATGTGGATAAATCACAATACGCTAATCAATTATCAGAAAACTTGAAAGGTGAATCTTTGACTAGATTATGCCTTGTAGGAGAAGCAGATAAGGATAATTATGATGTCATTAGGGCGGCTTTGATAAAAAAAATATCAGCTAAGTGAGGAAGGCTATCGCCTTTTATTTAAAACGATGGTACCTGAGACGGGTGTAGAATTCTCAGAATTCACTGCAAAGGCACGTCTCACAGTTGATCGTTGGATTGAGCTTTCCAAAACAGAAAAAACGTATGAAGGACTTATGGATTTGTTGCTCAGAGATAAGATTATGTCATGTGTGAACAAACCTTTCCTTGAATTTATACATGAGCGTAAACCTAAATCTCTAAAAGAAATGGAAGAATATTGTTCCCAATATGTCACTGCACACCCCGACGTGACTTTTGGCAACACTAAGATTAAGGAGAGTATGCCAGTTGCTTCAGCAACACCATACAATCCCAATTATTCACACAGATTTCAGGGACCTCAAAACAGATTTGATAAAAAAGGTAACCATAATAGTTATCAAAACCAAGGTAACCAATCATTTCAGGGTTCTTCTTCAAAGAACTGGAGACGACCTGATAGCTCTCGACACAGGGGTGGTCATAATTATAGGAATTTCCGTAGAGGAAGTAATTATAGAAACTATCAGGGTTATCCGTCTTGGAGTCAACAAGATCATAATTACAGAGATACTCATTATAATGAATATGATAATGGTAACCAAGGGAACTATGACTCAAACCCAAATAGGGGTTACAATAGAGGTAACAATAACTACAGAGGTAATAATAACCGAGGTAGATCTCAAAACAAAAGACATAAACCACATTTTCAGGCAAACTCTGCACAACAAGAGTCCCATGAAGCCTATAAACAGAGTAAAGATAATAATGATGCTAGTAATATGGCATGTGCCGCTTTTGATTTTGGGAGAGCATCTCAGTGCCCCCAATGCAAAACGTTATTTGAGCCAACCACAGTGTCTACTTTAAGCTGTGGCCATCCTCTTCCTGCTCTTCCAGCATCAGTCGCGCATGATGGAAGAGGTTCTCTTGTCTTACATAAGGGTTTAGTGAATAACAATCCAGTCTCTGTGCTATTTGATTCTGGATGCACCACAATTGGTGTGAGGCAGTCACTCGTAGATCCTTCCCGTGCCACTGGACAAGTAGTCAAATGTGTAACATTTGGCGGCACATTAGAGAAATACTCTACTGCTATCATTAGGATTGCTACTCCTTTCTTTACAGGAGATGTACACGCATGTCTTCTTCCGAATCCGATCGCTGACCTCATCATCGGTCGCATTCATGGAGTCAAGGAATGCACTCCGCAACAAATTTCCACGTGGGAAAGGCAAAACATGCAGATTGCTAACGCTGTAGTCACTAGAGCTCAGGCTCTTAATATGCCTCAAACTTCATCTACTGAAAATAATGAAGTGCATAACCAAGATAATCCCTTGGTAATTTCTCGTGACTCGTTTATAAAACAGCAAGAAGATGATCCCACTCTGAAGAAATCTTCATTCTTGCAACTAAAGGTGATCCGAATAAAGACACAAGTCGTAAATCGTGGATTACAAAGAAGAATGGCGTACTTGTACGTATGGTTCAAGACTCCATTACGTCAAGTCATGCTCAAATCCTGGTTCCCAAGAATTTGAGAGTTAAAATTTTGCAGCACGCTCACGACTCTCAGTGTGCTGGACACATGGGTTTTTCCCGTACTAAGTCAAGAGTCCTTGCGGCTTTCTTTTGGCCATTGGTAAACAAGGACATACGTATTTATTGTCGATCTTGTAAAGTATGTCAGGAAGTTAAATCCAAAGGTCCACGGCATGCTGCACCCATTCAGGCGGCGGACATTCCTATTCGGCCGTTTCAAAAAATGGCCATAGACATTATTGGTCCATTTAAGATCAAGTCTGCCAGAGGACATCAGTTTATCTTGACGTGTGTTGATATGTGCACACGTTGGCCAGAGGCTATTCCTCTGAAGAGCATTACTACTGCTGATATTGCAGATGCTCTTTGGCTTATATTTTCTCGTCTGGGGTTCCCCGGAGAGATATTGTCAGACCATGGCACCCAACTAATATCAGATACCATGTCTCAAGTAATGTCTACTCTGCAGATAGATAGATCTTTAAGTAGTATCTACCATCCAATGTCTAATGGTATGGTCGAACGCCTTAATAGAACACTTAAAAACTTACTGGGGAAGATAACTGAGGATCATCCTCAAGACTGGGACAGAGTTTTACCTGCGGCCCTCTTCGCTTACAGAGAGGTACCCAATGAACATACGGGATTTTCTCCCTTTGAACTCGTCTTTGGCGCGCGTCCGCGTGGCCCTATGTCGTTGCTTCACGATCTCATAACATCTGACAATATTGACGATGACACAAAGTCATCCTACGAATATGTCATCGCGTTGAGACAAAAAATTATCGAAGCATGCAAATTAGCAACTTCTTCTTCTGAATTTGCGAAACAGAAGGCAAGGCAATTTGCCAATAAGAAGAGATGCTTACGACAACTTTGTCCTGGTGACAAAGCATTTGTATTACTACCTTGTAGGGAAAACAGATTACTTATTTCTTGGAAAGGTCCGTACGATATAATATCGAAAATTTCCGATGTCGACTATATTGTCGATATTGATGGGAAGCATAAAACCTTCCACATCAATATGCTTACTGAATTCCATGAACGTCCGGATTATTTGCAACCCATTTTCCAAGCAACGGACAATTCTCCAGTACAACATGGTCATTACTCATCACTGTCCGTGATACAGGATGAGGAAACAAGTTTTTCAGATGTAAATCTTCCTCTTCCAATGATCCCACTTCATTCCAGTGAATCATGGAAGAACGTTACTGTCTCTCCTGATTTGTCTCTAGGAGAACAGCGACAAGTTTCAACTATGTTGCAAACATTTCAGGATGTACTCACTGACATCCCTGGACAAACGAATGTCATTCAACATGACATTGTTCTAACTGACCATACTCCTATTAGGGTTAGACCTTATCCTATACCTATACATTTTCAAGCACAGGTCGAGAAAGAGTTGGATGAGATGATAGATTTGAAAATAATCGAACCATCCACCTCTGCATATTCTTCGCCGATGGTTATTGTGCGTAAAAAAGACAATAACATACGTCTTTGCGTTGACTATCGAAAATTGAATCAAGTAACTAAGTTCGATGCCGAACCTATGCCTTTACTGGAAGAGCTACTTACTCGACTCTCCAAATCTCATTTTTTCACTAAACTTGATTTGTCTAAAGGATATTGGCAAGTTCCTTTATCTGAACGCGCCAAACCTCTCACGGCTTTTTCAACACCTAGAGGTTTGTTCCAATGGAATTTTATGCCTTTCGGTCTTATGAACGCACCAGCTACATTCGTACGCATGATGCGCCGAATCCTATCTTATCGGTCAGATGTCATTGCATATCTAGACGACATCTGTCTTTTCAGCGATACTTGGGAAGATCACTATTCAGGGTTAGATGAATTGCTGTCTACTTTGCGTGAGCACAACCTGACAGCGAAACCCTCTAAAGCCTATATTGGTTTTAGCGAAATTTCTTTCCTAGGCCACCGAGTTGGTCATGGTTTCCTAAAGACAGAGGACCATAATACTAGTAAGATACTTAACATCTCAATCCCTAAGACTAAAAAACAGGTGAGAAGTCTGTTAGGTCTTATTCAATTTTATGGCAGATTCATTCAGAATCTATCCTCTATCATGGCACCTCTCTCAACACTTCTAAAGAAAGGTTCGCCTAATGTGGTCCACTGGTCTCAGGAATGCCAATGCTCTCTGGATAAGATTAAAACATTGTTTTCAACACCACCTATTTTAGTGCTACCTACTAAAGATAAGACATTCGTTCTTCGTAGTGACGCTTCATCCACTGGGATTGGAGCGGCACTAATGCAAGAGTACTCTGGAACTCTGCATCCTGTAATGTATATTTCCAGAAAACTTAATGCGGCAGAAAGGAATTATTCGGTTTTAGACCGTGAGCTATTAGCTATGGTTTGGTCGATCCTCAAACTACAGAGATTCCTTCTAGGCGCACATTTCATAGTAGAAACCGACCAAAAAGCTCTTACTGCTATACAGAGTAAGAATTTGAAGAGCTCGAGGTCTACTCGATATGCAATTGCTCTTCAACCTTTTCATTTCTCTGTGCGAGCTATTCGTGGATCAGATAATGTGATGGCAGACATTCTGTCAAGATGCCCACATGATTCCACATAACTATTAGGGCTTAGACTTCTTGATATGTCTAGTTCTATAGTAGTTCCTTTTCTATATCATGATAGATACACATTTGTAATTTAATAATATAATGATTGTATCACTACATAGCGGTTCATTGATGTTTATTCACCGCTGTGCTTTGATGATTTTTTCTTCATAAATCATAAATTTAAGATATCTAATACGAAATGATGATATGAATTTTTTAGGCATTGTGTAATTGCCAGAATTGTATTATACTTTGATGACACCTTCCTGGAAAAATATACTTGTAGAGAAATAATTTCTCTCAGTTTATGAGACACATTCTCACCAGTCGCTCCATAAGTCGACTTAGCCTCATATTAGGCGTTATAGGTATTCCTGATATTTTCATCTGCGCATTATTCATGCGTTGTGAGCCTATTGTACGTTGCTCCTAGATGTATTTCAAAAAGGAAAAAAAAAAATGTTCCTTTTTTTTTTTTTCCGGGAGGTGTGGTAAGACTGTTACGTGCAGTCTTTGATATCTTACAATATTATACATTGGTATTCTTGTTATCTTCGCAAATATTTTGAAAGCAAAATAGTGCTTAAGGGAAAGTCATTATTGTGTTACTTCCCTTGAAAGTTGTGTCGGCTCTTTCGATCAAACTCCGCGGATAAATCCATTTTACTGCGATTTATTCGTTGTTTGGGTAATAATAGATTGTTCTTGCTTCAGAATATCTATGGCCTGAATTTATGTGTATTGTTTGTCTGAGTAGGACGAGTCTGTCTTATATCTGTATATCTTTACATATCTAAGTCGAACTATATGTTCTGTTGTCTCTAGAGAGGTCGAAGGCTATTCGGCGGATGTGTCGCTAGAGTGTGGTGTGATTTGGCTTCGTCCTGATAGGGACTGTGTTTTTCCATGTCGGCCTGTCGCCGGGGAAAAAGTGATCTCAGTATTTGTGGGGAAGGTGATAGTCGTCTAAACCTATCGTGTATGCTTTACCCCAGTGTTTAGTCGTATTGCCAAGGAATGGCAGTTTCATATTTCCTATACCAAGGTAATCAAAGATACTCTTATGAACTCTCGATCGAAGCCACCATTTTCGATAGTTACGATTTGAATGTCTAAGAGAATATATTTGACTCGATGAAAACGACTTCGATTCCTAGCAGCACTATATCCTGTAGATTGCAGTCAATTGTTCATGATCAAATCTACAGAGCAATGAAATGTTTTATGAATGACTAACTTTAGGACAGATTCATTATCTGTATCCAAACGTGAGTGACAGCTCACGAGTGAAGCCATCTTGGAACCAAAACATGTAGTGACTTTCAAGAAGAGAAAAGGGATGCCCGTATTATCGCTTGATCAGTCCAGAGATCACTGCTACACATGAGAACCCATTGCTAGCGGTTCAATATTATTATATGGAAAAATATGTGCTGAACATTATGTTGAAGAATCGTCGCTAGACGAGATTAGGTTTAGAAGCCATCTGAAATATTATTTATAAGCTGACGTGCTCAGTCAGTGAAGTCAGATGATATATGTATGGGCGATACTGAGTGCTTGGCTACTGACAGTCCATTATACAATTATTCTACATGAGTGCCCATGTAACATTGCAAGACCATTTGTCCACTGTACTATGATGTATTATGGCAACCTGTGATTTGTCACTATCTGTGCTGTCGAGTGTGTACGTCCAATTAAACTTTAGAAAAGGTACACAGTCGTTGGTGTCGATGACTTCCAGCCATACATGAGTGTGAGAAAAGAACATTTTTTGTCAACACCACGAACCTTTATTATCATTCGCACATTATACACTCAATCCATGTCTACACACCACTGCGTAGGTCAAGTTGACATTCCATACACTACAGTGGAGCAAACAACACCATAGAGATCTTATCAACTGATGATGATGATGATGTCTGCTTCCATCCACTTATATCTATCTTTTGGTGGATATCATTAACGGGAATAAAAATCCAACGTTATCAACCTTATCACTAATGTTAACTACAATCAAATAAACAAATGAATAATGGTAATACTAGTTAAAATTAATCTTAAATAAAGTGGACATTGAGAAATTAATATGACATAACACAATATATTTCAAAAACTAGTGACGCGTCTTGTGGCTGTTGCGCCAAATAATCTCGCCAAGCTGCTACATAGCTACAAGTCTTTAACTTGACTCTCGCCGTACTGTTCTCACACACACACCACGCCACATATTTATTACGAGAGGCAAGGAGTTAGAAGCGGGGAGGGAGTAAGAAAGGATTAAGACTCGTATCAGAGTAAACAACCGAACTATTGCTTCAAAATAAAATAAAAGAGAAATAAGATGGACAAATAAAATATTAAAATAAAATTTCTATTGCCTCAACAGGTTATCTTTAAAAAAAAAAAAAAAGTTTCAGTACTCAAATAAATTTACTTACAAAAATGAAAACTAATAAAACCCTCCGACAGTGCATTGAGATTTTTTTTTCAAGTACCCCCTTAGATGTCTTCTCGTACTCCTAGGGGAACGCGTAACCCAGGTTCCATACCCCTGGTTTATTTTTCTAAACCATACAATAATGAAGAGTATACATCACACTTGATGGGTGTAACTGTCTGTTTCTCTTATTGAGGTGATCACTGGCCCAAGACAGTATACATGTTGTTAGGTGTGTAGTGCGAGCGTATGATGAACTGAGTGTGGGTGCGAATGAAGGCGCGAATGTGTTTAGGCTCGTATAGATGTAGATCCTGCAACCCATACTCTCACATGCAGTAATCAAGGATGCTTGGACACTGCAGGCATGTTTCAAAACATTTATTGACGAGAACACACATGGTATCAACAGGAACAGTCAGTGTAACAAGGTCATGCTGACCGGAAATCGATAGGTATACAGTTGGCATTCAAAAAGGTAAACATCGGAATAGACGTGCATGGTCAATAGCAAAGTTCTTCAATAATGACAGTTCGTAGCGTCGCCCTTGGCATCTCTGACTAAACGCGTCAGATGCCTTAGTCACTTTGACACATAGGTGCAACTTGGCATTCCCCGCCAATTGCACATTATCAGGCTGTAGTATAATAGCCGAAAGCACAGGCCTCGTTCTGACGTCGGCTGTGTACTTCTGTTAAATAGGTTATCATCAACCCTGCAGTAATGCTTATTGTAGACATAAATCCCGCCAATCTGCGGTTCCCACAATATATCTTCGTCACTGGATTTCTGGACAATATAAAGACTACCAGTCTTGGATGGCTACCTCGAGCACAAAAATATAAGTTCTGTAATATATAGGATCGGTGAGCTGCAGTTCACACTAAGTAATCCTTTTACATGTTCTGCCACCGAAAAGCGTAATAATGCATAAAGGTCGGTATTACCTGGAAAATGAATCCTCAGAACATAACAAGGAATTCTGTCGTCATCCCGACGCACAGAGATTCACTGGGGAAAACTGCCATAGCAGTTACTTCGAAGATTCTCCCCGAAAAAAACAATGGACTCTTGGTCCCTTCAGAAAAACAGGACCTTCCCGACTTGCCGGAAGTATAACTCTCTCCCGCTTAAAAAACCTTCCCATAGGCCTACGCCCGAACTGTCAACCTTTGACCCTAAAGGTCAAAACACAATGAAAGAATAAACAAGGGAAGACAACCCCTAATCAACCTGACATCGCAGGTAAAGACACAATTATACTTATGATAAAACATAGGCAAATAACTCGACAGATGACTCCGTCGAAAATGACAGCAACATTACTACCACCCCCCTGTAAAAAAAAAATGAAATTTTTTTTTTTTTAATATGTCCATGAGCAAGATAGCACCAGTATCACTTCTGTGCTCATGCAAAAACTGAACCTAATATCAGGTACAATAGACGCATAAATAAGGCGTCTGAAGAGAATACAAATCATCTCTCAACATAGGAGAAAATATTTCCTTTAAGCCAAACAAACTAAGGGATACCATTCAAGAAACCTAAGTTGCTGGCAATACCAATCATATATCAAACATTACTAAATAATATAATTATAACAATATACAAATGTCAATGCTATTTTAGCAACATATCACTGATGGATGGACAAAATGAAATTTGTTAAATTATCTAAACATCATCCAAATACATTTGTATTACAACATATTATGATATTAAGGACAGACCTAAGTCTGAAAGTATATCAGGAAAAACTAGGACACAAGATTTAACTGGAATCATGTGGGCATCTAGACAATATGTCCGCCATCACATTATCCGAACCACGGATAGCTCGCACCGTGAAATGGAAAGGCTGAAGAGCAATAGCATAACGAGTAGATCTCGAGCTCTTCAAATCCTTACTTTGCATAGCCGTAAGAGCTTTTTGGTCGGTTTCCATAAAAAAATGCGCGCCCAGAAGGAACCTTTGTAGCTTAAGAATGGACCAAACCATAGCCAACAATTCACGGTCCAAAACCGAGTAATTTCTTTCTGCCGCATTTAGCTTCCTAGAAATATACATTACAGGATGCAGAGTTCCTGAATATTCCTGCATTAGTGCCGCTCCAATCCCAGTGGAAGAGGCATCACTACGAAGGACAAAAGTCTTATCAATCGTTGGTAGTCTTAAGATAGGATGAGATGAGAACAAATTCTTAACCTGATCCAATGAAGATTGGCATTCTTGGGACCACCGCACCATATTAGGAGAACCTTTTTTCAATAACGTTGAAAGTGGTGCCATAATGGAGGACAGATTCTCAATGAATCTTCCATAGAATTGTATCAATCCCAAGAGACTACGCACTTGCTTTTTCGTCTTCGGAACCGAGATATTTAATATCTTTGAAATGTTTTGGTCCTCTGTCTTCAACAGACCATGACCAACTCGATGACCTAGGAAGGAAATTTCACTAAATCCAACAAAAGCTTTAGAGGGTTTAGCAGTCAAACTATGCTCACGTAGAGTAGATAGCAATTCCTTTAGACCCAAATAGTGTTCTTCCCAAGTATCGCTGAAAAGACAGATGTCGTCTAAATATGCAATGACATCTGCACGATCTGATAGAATTCGTCGCATCATGCGCACGAAAGTCGCTGGGGCGTTCATAAGCCCGAAAGGCATAAAATTCCATTGAAACAGACCCCTAGGTGTCGAAAAAGCAGTGAGAGGTTTGGCGTGCTCCGTCAGTGGGACTTGCCAATAACCTTTCGACAAGTCTAGTTTAGTAAAGAATTTAGCTTTAGAAAGTCTAATAAGTAGATCATCTAATAACGGCATAGGTTCAGCATCGAACTTCGTAACTTGATTTAATTTGCGATAGTCAACGCAAAGACGTATGTTATTGTCTTTCTTTCGAACAATAACTATCGACGAAGAATAAGCTGAAGTGGATGGTTCAATTATTTGTAGTTGAATCATTTCATCCAATTCTTTCTCGACTTGTGCTTGAAAATGAATAGGTATTGGGTATGGTCTTACTCTGATCGGATTACGATCAGTAAGTATGATGTCATGTTCTATGACATCTGTGTGTCCAGGAATGTCGGTAAGGACATCCTGATATGATTGTAACGTAGAGGATACTTGACGCTGTTCCTCAAAAGACAAGTTCGAAGAGATTGTAACGTCTCTCCACGATTCCGTTGAAGTAAGTGGAATCGCAGGAAGAGGTAAGTTCACGTCAGAAAAAATAGTTTCCTCATCCTGTATAACGGACAGGGATGAGATGTGACCATGTTGGACTGGAGAGTCGTCCGTCGCCTGGAAAATAGGCTGCAAATAGTCTGGACGTTCAATAAACTCTGTTAGCATATTTATATGGAAGGTTTTATGCCTTCCATCCACATCGACAATATAGTCGACATCGGAAATTTTTGAGACTATAGTGTATGGACCTTTCCATGAAATGAGAAGTCTATTCTCTCTTGAGGGCAGTAAGACATATGCTTTGTCTCCAGGACAAAGTTGACGTAGGCGTCTTTTCTTGTTAGCAAATCGCCTAGCTTTTTCTTTCGCAAATTCGGAAGATGAAGTTGCTAACCTGCACGATTCGATAATCTTTTCTCTAAGAGCTATGACATATTCATATGACGATTGTGTATCATCGTCAATATTATCGGAAGTTATCAAATCGTGTAACAAGGACATCGGACCACGTGGTTGCGCGCCAAAGACAAGTTCGAAAGGAGAAAACCCTGTATGCTCGTTGGGAACCTCTCTATAGGCAAAGAGGACTGCAGGTAAAACCCTGTCCCAATCTTCAGGATGATCCTCCGTTATCTTGCCAAGTAAGTTCTTTAGTGTCCTGTTAAGACGTTCTACCAATCCATTGGACATTGGATGATAAATACTACTGAGAGACCTTTTAATGTCTAGCGTAGCCATTACCTGAGACATAACGTCCGAAATTAACTGAGTGCCGTGATCCGACAGTATTTCTCCGGGGAATCCCAGACGAGAAAATACGAGCCAAAGAGCATCAGCGATATCGACAGTTGATATGCTCTTCAGAGGAATAGCCTCTGGCCAACGCGTGCACATGTCCACGCAAGTGAGGATAAATTGGTGTCCTCTGGCTGACTTAATCTTGAACGGACCAATGATGTCTATAGCCATTTTCTGAAACGGCCGAATCGGAATATCTGCAGCCTGAATAGGAGCAGCATGTCTCGGACCTCTAGACTTGACCTCTTGACAAATTTTGCAAGATCGGCAATAAATTCGGATGTCTTTATTCACGAATGGCCAAAAGAAGGACGCAAGGACTCTAGTTTTAGTTCTGGAAAAACCCATGTGTCCAGCACACTGAGAATCGTGTGCATGCCGAAGAATTAAGGCTCTCATACACTTAGGCACAAGAATTTGCGAGTGCATAGACTTGTCCGAGTGTTGTACCATTCGTACCAATATACCATTCTTCATAGTGATATACGATTTGTGATTCGTATTTTGATTGGGATCCCCTTTCTTTGCAAGAAGGAAGAATTTCTTCAAAGAAGGATCCTCTTCTTGACGTTTAACAAACGAGTCATGGGAAATCACCAAGTGCTCGTCTTGGCTATCAACTTCATTACTATTATCAGATGAAGTTGGGGGGGATTAAGAGCTTGAGCTCTTGTCACCACTGCATTGACCGTTTGAATGTTTTTTTCTTCCCAACTAGAAATTTGTTGCGGGGTGCATTCTTTAACCCCATGAATACGACCGATTATAAGATCCGCAATAGGATTAGGAAGAAGACATGCATGGACATCTCCTGTGAAGAAAGGAGTGTCAATCCTAATAATAGCAGTAGGATAGCTTTCCATAGTACCACCAAATGTAACACATTTGATTGTTTTTCCAGTGGCACAGCAAGGATCTATCAGAGACTCCCTAACCCCGACGGTAGTACATCCCGAATCGAAAAGTACTGAGACTAGCCTATCATTTATTAGACCTTTATGTAAGATGAGAGATCCTCTCCCATCATGCGCAACTGTAGCAGGTAGAGCAGGAAGAGGGTGACCACAACTTAGCGTAGATACAGTCGATGAGTCAAACAATGTTAAGCATTGGGGGCATTCAGTTGCTCTCCCAAAATCGAAAGCACAACCAGTGATAGCCCTAGAGTTACCACTATCATTTACTGTATTACAGGCTCCATCAAACTCTTGTTGTGCAGAGTTTGCCTGTTGGAAAGGTCTTTTCTTGTTAAATCTAGGTCTGCCTCGATTATCGTTTCCCCTGTAATTATTTCGACTATCATTTCCCCTGTAATTGTTATCATATTGCCTATTGTAATCATCATTCCGGTTTGAATCCCGGTTTCTAAATTCACCATCGTCATAATCTTGACGTCGAGAATGATTACCTCGAAAATTTGAATAGTTATTATTTGGATAGCCTTTGCGAAAGTGTCTCAAATTATTACCACTAAAATTACGAGAACTACCATCTTGTCTCCAATACATAGACGAAGAACCATCATGTGTTGGATTACTCCGCTTCTGGGTGTAATTTTGATTACTTCCCCTATTCCAGTTTTGTTGAGCACCCTGAAATTTTTTTTCTGAAATTAGGGCCATATGGTGTTGCCGAAGCAGCTGGCAACCCTTCTTTCACTTTAGAATTGCTAACTGTAGCATGGGGATGCGCTGTGGCATACTGACAACAGTATTCCTCCATATCTTTTAAGTTTTTAGGCTTACGCTCATGAAGGAATGCAAGAAAAGAATCATTAACAGATGACAAAACCTTATCTCGCAATAATAAGTCCATTAGACCTTCATATGTTTTCTCAGTCTGAGACAACTCAACCCATCGTGTAAATGTACGACGTATCTTTGTAACAAAATCAGAGAAATCTACTCCATTTTCTGGCAACATTGTCCTAAAACGAAGACGATAGTCTTCTTCTTTTAGTTGGTATTTTTTTAGCAATGCTGCCCTGACAACATCATAATTAGTCCTCTCATGTTCGACTATTGTCATAATAGTAGTCACTGTGTCACCTGTAAAAAATGGCATCAGTTGTTCAACATATTTTTCCTTTTTTATGTTATGCGTATCGCACAAAAATTGGAATCTATCTAGATAATCTGCTACGTCATCCTTTAAAGGATTGAAATGAGGCAATTTAATCCTACTAACAAACTCCTTTGTCGTACTCGAAGTTGTTTGCTGAGCACCCGTACTCGCCAATTTCAATTTCTCTAACTCCAAAATTGCGAGTCTTTCATCAAGTTCCATCTTCTGTTTTCTTTCCTCATGTTCCATTTTCCTAATTTCAGCCTCAGCTTTCCTCTCCTCTGCAGCAGCTTGAGCTTTCCTCTCCTCTGCAGCAGCTTCTTTGTCTAATCTCTTTTGTTCAGCTTCCTTGTCTAATCTCTTTTGTTCAGATTCTTTGTCTAATCTCTTTTGTTCAGATTCTTTGTCTAATCTCTTTTGTTCCGCAGCAGCTTCTTTGTCTAATCTCTTTTGTTCAGCTTCAAATCTCCTTTCCTCCACCTGCATCTGCAATTTCTTTTGTTCAGCAGCAATATCAGCTTCTCTGTCTAGTCTTTTTTGTTCCGCCGCAGCTTTTCTCTCTTCTGCAGCAGCTCTTCTCTCTTCAGCAGCTAATGCTTTGTCATACTGAGCAACAGCCCATTGTTCTAACTGTTGACCAGTTTTATCAAGGGCCTTCCCTTGTGTAATAAAGTACTCTAATGTAGACATCTTGTCTAATGAGATCAGTAACTTGTAGAAGTAAATATATTAAATTATCCCACTTTAATGGGAGACAAGTCTGAAATGATAGACTTGTATACTCACTTCACTTTATTTCACTCTCTTAGTCTTAGACAAAGACCTTGTATGGTCCCCTTGTTTATAATGTAACAAAAAAATCACTTGAGTACCTGTGGAAAAAAAAATTCCTTATATCCCACTCACTATGGGCACAAGTCTTTTTTATAAAGAACTTGAATATGTATTTCACCTTGTCTCAATCTTTGTAGATAACAAGTCTTTTATCAAAGAACTTGTATAAATATCTTATATAATAATATTTTATTAACAAACTCTATATGAAGAGTCTACCTTATCAATAATATCAATACATGACCAAGTATATGTATGTAGACTGTGCATGACAGTAATGTAGTACAAACAAAAAAAAATACAAAGACAAAGATACAAAACAATACAAATGGCAACACTGTTTTAACCAAAAATGTGTAGAGAAATAAAAAAGAAAGGAGAGACCTACAGAATACAAACAAAACAAATCGAAAATCAAAACTGAAAACCAGACAAAAAATATTACAAAAACAACGTTAAGTACAGTTACATCACAGCTAACATCAATAGCGACCAATTGTCACTAGCAAATTTTCAAATTAAGAAAATTTGCACCTACAGAACGCTTACAGTAAGCCTCGATTAAGTGGCATATTTACTGTAAGACCCACCAACCGAAAACCCGCAGAAAAATACACAAAAACAGTAGAAGTAACATAAACATATAGCAATCAATTTCAATGTGTTGCAGAACAAGTTCAGTCACAGCTGAAACTAAAATAAATTTCTTGCTCCTTGCGAACACAGAAACGAAATGTCAAACGCGCACTGAACGTCAAATCCACTGTAGCATAAAGTGGTATTCACGAACCAAAGTTACTATGACCTTCTCGAATTAGGACTTGCACATTGAATGTTTACAATTTCCACGTACTGTTTACAAACACTTGACCTCGAACAATGTCGCTTGAATGCTCGGACATAGAAAAGTCTGTTGTTGACTGAAACGTGTAACAACCAGCAGTACTGTTCACAATAGGAACCCGCCTTCTATGCAGTTATGGTCCACGTAGCAAATGCCTAGATGTTAACCTCAGTACTTGTCTTGTCGTGGTTTATGTAGCATTATAATATAAATGCTCGTACTGTTTATCTGGGTCAACCGTTGATGACCTATTTCTGTCCTGTTGTAGCGAAAACTTGCAAGTGTAGAATTAGCGCTGTGTGTTACGGCTGTCCCGTGTGTAGCTTAGACCCACAGATCAGAAATGTAATGTGTACTTGTCCTTCTTGTAAATTTCTGGACAACACTGGAGACATCATACATGTAACAGCCAACCAGAAATGTAAATTTCTGGATCCATTAATGTCAACAATAATGTCAAATGCTTGCTCTGTTCTTTTTAAACCCACAGATCTGGTTAATCAGAAATGTAAGTTTCTAGGCCACATTGGCGACAACAAATGTATCAGAAGAGCCCACGTAACTGGCCACCAGAAATGTAACTGTCTGTTTCTCTTGTTGAGGTGATCACTGGCCCAAGACAGTATACATGTTGTTAGGTGTGTAGTGCGAGCGTATGATGAACTGAGTGTGGGTGCGAATGAAGGCGCGAATGTGTTTAGGCTCGTATAGATGTAGATCCTGCAACCCATACTCTCACATGCAGTAATCAAGGATGCTTGGACACTGCAGGCATGTTTCAAAACATTTATTGACGAGAACACACATGGTATCAACAGGAACAGTCAGTGTAACAAGGTCATGCTGACCGGAAATCGATAGGTATACAGTTGGCATTCAAAAAGGTAAACATCGGAATAGACGTGCATGGTCAATAGCAAAGTTCTTCAATAATGACAGTTCGTAGCGTCGCCCTTGGCATCTCTGACTAAACGCGTCAGATGCCTTAGTCACTTTAACACATAAGTGCAACTTGGCATTCCCCGCCAATTGCACATTATCAGGCTGTAGTATAATAGCCGAAAGCACAGGCCTCGTTCTGACGTCGGCTGTGTACTTCTGTTAAATAGGTTATCATCAACCCTGCAGTAATGCTTATTGTAGACATAAATCCCGCCAATCTGCGGTTCCCACAATATATCTTCGTCACTGGATTTCTGGACAATATAAAGACTACCAGTCTTGGATGGCTACCTCGAGCACAAAAATATAAGTTCTGTAATATATAGGATCGGTGAGCTGCAGTTCACACTAAGTAATCCTTTTACATGTTCTGCCACCGAAAAGCGTAATAATGCATAAAGGTCGGTATTACCTGGAAAATGAATCCTCAGAACATAACAAGGAATTCTGTCGTCATCCCGACGCACAGAGATTCACTGGGGAAAACTGCCATAGCAGTTACTTCGAAGATTCTCCCCGAAAAAACAATGGACTCTTGGTCCCTTCAGAAAAACAGGACCTTCCCGACTTGCCGGAAGTATAACTCTCTCCCGCTTAAAAAACCTTCCCATAGGCCTACGCCCGAACTGTCAACCTTTGACCCTAAAGGTCAAAACACAATGAATGAATAAACAAGGGAAGACAACCCCTAATCAACCTGACATCGCAGGTAAAGACACAATTATACTTATGATAAAACATAGGCAAATAACTCGACAGATGACTCCGTCGAAAATGACAGCAACATGGGTCTCATTTTTATTAGATTTTTATTTGTTTAGATGTTTAGGGAATACATCTGTCTCATGTTGTTGAGTGGCCATCCCTATTTTCTTCTTGATTTGTGTTATATCTGCCCTCTTCTGTTATTATCTGACCAAGATTTGAGAAACCCTTGACTTGTTCCAGGATTTTCCCATTTATTATTATCTTTAATGTTGGTTTATCGTCTGCTTTGCTAATTATCACAGTTTTCCTTTTCGCAATATTAATGCCCAATCCATATTAATGACTTCCGATGTTTGCTTGCTTCACTAATTCTTGTAATTCCTGTCCATTTTCAGCTAACAAAACTCTATCATCCGCACATCAAAGGTTGTTTATCGATCTTCCATCGATGTTCAGACATGGCATTTCCTGTATCTGTTTGAAAAATGTTCTGAGTATGTATTAAATAAAGAATACACAACCTCATCTCAGGCCTCCTTTTATGTCTATATATGGTAATTCCCGTCAGACCATACTGTTGCAGTTTGATCATAAAACATACACATATAAAGAACATTAAACTGTGGGAAATGAGATTAAAACTGCATTACATTAAGTCTCTCAGGAGAACAAAGGATGACTATAATTGCTGCTCCCTAAAGCATGTCGTAAGAGGCCACTTATATGAGGTTTTTCAAGGATTTTATCATTTAAAACTATTTGACATAGAAACCATCGCTACAAGAGTACATGCATGCTATGGCCCAGGCTTCCTGACAGAATGACATCTGTAGTGGTGGCTCTATGATCAATAGGGATCAAGAAGGGAAATGAATGAATTCAAGGACTCACATTTAAGTACCCACATTTAAGTACTCACATTTAAGTAGCCACATTCAAGTACTAACTTGCAAGTACCCACATTCAAGTACCCACATTCAAGCATCCACGTTCAAGCACTCACATTTAACAACATTTAAGTACAGTACTCACATTAAAGTACTCACATTAAAGTACCCACATTTAAGTACCCACATTCAAGTACTCACATTCAATTACCCACATTCAAGTACCTGCATTCAAGTACCATCATTCAAATACCCACATTCAAGTACCCACATTCAAGTAGCCTCATTCAAGTGCCCACAGCAGCATTAATTTACAGTTTTATAATGCATGAACACATTTTTAGGAATTGTTACGACACGTTTTAACGATGTCGTCTGCTACAGTTGTGAGCACTTTAAAGTTACGCATTAGATGCTTGAGATATTATAAATATAGAATGTTTTTCACGCTTCACGGTATTTTATTGAACGCGAAGTGTATAGTAACTTTATGACGTGGTACGGTTGACATAGTCCCGCTTGACTACGTTCTTCGTTTACCCTTTTGATTATAAGCTCCGAACGAGTCGGACGTATTCTGTTTACTTCCAGGATATCATTATAGTGCAGAGAATTTCTTTGAGAATTTTGGCTAGAGGGTCAGCCTTCATTATGATTAAAGTAAGAATGGTTATGGAGAACAATTATTGTTGAAGTCCAGATTACAGGAGTAATTTGATCATGTTATGATCCAAGTTCGAAAGCTGGTAGGTCTCACTTTCGACTGACTGTATCGCAGCAGTGCGTATATATAGCCTACCATGTTTTGACGACAATAATAATTAATCTACAGGACTGGAACGGACTGCACTTAATATATATGAATAGTAGGATGATTTATGCCATGAACTGATATGTTGATTGTGATGTAATAAATATGTTTATATGGACTCTGAACAAGAAGGAGTTCTCACATGATTCTAGTTGAAATTGGATACCCTATTCTGCATTTTTACTTATACTTGTACTCAGCACGATTCTCTAAAAAAAATGAAGAACGATATTATGGTAGAACAAGATAAAGGGGTCCGTAAGGAAAAGAATCTGATGACACCCTCTACTCTCAAACGTTGAATACCGCCTATAACCTTTTGACTCGTTGCAACATAGAGAAAGAACCCACTTGCAACAGGAATATAGAATATAAATCTCCCCTTCCCACCCCTCACACACAATTAAATGGTTAGATGCTGGCGATGGATAGGACACACATTAAGGAAACCTGTTGGTAGGACACACATTAAGGAAACCTGTTGATAGGACACACATTAAGGAAACCTGTTGATAGGACACACATTAAGGAAACCTGTTGATAGGACACACGTTAAGGAAACCTGTTGATAGGACACACATTAAGGAAACCTGTTGATATGACACATTAAGGAAACCTGTTGATAGGACACACATTAAGGAAACATGTTGATAGGACACACAGTAAGGAAACGTGTTGATAGGACACACATTAAGGAAACGTGTTGATAGGACACACATTAAGGAAACCTGTTGAAAGGAAACACACATTAAGGAAACCTGTTGATAGGACACACATTAAGGAAACCTGTTGATAGTGTTGATAGGACAAATATTAAGGAAAGCTGTTGATAGGACACACATTAAGGAAACCTGTTGATAGGACAGACATTAAGGAAACCTGTTGATAGGACACACATTAAGGAAACCTGTTGATATGACACATTAAGGAAACCTGTTGATAGGCTACACATTAAGGGAACCTGTTGATAGGACACACATTAAGGAAACATGTTGATAGGACACACAGTAAGGAAACCTGTTGATAGGACATACATTAAGGAAACCTGTTGATAGGACACACATTAAGGAAACCTGTTGATAGGACAAATATTAAGGAAACCTGTTGATAGGACACACATTAAGGAAACCTGTTGATAGGACAGACATTAAGGAAACCTGTTGATAGGACACACATTAAGGAAACCTGTTGATATGACACATTAAGGAAACCTGTTGATAGGACACACATTAAGGAAACCTGTTGATAGGACACACATTAAGGAAACATGTTGATAGGACACACAGTAAGGAAACGTGTTGACAGGACACACATTAAGGAAACCTGTTGATAGGACACACATTAAGGAAACCTGTTGAAAGGAAACACACATTAAGGAAACCTGTTGATAGTGTTGATAGGACAAATATTAAGGAAACCTGTTGATAGGACACACATTAAGGAAACCTGTTGATAGGACACACATTAAGGAAACCTGTTGATAGGACACACATTAAGGAAACCTGTTAATAGGACACATATTAAGGAAACCTGTTGATAGTGTTGATAGGACACGCATTAAAGAAACCTGTTGATAGTGTTGTTAGGACACACATTAAGGAAACCTGTTGATAGGACACACATTAAGGAAACCTGTTGATAGGACACACATTAAGGAAACCTGTTGATAGGACACACATTAAGGAAACCTGTTGATAGTGTTGATAGCACACACATTAAGGAAACCTGTTGATAGCATTACAAGGCAGTTCTTGTTCTGGATCCACATGGCACATGAGGTAGAGGGAGACACAAAAACACATGGAGAAGAGAACTGGAGACAGACATGACAGTTTGAGCACATTCTGAGATATGAGACACAGTGTGAACACATTCTGAGATATGATATATGATACACAGTGTGAACACATTCTGAGATATGAAATACAGTGTGAACACATTCTGAGATATGATACACAGTGTGAAAACATTCTAAGATATGAGATATGATATCACAGTGTGAACACATTCTGAGATATGAGATATGATACACAGTGTGAACACATTCTGAGATATCAGATTTGATACACAGTGTGAACACATTCTGAGAAATGAGATATCATACACAGTGTGAAAACATTCTGAGATATTATATAATACACAGCGTGAACACATTCTGAGATATCATATTTGATACAAAGTGTGAACACATTCTGAGATATGAGATATGATACACAGTGTGAACACATTCTGAGATATGATACACAATGTGAACACATTATGTGATATGAGACACAGTGGGAAAACATTCTGAGATATGAGATATGATACACAGTGTGAACAAATTCTCAGATATTAGATACGATACACAGTGTGAACATATTCTGAGATATCAGATTTGATACACAGTGTGAACACATTCTGAGATATGAGATATCATACACAGTGTGAAAACATTCTGAGATATGAGATATTATACACAGTGTGAACAAATTCTGAGATATTATATATAATACACAACGTAAAAACATTCTGAGATATCATACTTTATACAAAGTGTGAACACATTCTGAGATATGAGATATGATACACAGTGTGAACACATTCTGAGATATGATACACAATGTGAACACATTCTGTGATATGAGACACAGTGTCAACACATTCTGAGATATGATACACAGTGTGAACACATTCTGATATATCAGTTATGAAAGACAGTGTGAACACATTCTAAGATATGAGATATGATACACAGTGTGAACACATTCTGAGATATGATACACAGTGTGAACACGTTCTGAGATATGAGATATGATACACAGTGTGAACACATTCTGAGATATGACACACAGTGTGAACACGTTCTGAGATATGAGATATGACACGTAGTGTGAACAAATTCTGAGATACGAGATATGACACACAGTTTGAACACATTCTGAGATATGAGATATGACACGTAGTGTGAACACATTCTGAGATGCGAGATATGACACACAGTTTGAACACATTCTGAGATATGACACACAGTGTGAACACATTCTGAGATATGACAGTGTGAATACATTCTGAGATATGACACAGTGTGAATACATTCTGAGATGTGACACGGTATGTATACATTCTATGAAATGACACAATGTGAACACATTCTGCGATATGACGCGGTGTGAATACAATCTGAAAAATAACAGTGTGAATACATTCTGAGATTTGAAACAATGTGAACACATTCTGAGATATTACACAGTGTGACCACATTCTGAGATATGACACAGTGTGAACACGATCTGAGATATAAGACAGTGTGAACACATCCTGAGATATGACACATTGTGAATACATTCTGAGATATGACACATTGTGAATTCTTCTTCTTCTTCGTTCGTCCTGAAAAGGACGTTGGTTGCATTGTGTCCGTTTACAGCGGAGCTGCGATATTTGTGCCTTTCGGCCGACACATCCGACTTCAGCACAGCATTTTTGGGACCGAGTTAGCCTTCCCTCTTCGATCCCTACTCGCTCAGCCTGACTGCAGTGATGCAGCATGTTTCCAGGACCACCACTTGGTTCACTGACCCTGACGCAAGCAGTCTAGCTATGAGTCGCTAACTGCATTCCTCACTGTTCACGCGTCTTAGGTCCCACACATTGTAAATACATTCTGAGATATGACACAGTGTGAACACAATCTGAGATATAACAGTGTGAACACATTCTGAGATATGACACAGTGTGATCACATCCTGAGATATAACACAGTGTGAACACATTCTTAGAAGTAACACAGTGTGAATACATTCTGAGATGTAACAGTGTGAACACATTCAGAGAAATAACACATCGTGAATACATTCTGAGATATGACACAGTGTGAACACAATCTGGGATATAACAGTGTGAACACATTCTGAGAAATAACACATTGTGAATACATTCTGAGAAATAACACATTGTGAATACATTATGAGATATAACAGTGTGAACACATTCTGAGAAATAACACGTTGTGAATACATTCTGAGATATGACACAGTGTGAACACAATCTGAGATATAACAGCGTGAACAAATTCTGAGAAATAACACATTGTAAATACATTCTGAGATATGACACAGCGTGAACACAATCTGAGATATAACAGTGTGAACACATTCTGAGAAATAACACATTGTGAATACATTCTGAGATATGACACAGTGTGAACACAATCTGAGATATAACAGTGTGAACACATTCTGAGAAATAACACATTGTGAATACATTCTGAGATATAACAGTGTGAACACATTCTGAGAAATAACACATTGTGAATACATTCTGAGATATGACACAGTGTGAACACAATCTGAGATATGACACAGTGTGAACACAATCTGGGATATAACAGCGTGAGCACATTCTGATAAATAACACATTGTTAATACATTCTGAGATATGACAAAGTATGAACACAATCTGAGATCAGAGTCAGACAGACAGACACATAAACTGACAAACATAGAGAGTAAAAATAGCCAGGAGTTTAAGAGACGGATTTAACATGGTTGGAGCAGACGAGAATTAACTCGTCGTTCGATCTGGCAGACGAAGCAACACGGAGACACTCGGCAAAGGTCAATACATACAGACACACAAACTTCTCATAAACAACAAGAGATAAAGAGAAGGCGGGAAAGAAAATCAGACAGGCTCGTGCTTTATTTCACGTCTGCCATCAATAAAACCACTAGCCCAAAGTGTAACACGTGATTGGCGCCGCCATTATTTAACGGAATAGAACGATTTTTTTCCCTTCAATGTTGCAGACGCAATTTGTTTTTTTTCTTTTTCTGTTAGTGTCTCCGGAGAAAAGTTTCCTTGTTCGAGCCTCAAAGTGAATTATCAAGGTTTCAAGGAATCTCCCAAGGAAAAAAATGTATTAAGAGAGTGAAAAACAAGGACGCTGAATAAGAAAGGAGGGCAGATAAATAAACTCTGTCTTTGATGAAAATATATTTGGTAAATAAGTATGAAATTATGTTTCAGAAAACCCCCATTTACATATACAATCAATCATTTATTCATTTCCTTTTTTGCTACTTACAGAGCATGAGGGCACGACTACATGAGAACCCTCGTGCAAGAACCTGTAGCCACGCCCCTATCTTTTGTACCGGTGGTTATCACACCAATCACTTTTACATGCTGCGGTTGGTCACGTTAGTTGCTCCTACGACATGCCTGATGACATGACTGTTATCATTAATACTATTCTTTATTTATTTATTCAGAGGCCCTTTGGAAACTACATGAGAAGGTTAGAATATATCCGTGTCCTTGGTCATGCCAAAACAAGCTAAAGATAGGAACTACCGATGAGTGTAACTGTGGCACTGATCACATGACTGGTGAACGTCTGCTTCAAAGATGGCCAATGTGTGAGGAACAGAGGACGTACAAATGACCATGACGGTCATTACCATTGCTGACAAAACTCTATGAAGATGCAAAAAGCCTGAAGTTGACCACTGCTTTCTTTGAAAATATTCAAACAGACGTCTGAGAGTGTACCAACAAGATAAAGATGAAGAAGAAGAGAAAAAGAATCACCTCAAACCATCAAGAAAAGAACATCCGGTCTTAGGGGAAATGAGAGGCAGATGTGACCAGTAAACAAATTATAAAAAAAAAAGAAACGGGTGAACATATCCAATCCAACTTAACTGCATTATCTCACAACAATTAAAGGTATTGTCACATCTCAAAAGTGGTTGATGAAGACCGCGCTGTCAATCAGTTCTTCTAGTGGAGCCAACAATATTGAAGGACATGTTCAACTATTTACTTGTCTTTCCCACATGGTCATATGTCTGTCCGATTGTTAATTTTTTTTTTAACAGAGAGTATTTGGGTATGCATTTGCCGATTCAGAAAATTATCACGTGATCTCTTCTTAGTACGTAGTTATATACTTAAAAAATTAAAAACAAAAATCTGAGTTATATTGACATGTGTCTGTAAAGTTCGTCTAGTTATTTGTTCACCCCCATATCCTCTCCTGGCTTTAGTATGAATGTCCCTCCTCCGTCTTTGGCAAGTGTGTCTGCCTTCTCACGTCCGTCTTTGGCAAGTGTGTCTGCCTTCTCACGTCCGTCTTTGGCAAGTGTGTCTGCCTTCTCACGTCCGTCTTTGGCAAGTGTGTCTGCCTTCTCACGCCCGTCTTTGGCAAGTGTGTCTGCCTTCTCACGTCCGTCTTTGGCAAGTGTGTCTGCCTTCTCACGTCCGTCTTTGGCAAGTGTGTCTGCCTTCTCACGTCCGTCTTTGGCAAGTGTGTCTGCCTTCTCACGTCCGTCTTTGGCAAGTGTGTCTGCCTTCTCACGTCCGTCTTTGGCAAGTGTGTCTGCCTTCTCACGTCCGTCTTTGGCAAGTGTGTCTGCCTTCTCACGTCCGTCTTTGGCAAGTGTGTCTGCCTTCTCACGTCCGTCTTTGGCAAGTGTGTCTGCCTTCTCACGTCCATATGTTTTACCTTGATCATGTCCCGTATACTTCCCTGGGGTATCCGGGGAGACAAAGAAAGATAAGTTCAATCTGGTGAATCGTCTTCTTCTTTCGTCATTGGCGGCTGATTGACAAAGCAATCAGTGACAATCACACCTGGTGGCGTCTTTTAGGACAGCAACAAACTGTTTCCACTTTGGTCCTTGGCCGCTGATTGACAAAGCAATCAGTGACAATCACACCTGGTGGCGTCGTGTAGTGCAGGAACAAACTGTCTTCCATTTGTCCATAGCATGGTAGTTCTGGGAATGGTATCGGGGTCTCTTCTAACCATGTGGCTAACCCAGTTCCAGCGTCAAACCGCTACGATGGTGCGCAGGTCTTCTAGGTGGCTCCGAGTTAGCAGTTCTTGGTTGGTGATGTTGTACCCTACTGGGAAGATTTCTACACGTTGTCGAAGGCTATGTGGCTATATTCATTCGGTTACTGATGTCTTAGCTTGTTTCTTCTTCTGGTGTTACTAAGCTTCCTAGTTCTTGGTTCTTTATTTTATGAGTACAGGATTTTTGACAGTGAGTATCATGACTTCTGACATTTTGAGATTAATGTTTAGTCCCACCTATTAGCTATATTTAAGCAGTGTGTCTGTTTTTTTCATGGATGTGTTGATGTGAGTGTGCGAATAGCGCAATGTCTTCTGCGTATTCTAGATACTCCAGTGTAGAGAATGCTGTCCATCTTATTCCTCTGTTGTCTGGCGCATCCCCTAGTCTTTGACAGTTAAAAAGGGAGTGGGTGATAAGGAGCATCCCTGCCGCACTTCTGTTTTCACCTCAAAAGTTAGGTTGCTCTGCCCAACACTGCATGTGAAATTAGCACACAGATTTTGATGATGGAAACCATGCACTTAGGGATTCCATAAGCCATCAATTGTTTTCATAGACAGTCCCAATGTATGCTGTCAAATGCCTTTTCAAAATCAACAATGTTTATATAAAGCTGTCTGCCATTGTGAACACTGATCTATTATGTTTCTGAGGGGGAAGATATTGCCTGCTTCTTCTGAACCCTGGTTGTACCTTCTTCAGTTTATTCCTGCTCTAGACATTCTTTGAATAATTATCCTGCCAAATAGTTTTCTGGGAACTGATAGTAGAGTAATAATTTCTAGTTGTTACTGCAACCAGTGAAGTCACCATTTTTGGTAATTTGACAATTATTCCTTTGTTCCAGTCCACTGGTTTTGTTTCTGCTTCCCACACTTATGCAAATAGTGGTCCTAATATATCAGCCGCTAATTCAGAATCTGTTTTAAAAAGCTCTGCATTAAAGCTGTCACGACCTGGATCTTTTCTGTTCTTCAACCCTTTGATAGCTGTGATGATTTCTTCCCTTTGTGGAATATCTATATTTACATGTAGGTCTTTTTCAGCCTCTGGAATGTTCAACTGTAATTCTGGAGGGGCTTTATTTAGTGTTTCTCTGAAGTGATGTGCCCTTCTTGCTTCCTGCCCTGTTCTGTGGTGACAAAACTACCGTGCTTGTCTCGATCTGGCATGTAGAAGGCGACAAATAGGAAATTGTGCTTACTACTACCAACTTCATTACGTAAACTAAACTACTACAAAAACCACAACAGCATGAGCATTCGCTATGGTGCGACGGGCCAGCTCTCGTTGCTACATGCTATATTACGGAGCGACATTGAGATGAGAAAGATGATGCAGCGGGCAGGAATTTACTGTACTCTCTCACTTTGTTGAATATAAAGCTGTGTTTCCATTAGTGCTTGGCTGGACATACTTTGTCATAGCAAGATATAGTTCTACTTCTTCTCAATCGCGGTCTACCAAATACACAATTTTTTAAATTGCTATCTACTTTTAAAGTTTGTTATTCGACTGTAAATAATAAACTAACTCCACATGCATGTAAAATGAAGAACGCACTTAAGCAAACAACACATACACATACACACACAGTATGTATCAGGCACTCGTGAGAAATAAAGAAATAGAAAACTAGACAAAATCGCGACAATGACCCCTATTCACGAAGTACTATTTTTGTGGTACCTAGTTTTGCAGTCAGGATAGTGCGATTCGCTTCCGTAGCTAGGCGGTGGTGCTGTTCGGAAGGTCCTGGATTCGAGTTTCCGGTAATCCTTTCACTTCTATTGTTTTTCTGCTGTCTAGTTTTAATCTTCTTTATATCTCACGAGTACCTCAAACATACCTTTATTCTGTTATTTATTTACTGTTTACAAGCCTCAGGTTTCCCTTCTTCATTTATTTAAAGGCAAACAAAAACATGTATTAAGTGAAGACAAGGGGGGTCTCTGAAGGGGGTCTCTGAAGGGGTTTCTGAAGAGACAACAACAAGATTAGGACAACTGCACCCTCAGGCCTATCTCACAAGGCGACGAATATGAGGTTGTGTATAGTGCTGGCAACCTCAACATGTTAAACAAAATGCCACAGAAAACACAACCACAAAACACGTGAGTGCTTGTTTAAGGCTTCCTACAAGGGGACCAACTAAAGTGGTGGTCACATGTTCATAAGGAGTACAAAACACAATGATGATGATGATGATGATGATGTAATAATTTAAGTGCTAGTTTAAGAAACAGATGTTATAACACAGACTTACAATGATGATATTAACAAACAGATGTTATAACACTGACTTACAATGATGATGTAATAATTTAAGTGCTAGTTTAACAAACAGATGTTATAACACATACTTACAATGATGATGTAATAATTTAAGTGCTAGTTTAACAAATTAACAAACAGATGTTATAACACAGACTTACATTGATGTTGTAATAATTTAAGTGCTAGTTTAACGAAAAGATGTTATAACACAGACTTACAATGATGATGTAATAATTTAAGTGCTAGTATAACAAACAGATGTTATAGCATAGACTTACAATGATGATGTAATAATTTAAGTGCTAGTTTAACAAACAGATGTTATAACACAGACTTACAATGATGATGATTTACACCTCGTTGCCTCAACGAAGTATTCTAACTTGGGTATGACAATTATTATACCTTTCTTCCTCTTCTGACACTCTCGGGTGTCTACTTGAATATATTCAAAGAAAGCAGTAGTCAGTTTAAGGCTATTTGTATCTCCATAGAGTTTTTCCGAACATGGTATTGGTGACGACAATATGTTCTTTGTTCCTCAGATGTTGGGCATATTTCATGTAGATGTTCAGCAGGGATTTTTATTAGTGCCACAGTTACACTCATCAGAAGGTCCTATCTTTAGCTTGTTGAATAGATGGTATCCCAATCTGTTGTTCGCCGGCGGAGTCTGAAGATTATCACTTGTTCTCTTCTGCTGAGCTGGTAGTATGCATCATTTTGTGTGTGTCCTTGATGCTCTGCATCCCATTTGTTTCTGTATTTGATTTTGACAAAACTCTTTGCCTCTTCGAAAGTTATGCTTGCATCAGGCTGAGGTAACTTTCCGCCTTCCTTTGCCAATCTGTCAGCCTTTTCATTACCGAGGATGCTACAATGAGATAAGATCCATTGTATCACAACCCTTTTGAATCGTTGACATAGTTTGTGGAGCACCACTCTTAGGTCATCCGGTTCTGCATTATTCTGGCTCCACAGCGTTGCAACTACTGACAGTGGCGTCTGTGAAGAAATCCACTTGTCTCTCGGTGTTATCCTCTGCAGTTTTAAGACCTCTGCCTCTGAAGTTACTTTAGAATTGTCATGTTGCTATCTTCCAAAACTAACGACATAATTAAAGAATTAAAAAAAAAATTAAACTTCCACCTAAAATCTCTTATTGATACATTGGTATACTGTGATCGATATCTTGCCCACGCCTGCCGTAATGTCTCTGAAAAACTATAAATAATTCGACGTTTTAATTGTTCCTTAATTCAGTTATAACTAATTAAGAATCTGTCAACAAAAACTATCTTGGCTTTAACGTTATCTCTGTTTATCACGATGGTGGGTACATTTATGTGACCTAGTCTCATCATCATCATCATCTGTAACGCTTAGTTCCTCACTGAGTGTATGTCCTCAACAAAAATATGCCCAATCTTCCTGTCCTGAGCCATCTGTTCAAAGTCTTTCAATGTCTTCTTTATTACTTTCTTGTCTATCTCTAGTTCTCTTCTCCGTGTATCCTTGGTCTCCATCTATTCTTGGTCTCCATCTATTCTTGGTCTCCATCTATTCTTGGTCTCCATCTATTTATCTTAACCTGGGGATTCCTGAAGAAGGACTGTCATGTAATGCTAGCACCTAATTTTTTTTCCTTAAAATTGCACCTTTTCTAACGCCAGCATCTTCTCCATCCAGTTTTGTCCACTCATACTTGTCAGTTATTTCTGTAAGTTCCACGTTGTGACCTTGTCATACCATTTCAATCCTTCTATTCTACTCAAAGACATCTGAAAGTCTCTATCTTTCTGGTGATGAGACATCGTAGTCAACGTAAAATAATACCCCAGCAGAACCTCAGATATAAGAAGATGGTATTAATATTCTAGTGAAATCGAAATCAATCCGACATAAAACAGTCATTATAAAAATAACTAGTGTAAAAGCCCGTCATAAGACGGGACTTAAATTCAAAAGCACTAATACCTAACGGCAATTTTACTTATTCAAAAGTATTTTTAAAACCCACTGTGCATCACCACAGTACACGAACTAAGTAGAAGGTTCTATAAATATTTTTGTGCATACCGTAATGTTACTATTTTCGGGAGAGTACATATAAGGGAAACAATACGATTAATATCTAACTTTCAACCAAAGTTGCTTCCCTTAGTGTTACTGACAGAAAAAGCTGGTATTTTATATAAATATTGATAATACCTTTGAAGACGTAACACAAATCCATGTATCACAACTTATGTTGGCTCCCTTCCATGAGGCCTTTGCCGAATCACTTACATGTGCTCATGCAGCGATTGTTTGTGTAGCAATTCGTTTTACAAGATAAGGTTGCCAGTCTGTGCAGTGTCCAACATTAATCGCGTCTGACAACATGTTTAAGGGAAAATGAGACATATTTTTGTCTCCTCATAAACATCAGAAGTCACAACGGTACATTAAAATTAAAGCTGTTAGCAGTTCAAAGTATGACGTAATTTGTTTAAGTACACAGTATTCACACGGGTACATACTTGAAACTGTTCAAAACGCATGCTAATACTGGAAAACCATTTAAAGAATTTAAATTTTAAAAAAAAGCAACAGTGCAATAAAACTCAGCCGTTTAGTGTTTGTAGTGTAATTATGGTGATTCATCCTTAAAAGCTGTGGAATCATACCCAGGCAGAAATATACATGTATTTAGAGCAACAGACAATGATTCCACATTCTTCTTCTTCAAGTGCCATGCCTAGTGGCGTAGGAGATCATGTCACTCCGTAACTTCCTGTCTTCAGTACAATTTATCAATTCTGTTGTTGACTTCTTTCAGTGCCACGATGTAAAACTGTCCAGTATTTGCTCTCTTTGTCTTCTCTTATCTCTTTTTCCTTCAATCTTACCTGTTGTTACGATATATTCCAGCTTTCCTCTTCTCACAACATGCCCAGAAAAGTTGATTGTTTCTTGCTAACTTGTGAAATACGTTTCCTTTGCGCATTGGCCTCTTTCAGGATATCAACATTACTCTTTTTGATTGTCCGTGGTATTCCACATTAGGAATACAAAAGGCCCTAGGAGCTTACACTAGGAGCTTACACAACATTGGGAATGCATGGAAGTCAAAATAATTCAAGTCCAACGCAAAAATGAGACTCTTCAACTCAAATGTCAAGGCTGTCCTTTTAAAAAAAAAAAATACAATTTTGCCTCGTTTTGGCGAGGAGCGTCCCGTTCAACCTAGCTGGTTATATTAGGGCGCATGTCCAAATATAAGACCTTTAGGTCTGGGGTATTAGTTATTAGGTTGTCCTATGGTTTGGCTCTCAGGTACGGAGAACTCAAACAATGACAACCACTGAAGTGTAGACTGTCATAAATTGTTGCTTGTGTACGATATGAGAACTGAAATGTTAGGACAAGATCACCAATATGGAGCTGATAGAAAGAATGAGGCAAATCAATCAATCAATCAATCAACCAATCAATCAATCAATACCCTTTAGCTTCCCAAGGACCATAAGGCTTCAACAAACACATGCCAAGTCCTCCACGCACATGCCAACTCCTCCACACACACGCCAAGTCCTCCACACACATGACAAGTCCTCCACACACATGCCAAGTCCTCTACACACATGCCAAGTCCTCCACACACATGACAAGTCCTCCACACACATGCCAAGTCCTCCACACACATGACAAGTCCTCCACACATACGCCAAGTCCTTCACACATATGCCAAGTCCTCCACACACATGCCAACTCCTCCACACACACGCCACGTCCTCCACACACATGACAAGTCCTCCACACACACGCCAAGTCCTCCACACACACGCCAAGTCCTCCACAAACATGCCAAGTCCTCCACACACATGCCAAGTCCTCCACACACACACGCCAAGTCCTCCACACACATGCCAAGTCCTCCACACACATGCCAAGTCCTCCACAAACATGCCAAGTCCTCCCCACACATGCCAAGTCCTCCAGACGCATGCCAAGTCCTCCACACACATGCCAAGTCCTCCACACACATGCCAAGTCCTCCACACACATGCCAAGTCCTCCACACACATGCCAAGTCCTCCACACACATGCCAAGTCCTCCACACACATGCCAAGTCCTCCACACACATGCCAAGTCCTCCACACACATGCCAAGTCCTCCACACACATGCCAAGTCCTCCAGACGCATGCCAAGTCCTCCACACACATGCCAAGTCCTCCACACACATGCCAAGTCCTCTACACACATGCCAAGTCCTCCACACACATGCCAAGTCCTCCACACACATGCCAAGTCCTCCACACACATGCGAATGGAATATGATGTGACGAGAAGACGCTAGCTGTGGATACGACAAATATTGAGGAGACCAGTACATACAGCCTTACAAGGTAGTACTTGTTCTAGAATCTCCAGGGTAAGAGACATTCGATGGAACCATGAAAACATACAGAGACTGGAATTATACTTAAGGGGAGGTTAAACCCCCAAAATGAAAAACACAGAATTATAAGATAATAGCTATATCTGGTCATTTATACAAGCAAAATGACTGAAAAAAATACAAAACATCAAGGTATGTACTGAAAACTGGCAGTCTGAGGGGGAAAAACAGTAGAAAAAAGGCAAATTTTTGCTTTTTTGGGGTATTTTGTTGCCCAAGATATCTCAAATGTGAGTACAGCTTCAGTTATGAAATTTGACTGTTTCATTTGTTCATATATGATAATGATTGTATACTAAAATAATTTTGATTGGTTTGATATCTGATTTTTTTTGGATTTTAACATACCGTTTGACAAATAGTTGTAACTTTTTTAGGGGGGTAACTTAGATATATTTCTTAACAGTTTTGTAGTTTGTTAACATATATGCTTTATTTTAGTATAATTTTATGGGCACTATGTGTACAGCATGTGACCCAAAATTCATTACTGTATCACTAATAGTTTTTGAGAAATCATGGGCAACGTGCCCATATTTGTGTGAAAAATGCGGTTTTGAGAAAATGAAGAAAAAAGGGAAGAATTACACTTTTACACAAAATTTACTCACCTCAGTATCCCCCCTGCTATGTAGGAATCATCTCTGGTATTTTCCTTTATTGATATCATGGGTTGTTTCATACTTTGCAGCTTACTTTTCATTAAATTCTCTATTTCAGCAGACTGTATGCGCTTTTTTGTCAATTTGCGCAAATATTTGAAAAGCATATTTACCAAAGTTTAGACCTAAATTATCAAAGATGTTTTTTCTCCTCAGTTCCCCACAGTTGTACACAATCACTGCATCATTTACAGCTATTTGCAGCCTACTTTTTCCAATGAAAACATTCTTTGGGCACCTATACCATATGAGGTTATGAAATGATTCATTTGAATTCTGAGTCCCACCATGAGCACACTTTTCCAGAAGGGTATCAGCTGCAAGTTCCTCAAAAACTTCTTTAATAATAGAACACACAAATTCAGGAAGTTGATTCTTATTATCTGCAGCTGGGTCTTTCTTCACAGGGCACCAACTATCACAGTCTTCATGTATTCCTTGTCTGTGTTTCCAGATTGCCCATATGCTCTTCTTCATTGCTGGAACATCTCCTACATTTCTGCTTATGGCTGCCCCATAGTGTCCTTGAATCCGTTTTATGGCTAACTTGGTTAATCTACCTATTCCACCTATGCCGGTATAAGTTTTCCCATTCTATGTGAACTTCTTGCATCTGTTTTCTGATACTTTATCCAGAAGTCTCTTCCCCATTCGCTTTTGAACATGTCCGCAACATTCAAGCTTTCTTATAGTTTTGCCATGGTAAATGGGTGGCTGATGCTGTGCTACTGTCTTGTAACTTTTAGAATCCCCATCTCCCAGATATCCTGTGTAACACAAATCATACTGTTTCTCTGAACGATTAAAGACTTTTAATATTCCATATGGCTCCATCAAACCTGCAGTACCGTCATGATTTTTCTCACATTCTCCTGATTCTGAATGATTCTGACTCCAGAGTTTGAATTCATGGTCTGACATTCTGCTCTTTGCTTTCATACAGCTATCACAATAATTGCTGCTTACTTCTACATCCAACACCTTTGCTGGTCCTTTTTGGCTAACAGAAAGAACTGTGGCCACACCATTTTTGCTTGTAAAGCCTCGCCGCTGCCAAGTACCATCACATGAAACTGTTACATCTTTACCTTCTAACAGTTTTATTTCTGCTGCTGCTTCTGCTTTGCACTCATCTGCAACTATAGAGGTGGCTTCCAATATCTTTTTTCTGTAGGTGGCACTTCTTATGTTACTTACTGGTGGTGGCAAATTCATGTTCCCCAAAAGTCTCCTTCCCTTCTCCATGTGACATCCAATGCTATATATTGCAAAAGTGAATCTCAAGTTCACATTTTCTGAGTTCTTCTTCATGGTAATAACATGTTTACATTGTGAGCACATTATATAAAGCTGACTCTCTAGACCTACAAGCTTCTCTGAAATTATAAAATTATCTCCAGTGTCTGGTAGTTCAAAACAAGATGGACATGGAAATTGTTGAATCAGCTCAGTTACTTGTGTATCATATTATACAACTGTATCCACTCATTCCTTCTACATTTGAATCAGCATATTCATCATCTAGGATATTTGTGTGTAGCTTTTGATAAGATGATGATAATCTAGAAGTGCTCACAGGCTCACACTCAGAGGTACTAGCATTGTGTACGACAGTAGGCCTAAACTCTGTTAGTGGTTCACAGTTTATAAATTTGATAGTTTTATCTTCATTTAACCTTTTTTTCACATACCTATTTCCTTGAAACTTTCTTTTCTTTGAACGATCCATTCTCTTTCGTGAATTTTTATCCATTATAAATAAATAATAAAGAATTATTTCACACACTGCAATGGTCACTGGTTTACCTCGTGTTAGAATTTGACAAGCCTTTGTTTACTTCGAATAGAATAGTCCCTTTTGAGAGCTCGTTTCTGATTGGCTGAAAAGCCCCAAGCTATGGCAATGGTTAACACAGATTAGCCAATCAAAATTATTTTTTACACATGAAATGATGTTTAAAAAACTTTAATTAGGTTTAACCTCCCCTTAAACATGAAGGGAATAAAGACGATATGAAATGACCTTTAACTGTGCGTACAAGACAGCAAAATTTGACGAAAGACCTTTAACTGTGAGTACACGACAGCAAGATTTAACGCTGTTTCTTGAAGGGCTAATCTCCTTGGTAAGATGAAGGTAATGAATGATAGAATGAATAAATGAAGTATAAAACAAAAACTAACATTCGTAAGAAAAAATGAGAATAATAATATTAATAACACTAATTATTATTATAATGATGAAATAAAACATAAACCGTGTGAAAAAACAAAATAATGGAATAAAACAAATTCATTTTAAAAAGCATTGAAGTAATACTTTAACAAAATTGGAGTCATTAAAGACAAAATAATCATTCTAATACAGGACCGTAGATATGACTTTATTAGGGGGGGGTTAATTAAAAAAAAAAATTTTTAATGCCCTATTTTGGTACCGGTACAGTATAATTTTCCCCCTAAAGGGGGGGGGGGGGGGGGGGGGGGTTAAACCCCAAACCCCCCCCCCCCCCCGTATCTACGGCCCTGTTCTAATATACAACGTAGGCGGTACAAAAGACTTCAGACAAATCTGATACAACAGTTTAAAACAGCGGTAATTCGTACACACAGACGATTATAACACAACGGTAGTTCGTACACATAATCATTTACAACACAGCAGTAGTTCGTACACAGAATCATTTATAACACAGCAGTAGTTCGTACACAGAATCATTTATACACAGCGGTAATTCGTACACACAGACGTTTATAACACAGCGGTAGTTCGTACACACAATCGTTTGAAACAGTAGTAATTTAGAAACACAATCGTTTAAAACAAAACAGTGGTTATTATACACAATCATTTATAACACCGCGGTAGTTCGTTTTCGCAATCGTTTGAAATAGAGGTAATTCGGAAACACAATCGTTTAAAAGAAACAGTAGTTCGTACACACAATCATTTATAGCACAGCAGTAGTTCGTACACACAATCATTTATAGCACAACAGTAGTTCGTACACACAATCATTTATAGCACAACAGTAGTTCGTACACACAGTCATTTATAGCACAACATCAGTTCGTAAACACAATCATTTATAGCACAACAGTAGTTCGTACACACAATCATTTATAGCACAACAGTAGTTGGTACACACAATCATTTATAGCACAACAGTAGTTCGTACACACAATAATTTATAACACAACAGTAGTTCGTACAGTCAATCATTTATAGCACAACAGTAGTTCGTACACACAATCATTTATAGCTCAACAGTTGTTCGTACACTGAATCGTTATCGTTTGAAATACATCACTAGTTCGTACGCACAATCTTTTATAATAGCAGTGATTTTTACATACAATCATTCTTACGCACATTGGTTTAAACAGAGCAGTAAATATGATGCACACAATCATTTAAAACGCAGCCATAAATCTGACACAACCATCATTTAAAACACAACAGTAAATCTGACACACAATCAATTAAAAACAGATGTAGTCCTTATACACAATCCCATCCGTTTAAATGCGAGCTAGTTTTATTGTAAAATGAAGCACATGCTTTACGAAACACAGCACATCACCGCACAATCGCAAAGACTACATTCCAGTTCTGAGTAATTGCATTTAAGTGGCGGAATCACAGTAACACAGCCAGAATTGGAAAATTTGCGTCTTATGCACACCCACGAATATTAAAGTGCTGTCTATTTCCAAAGAACTGGCAATACGCTGACAACAAAATGTAAATAAGAAACATTAAATTATCTCACAATCTCTACGCAGCCCACAATCAACGCACGGAAGCCAACAGCCCGGAATCGCTGAGGATGACGAAGTAACAGAGGATTGTGGTAAGGGAAGGGAGACAACTATGTTAATGAACGCTGTTGGGTATTGACGTTTTTGGTTGGGCGAGGTGGCAGACGCGATTTCTGAGCAGATGCACCTCTCTCCCCCCTTTGGGTCAGGTGGCAGACGTGATTCTTGATTAGATGTGCCCCTCTCCCCAACCAGCAGCATTTCCGTTATTCTTCTCAAGATCTTGAAAATTCCCCATTCTCTTTTCAGCGATGCTGCAATTCAAGATCTAGCCCACTCTCCACCAGTCCCTGTTTATTTTTATTTTCTTTACGTTTTGCCTTGCTTTGGCGAGGTGCACCTCGTTCAACCTACACACAAGATCAGTCGGTTATATAAGGACGTGTGTCCAGATCTGACAGACCTCTGTGGTCTGGTTAATAATTTTCCACGGTTACTTCTCTTTATGCAGGGCGTTATCGATTCCAGGCGAGAGAGGTGGGATTCATTTTCATCGTTATAAAACCCCCCCCAGCTCCATGTGGGACTTAAGCCCAGAGCCGGCATAAGATCATTCGGCTCTTGGGGAGTAGTTTGACACGCGCACACTCTCCATAATTTCACTCACAAGAGTTAATTAAACTCTATTTGAAAATTAAGTGCGATTCGTGAATAAATTTGCAGATACGCTTAAGATAGTTATAACTCACGAAACAAAGAAAAAAAACTTTTATGGATCATCTCTTATATTCCTGTTACCAAATACGCTACAATTCTTGAAATGCATAGTTGCTCATGTCGCTACAAATTACAACAAAGCTGTAACAATGTTAACAATTACTGTAAACAACGTCACCAAGTGTGACGTATAATGGAAAGAGATCCTACAGTTATCTGACAGTTATCTCGTACAGTTCTATGATTTGCTGACAGTCATAACAGGTAGCGAATCAGGTTTGTTTACCTAAGTCTTCTCACGCGAGCTTATCTGTCAATCAAACGATACCTGACAGACCGCACGTGAATAACATAGGATCTTTTGAAGTTCGTACTCAGGGGAAGTCAGAAACCCCTTGGGCTCTTTGATCTCAGAAGCGGGCATTCGAACAGGGAAAATCTTAGAGAACCCCGTTACGGCTAAAAGTCTTTTGATAGCGGTCGAACGCCCGAGAAAGGCCGACCGTAAACTTTTATCTGGGGAACTCTGGGTACTTGTGCGTTAATTCACCGTCAAATAAATATTTTGGCAATTTATTACCCAAACCGAGAACCGTTCTATTTCTTACATTTGTTTTCTTACAATTTTTTTCTTTTTTTCTCGCCTTAATCCAATCGAAGTCTAGGACGTGGAGTTGTGACATTTACCCAGTCCGTCCTTTCTTTATTTTTGTAATCCGGAAAAAATACAACTTACTCGATTTTTTTTAAACACTTTTTGTCTCGTTTTGGTGAGGCGCGTCCCGTTCAACCTAGTCGGTTATATTAGGGTGCATGTCCAAATATAAAAGACCCTTAAGTCTAGGGAATTGCTAGTCATCATAATCATCAGCTTTCAAGTCCCTATCAGAGTCAGGTACCCATTTACAGCTGGTTAGACTGATGCGTGACACCTGTTCCCTTCCTCGCTGCCGTTGCCTTCTCTAACTCAAGATCAGAGTCAGGTACCAATTTACAGCTGGTTAGACTGATGCGTGACACTACCAAGCTTTGAACCCGAAACCCGGTAAGTTATTGCGGTAGTGGAGCGTTAGAGACTTCACTACTCTAGGTCCAGCATCGAGAGGTGGGGCCTACCTAGCTCCACTAATGTTTGTCTAGTTCTTCTCATCAGCTCCTGCTCCACTAATGTTTGTCTAGTTCTTCTCATCAGCTATTGCTCTACTAATGTTTGTCTAGTTCTTTTCATCAGCTATTGCTCCACTAATGTTTGTCTAGTTCTTCTCATCAGCTCTTGCTCCCTAATGTTTGTCTAGTTCTTTTCATCAGTGTCAACTCCTCTATTTCTGCTGTGGAGTTACTACTGACGCTAATTTAATATTTGGCTCATTATCTAAGGATACGACCACAACATGAAATGGTTGACACAGCAAGATAACACTTTCTATAGGAATTCTCTTTTAATCAAGCACTACACACAGTATAGCCACACACGGCTGAAAACTGTATGGAATACATAAACACTGCCCGAGAAACTTCTCGAATTAAAATATCAAAATACTCCTAACAAATGACAGTATAACAGAGTACAAACTTAGAGCTGAACAATCGCTCACTATGGCGAACTGGAAACTACACAATGGAAACACCAATCCACTAGCAAATTATACCCGAAGGCCTGACAATAATATCACTGGACACTAAACCACTCCAGAATTATAATTATGTCCACTAGACTAAATCACTACAGACTAGGTCCACAATCAACAAATAGGGAACCACCAAAAATGTCCGTTCCTCTCTGACCAAGGCCCAGCGTCAACTGTCCTTTCGCGCCTTTCTCTTTTCCATTTCCGGTGTCGCCAGACTAACCGGTTTTTCAAAAAGTTATCAGCGTTGCCAAAACCCGCTGATAAGCGATGACGCCAATCTATTTTTCTAAATATGCCGTGACAATCAGCTATTGCTCCACTAATGTTTGTCTAGTTCTTTTCATCAGCTCTTGCTCCACTAATGTTTGTATAGTTCTTTTCATCAGCTCCTGCTCCACTAATGTTTGTCTAGTTCTTCTCATCAGCTCTTGCTCCACTAATGTTTGTTTAGTTCTTGTCTTCCTGTCTTGCTCCACTAATGTTTGCCTAGTTCTGTTCATCAGCTCTTGCTCCACTAATGTTTGTCTAGTTCTTTTCATCAGCTCTTGCTCCACTAATGTTTGTCTAGTTCTTCTCATGAGCGCTTGCTCCACTAATGTTTGTCTCGTTCTTTTCATCATGTCTTGCTCCACTAATGTTTGTCTAGTTCTTCTCATCAGCTCTTGCTCCACTAATGTTTGTCTAGTTTTTCTCATCAGCTCTTGCTCCACTAATGTTTGTCTAGTTCTTCTCATCAGCCCTTGCTCCACTAATGTTTGTCTAGTTCTTTTCATCAGCTTCTGCTCCACTAATGTTTGTCTAGTTCTTCTCATCAGCTCTTGCTCCACTAATGTTTGTCTAGTTCTTTTCATCAGCTTCTGCTCCACTGTTTGTCTAGTTCTTGTCATCAGCTTCTGCTCCACTAATGTTTGTCTAGTTCTTTTCATCATGTCTTGCTCCACTAATGTTTGTCTAGTTCTCTTCATCAGCATTTGCTCCACTAATGTTTGTCTAGTTCTTTTCATCAGTTTCTGCTCTACTAACGTTTGTCTAGTTCTTTTCATCAGCTCTTGCTCCACTAATGATTGTCTAGCTCTTCTCATCAGCTATTGCTCCACTAATGTTTGTCTAGTTCTTTTCATCAGCTATTGCTCCACTAATGTTTGTCTAGTCCTTCTCATCAGCTCTTGCTCCACTAATGTTTGTCTAGTTCTTTTCATCAGCTTCTGCTCCACTAATGTTTGTCTAGTTCTTTTCATCAGCTTCTGCTCCACTAATGTTTGTCTAGTTCTTTTTATCATTTCTTGCTCCACTAATGTTTGCCTAGTTCTTTTCATCAGCTCTTGCTCCACTAATGTTTGTCTAGTTCTTTTCATCAGCTCCTGCTCCACTAATGTTTGTCTATTTCTTCTCATGAGCGCTTGCTCCACTAATGTTTGTCTCTTTCTTTTCATCATGTCTTGCTCTACTAATGTTTGTCTAGTTCTTCTCATCAGCTCTTGCTCCACTAATGTTTGTCTAGTTCTTTTCATCAGCTTCTGCTCCACTAATGTTTGTCTAGTTCTTCTCATCAGCTCTTACTCCACTAATGTTTGTCTAGTTCTCTTCATCAGCATTGTCTCCACTAATGTTTGTCTAGTTCTTTTCATCAGCTCGTTCTCTACTAATGTTTGTCTAGTTCTTTTCATCAGCTCTTGCTCCACTAATGTTTGTCTAGTTCTTCTATCAGCTCTTGCTCCACTAATGTTTGTCTATTTCTTCTCATGAGCGCTTGCTCCACTAATGTATGTCTAGTTCTTTTCATCATGTCTTGCTCCACTAATGTTTGTCTAGTTCTTCTCATCAGCTTTTGCTCCACTAATGTTTGTCTAGTTCTTTTCATCATGTCTTGCTCCACTAATGTTTGTCTAGTTCTCTTCATCAGCATTTGCTCCACTAATGTTTGTCTAGTTCTTTTCATCAGCTCTTTCTCTACTAATGTTTGTCTAGTTCTTTTCATCAGCTTCTGCTCTACTAACGTTTGTCTAGTTCTTCTCATCAGCTATTGCTCCACTAAAGTTTGTCTTGTTCTTCTCATCAGCTATTGCACCACTAATGTTTGTCTAGTTCTTTTCATCAGCTCTTACTCCACTAATGTTTGTCTAGTTCTTTTCATCAGCTCTTGCTCCACTAATGTTTGTCTAGTTCTTCTCATCAGCTCCTGCTGCACTAATGTTTGTCTAGTTCTTCTCATCAGCTATTGCTCCACTAATGTTTGTCTAGTTCTTTTCATCAGCTATTGCTCCACTAATGTTTGTCTAGTTCTTCTCATCAGCTCTTGCTCCCTAATGCTTGTCTAGTTTTTTTCATCAGTGTCAACTCCTCTATTTCTGCTGTGGAGTTACTACTGACGCTAATTTAATACTTGGCTCATTATCTAAGGATACGACCACAACATGAAATGGTTGACACAGCAAGATAACACTTTCTATAGGAATTCTCTTTTAATCAAGCACTACACACAGTATAGCCACACACGGCTGAAAACTGTATGGAATACATAAACACTGCCCGAGAAACTTCTCGAATTAAAATATCAAAATACTCCTAACAAATGACAGTATAACAGCATACAAACTTAGAGCTGAACAATCGCTCACTATGGCGAACTGGAAACTACACAATGGAAAAACCAATCCACTAGCAAATTATACCCGAAGGCCTGACAATAATATCACTGGACACTAAACCACTCCAGAATTATAATTATGTCCACTAGACTAAATCACTACAGACTAGGTCCACAATCAACGAAAAGGGAACCACCAAAAATGTCCGTCCCTCTCTGACCAAGGCCCAGCGTCAACTGTCCTTTCGCGCCTTTCTCTTTTCCATTTCCGGTGTCGCCAGACTAACCGGTTTTTCAAAAAGTTATCAGCGTTGCCAAAACCCGCTGATAAGCGATGACGCCAATCTATTTTTCTAAATATGCCGTGACAATCAGCTATTGCTCCACTAATGTTTGTCTAGTTCTTTTCATCAGCTCTTGCTCCACTAATGTTTGTATAGTTCTTTTCATCAGCTCCTGCTCCACTAATGTTTGTCTAGTTTTTCTCATCAGCTCTTGCTCCACTAATGTTTGTCTAGTTCTTTTCATCAGCTCTTGCTCCACTAATGTTTGTCTAGTTCTTTTCATCAGCTCTTGCTCCACTAATGTTTGTCTAGTTCATCTCATCAGCTATTGCTCCACTAATTTTTGTCTAGTTGTTTTCATCAGCTTCTGCTCCACTAATGTTTGTCTAGTTCTTCTCATCAGCTTTAGCTCCACTAATGTTTGTCTAGTTCGTTTAATCAGCTCTTGCTCCACTAATAATTGTCTAGTTCTTTTCATCAGCTTCTGCTCCACTAACGTTTGTCTAGTTCTTCTCATCAGCTATTGCTCCACTAATGTTTGTCTTGTTCTTCTCATCAGCTATTGCTCCACTAATGTCTGTCTAGTTCTTTTCATCAGCTCTTGCTCCACTAATGTTTGTCTAGTTCTTCTCATCAGCTATTGCTCCACTAATGTTTGTCTAGTTCTTTTCATCAGCTATTGCTCCATTAATGTTTGTCTAGTTCTTTTCATCAGGTCCTTCTTCACTAATGTTTATCTAGTTCTTCTCATCAGCTCTTACTCCACTAATGTTTGTTTAGTTCTTCTCATCAGCTCTTGCTCCACTAATGTTTGTCTAGTTCTTGTCTTCCTGTCTTGCTCCACTAATGTTTGCCTAGTTCTGTTCATCAGCTCTTGCTCCACTAATGTTTGTCTAGTTCTTTTCATCAGCTCTTGCTCCACTAATGTTTGTCTAGTTCTTCTCATGAGCGCTTGCTCCACTAATGTTTGACTCGTTCTTTTCATCATGTCTTGCTCCACTAATGTTTGTCTAGTTCTTCTCATCAGCTCTTGCTCCACTAATGTTTGTCTAGTTTTTCTCATCAGCTCTTGCTCCACTAATGTTTGTCTAGTTCTTCTCATCAGCTCTTGTTCCACTAATGTTTATCTAGTTCTTTTTATCAGCTTCTGCTCCACTAATCGTTGTCTAGTTCTTCTCATCAGCTCTTGCTCCACTAATGTTTGTCTAGTTCTTTTCATCAGCTTTTGCTCCACTGTTTGTCTAGTTCTTGTCATCAGCTTCTGCTCCACTAATGTTTGTCTAGTTCTTTTCATCATGTCTTGCTCCACTAATGTTTGTCTAGTTCTCTTCATCAGCATTTGCTCCACTAATGTTTGTCTAGTTCTTTTCATCAGTTTCTGCTCTACTAACGTTTGTCTAGTTCTTTTCATCAGCTCTTGCTCCACTAATGTTTGTCTATTTCTTTTCATCAGCTCCTGCTCGACTAATGTTTGTCTAGTTCTTCTCATCAGCTATTGCTCCACTAATGTTTGTCTAGTTCTTTTCATCAGCTATTGCTCCATTAATGTTTGTCTAGTTCTTCTCATCACCTCTTGCTCCACTAATGTTTGTCTAGATCTTTTCATCAGCTTCCGCTCCACTAATGTTTGTCTAGTTCTTTTCATCAGCTTCTGCTATACTAATGTTTGTCTAGTTCTTTTTATCATTTCTTGCTCCACTAATGTTTGTCTAGTTTTTTTCATCAGCTCTTGCTCTACTAATGTTTGTCTAGTTCTTTTCATCAGCTCCTGCTCCACTAATGTTTGTCTATTTCTTCTCATGAGCGCTTGCTCCACTAATGTTTGTGTCGTTCTTTTCATCATGTCTTGCTCTACTAATGTTTGTCTAGTTCTTCTCATCGGCTCTTGCTCCTCTAATGTTTGTCTAGTTCTTTTCATCAGCTTCTGCTCCACTAATGTTTGTCTAGTTCTTTTCATCAGCGTCTGCTCCACTAATGTTTGTCTAGTTCTTCTCATCAGCTCTTACTCCACTAATGTTTGTCTAGTTCTCTTCATCAGCATTGTCTCCACTAATGTTTGTCTAGTTCTTTTCATCAGCTCTTTCTCTACTAATGTTTGTCTAGTTCTTTTCATCAGCTCTTGCTCCACTAATGTTTGTCTAGTTCTTCTCATCAGCTCTTGATCCACTAATGTTTGTCTATTTCTTCTCATGAGCGCTTGCTCCACTAATGTTTGTCTAGTTCTTTTCATCATGTCTTGCTCCACTAATGTTTGTCTAGTTCTTCTCATCAGCTCTTGCTCCACTAATGTTTGTCTAGTTCTTTTCATCATGTCTTGCTCCACTAATGTTTGTCTAGTTCTCTTCATCAGCATTTGCTCCACTAATGTTTGTCTAGTTATTTTCATCAGCTATTGCTCCACTAATGTTTGTCTAGTTCTTCTCATCAGCTCTTGCTCCACTAATGTTTGTCTAGTTCTTTTCATCAGCTTCTGCTCCACTAATGTTTGTCTAGTTCTTTTCATCAGCTTCTGCTCCACTAATGTTTGTCTAGTTCTTTTTATCATTTCTTGCTCCACTAATGTTTGTTTAGTTCTTTTCATCAGCTCTTGCCCCACTAATGTTTGTCTAGTTCTTTTCATCAGCTCCTGCTCCACTAATGTTTGTCTATTTTTTCTCATGAGCGCTTACTCCACTAATGTTTGTCTCGTTCTTTTCATCATGTCTTGCTCTACTAATGTTTGTCTAGTTCTTCTCATCAGCTCTTGCTCCGCTAATGTTTGTCTAGTTCTTTTCATCAGCTTCTGCTCCACTAATGTTTGTCTAGTTCTTTTCATCAGCTTCTGCTCCACTAATGTTTGCCTAGTTCTTCTCATCAGCTCTTACTCCACTAATGTTTGTCTAGTTTTCTTCATCAGCATTGTCTCCACTAATGTTTGTCTAGTTCTTTTCATCAGCTCTTTCTCTACTAATGTTTGTCTAGTTCTTGTCATCATGTCTTGCTCCACTAATGTTTGTCTAGTTCTTCTCATCAGCTCTTGCTCCACTAATGTTTGTCTAGTTCTTTTCATCATGTCTTGCTCCACTAATGTTTGTCTAGTTCTCTTCATCAGCATTTGCTCCACTAATGTTTGTCTAGTTCTTCTCATTAGCTCTTTCTCTACTAATGTTTGTCTAGTTCTTTTCATCAGCTTCTGCTCTACTAACGTTTGTCTAGTTCTTCTCATCAGCTATTGCTCCACTAAAGTTTGTCTTGTTCTTCTCATCAGCTATTGCTCCACTAATGTTTGTCTAGTTCTTTTCATCAGCTCTTACTCCACTAATGTTTGTCTAGTTCTTTTCATCAGCTCTTGCTCCACTAATGTTTGTGTAGTTCTTCTCGTCAGCTCCTGCTCCACTAATGTTTGTCTAGTTCTTCTCATCAGCTATTGCTCCACTGATGTTTGTCTAGTTCTTTTCATCAGCTATTGCTCCACTAATGTTTGTCTAGTTCTTCTCATCAGCTCTTGCTCCACTAATGTTTGTCTAGTTCTTTTCATCAGTGTCAACTCCTCTATTTCTGCTGTGGAGTTACTACTGACGCTAATTTAATACTTGGCTCATTATCTAAGGATACGACCACAACATGAAATGGTTGACACAGCAAGATAACACTTTCTATAGGAATTCTCTTTTAATCAAGCACTACACACAGTATAGCCACACACGGCTGAAAACTGTATGGAATACATAAACACTGCCCGAGAAACTTCTCGAATTAAAATATCAAAATACTCCTAACAAATGACAGTATAACAGCATACAAACTTAGAGCTGAACAATCGCTCACTATGGCGAACTGGAAACTACACAATGGAAAAACCAATCCACTAGCAAATTATACCCGAAGGCCTGACAATAATATCACTGGACACTAAACCACTCCAGAATTATAATTATGTCCACTAGACTAAATCACTACAGACTAGGTCCACAATCAACGAAAAGGGAACCACCAAAAATGTCCGTCCCTCTCTGACCAAGGCCCAGCGTCAACTGTCCTTTCGCGCCTTTCTCTTTTCCATTTCCGGTGTCGCCAGACTAACCGGTTTCTCAAAAAGTTATCAGCGTTGCCAAAACCCGCTGATAAGCGATGACGCCAATCTATTTTTCTAAATATGCCGTGACAATCAGCTATTGCTCCACTAATGTTTGTCTAGTTCTTTTCATCAGCTCTTGCTCCACTAATGTTTGTATAGTTCTTTTCATCAGCTCCTGCTCCACTAATGTTTGTCTAGTTCTTCTCATCAGCTCTTGCTCCACTAATGTTTGTCTAGTTCTTGTCTTCCTGTCTAGCTCCACTAATGTTTGTCTAGTTCTTTTCTTCATGTCTTGCTCCACTAATGTTTGTATAGTTCTTTTCATCAGCTCCACGCTAGTGATCTTGTTGTACCATTTCAACAACTTCTGTTTTATGCAAGCATCCATCTATGAAAGTCTATGACGTCTTGGTTGTTGTTTCGGTTGTCCAAGAACAGATGGATTGAAGTGGCATGACAAGATCACCAATGTGGAAGTGATGACAAGATCACCAATGTGGAAGTGATGACAAGATCACCAATGTGGAACTGATGACAAGATCACCAATGTGGAAGTGATGACAAGATCACCAATGTGGAACTGATGACAAGATCACCAATGTGGAAGTGATGACAAGATCACTAATGTGGAACTGATGACAAGATCACCAATGTAGAATTGATGACAAGATCACCAATATGAAACTGATGATAAGATCACTAATGTGAAACTGATGACAAGATCACCAGTGTGAAACTGATGACAAGATGACCAATGTAGAACTGATGACAAGATCACTAATGTGGAACTGATGACAAGATCACTAATGTGGAACTGATGACAAGAACCAGACAAATGGCAGTGGAACATCAGATGATAAGAAGACACTGGAGATAGATTGGACACACATTAAGGAAATCTATTTATAGCATTGTCAGGCAGTCCTTCTTCTGGAATCGCCAGGGCAAGAGAAGCAGAGGTACCCCCCCCCCCCCCCCCAAAGAAAAAAAAATTCGTGGGGAAGACAACAGGAGACAGAAATAACAGTTATGAGAACACATGAAAATAAAAAGCTTGAGCTGATGGCACGTGACAGGAGGACTTGGCTTATGTTTGTTGAATGACTATACTCCGAAGGGTAATGAACGAATGTATGAAAGAACATTTCAAATCCATACGGCATGACTGACTTGACATTTGCGTTGAAGGTTATAATTTTTAGTTAATAAATCCAAGAAACATTTACATACATAGAATGCACAGTAACACCAGAAGGCGGAACAAACAGACATCAATAACAGAATGAATAAAGCGAGAACAGCCTTTGCTAGTCTCAACAACATTTGGAAGTCTTCCCAGTACAGCATAAACACCAAGTTAAGACTGTATGAGAGCTGTGTAATTTCTGTGCTTCTCTATGGTGCGGAATGCTGGAGAGTAACAGAGAAGGAAATGTCGAAATTGTCCTCTTGCACACAATCTGCCTAAGGAAAAGTTTCCTAATCTTTTGACCGAATACCATCACCAATCAAGAACTGCTTATTCTGATCAACTCAGAGGACATGCAAACCATCATAGCTGGCAGCGCTAGAGTTGGGTTGACCACGTCCTCAGAAGAGACCCTGACGCCATCAAAAGAACAGTTACGCTATGGACCCCTGAAGGAAAGCGAAAGAGAGTCCGACCAAAACCAACTTGGAGAACTGTGGTGGCCGAGATGAAAAGAATGAACCAAAGCTGGGGCACTGCACGAATGATGGCAACGGACTGAGCAAAGTGGACGCAGTTTTTGCTGCACTACAAGACGCCACCAGACGTGATGGCCACTGACTGCTTTGGCAGTTGGCGGCTACGGATAAAAAAAGACAGAAATCCGAGAAAATAAAAGGCTTTTTAAAGACGCATATCTTTCTCTCATTCTAATTTTCCCACATTTTCTTCTCTGAAGTCTAGCTTCCACATACTTGTATTTTAAGGAATCTATTTGTCTCTTCGTGCCTTCAGCAATTTCATCATAGTGCTTTTCCCGCCGAAATATTCAAGTCTGACATATTACACTTTTTCATTACGTCGGCTAGGAAAGTTCGCAAAACACAATCCTCGTTCGTGATATTGACTTCCTTCCATGCGGGCACGCTCAGAACCAGGGTTCCCAATTTTGATTTTTTGACGTCAATTTCCAGAAATCTGGCTTTTTAAGATATCGTTTGGCGTCAGAAAATGTATTTTGCTTTGTTGGCTTTTTTTCTGTCGCTATATCAATAGCAAGCTAAAATTGTTTGTGAGTTCTATATTGATGATTTTAAGGGCAAGAAATACACTATTATCATAGATGAACTTACTATTATTTAACACTAAAACATGTGTTAATTTTTGATTTTGTTTTAATGATAGGACACAAAAAAGTAACTAAATTTCTATCTTTAATTCTTGTTGCGAGAGGCTACTGGAGAAAACATATTTACTTTAATTTAGGAAGAAATTATAACAGGTGTACAGATTCTTACGAACTGCACGCATTTTGCATTAGATGGTGCATCAACCATGAAAGGTAAGGTCAACTTCGTGTGGTCTAGTTTAAATGAAATGTCTTATCACTGTCTTGTGCATTCAGCATGTAGCATCCATAATACAATCAAATGTAGGATTTTAATTGACTTCGCTGGTTTTGCCATAGTTGTTAAGACGAGAATCATACAAACAAATTGTTAATATTGATAAACACATCTACAGAATCTGAGCCTGTTAAAACTGATCGTCTCCTCTTAAAAAAAAAAGCTTCGTCTATGTTGTGGCTTCGAAACCATATTTTAAAAAAAATATTTTGATGAAGAGGGAGAAACTACAGGCTTATTTTACTTTAACTGAGCTTGACCAAGCAAAGATCTATTTTTTAAATCCGAGCTCGACTGTTAAAGAAAATGTCAGACCACCATAAACTACTTGTTCTCCGTGTTTGCGATGCTTTTACAAAAATTTGAAAGATTGAACGAACTTTATTAAAGTAAAACAAAGCTAATAATTACAAACTGTATCAAGAATTAAAACTTGCACTAGCAAAGTATTCAGAGAAAAAGATGTATGATGAAAGTCAGTATAAATAAAGTATTTATGAAGTTCATTTTTATGTCAAATTACAGGGTTATACTTTTTTACAGCAGAATAAAAGTACTGAGGCTGAACAAGAAGGACAAAATAAAACAGCGAGATAAGATGTTTGTTTGTACTAGAGAATCTTTCAGTCAAATTAGATGCAACTTCCTTTGGCAGGGGATACTTTTCAAGGCCTATCAAAACTTAGCCATGCGATAATTTTGAATTACCTGTTATACACTGTAGGAAGGAACATCAGCACGATAGACGAGCAATACATAAAATATTCATTGTCGATTAGACATAAGAAGCCACATTTAAGAGAGATGGATTTCCCACGGACAGTAAAAAGTTTTGGAATAGTCCAATTCAACACGAGGCATTTAAAGAGCTTGCCACCGTTGCTCTTACTTGTCTAATAACCCTGGTAAGTAATCCTGTGGTTGAGAAGATTTTCGTTCTTGCTTCCTCAGATGAAATAAAAAGAACAAACATATTGCAGCTGCATTTTCTTAACTGAGAATCAGAGCAGAATTATTGCCTTAGAATAGATGTTGTTAAGACTTCACTGCTTCGTCAACAGTTTTAATGCGCATTTGCAAAGTGTATGACGCAGGAGAATTATTGCTTTAGAATAGATGATGTTAAGACTTCACTGCTTCGTCAACAGTTTTAATGCGCATTTGCAAAGTGTATGACGCAGGTTCAAGCGGAAATGTTAGTGATGACTTGACCTGGAGCTATTTTTGTGATGTGAGATGGAAAATATCCACTTAAAATCTTTTGGGTTTTTTTCTGTCGGAGTTTGACTTTTTCTCAAAATTTTAATTTGGCAACCCTGCTCAGAACTAGCCTTACTCTTTCCCCTAATCAAATAACCGCAGCACAGCCTGCTCTCCAGTGGCCAAAATGAAAGACTCGCTCTCTTTAATTAATCCTTCCGGATCTGGCTACCGCCTAAGAGCGGTTCTTAACCTTTGTTGTGCTTTGGACCTCTTTGATTGTCCAGTGAAGCCTACGGGCCACTTCTTTAAAAAATTTGCATAAACGCATAATTAAAATTATTGCATGAAAATAATAACACATTTTATTACAAAGAAAAACAGTTGGGCTCAAAACACACTGAAATACAAAACAATAAAAAGAATATAGTTCTTTAAATGTAAAAGTCTATGATAATTTTCCGAGTAAATATTGTTGGTGAAAATAACATTCAAATTTTTAAGTATATACAAACGGACTCCCTAGAATCCATTCATGGACCCACTAAGGATCTATGGATCACTAATTAAGAAACCTGGACAAAAAACCCTTGCGGAGGATCGGCGTCTTTGATATATATACGATGTAAGGGAGACTATTCTAGCGGATGAGATGTATGCTATTCTCACAGTCGATAGGATGTATGCTATTCTCACAGTGGATGAGCTGTACGCTATTCTCACAGCGGGTGGGATGTATGCTATTCTCACAGCGAAAGGGATGTGTGGTATTCTCACAGCGGATGGGATGTATGTTATTCTTACAGCGGATGGGATGTATGCTATTCTCACAGCAGGTGTGATGTTCGCTATTCTCACAGCGGGTGTGACGTACGCTATTGTCACAGCGGGTGTAATATATTCTATTCTCACAGCGAGTGTAATGTACTATATTCTCACAGCGGGTGTAATGTACTATATTCTCACAGCGAGTGTAATGTACTATATTCTCACAGCGGGTGTAATGTATGCTATTGTCACAACGGGTGTAATGTACTCTATTCTCACAGCTGGTGTAATGTAAGCCATTGCCACAGCGGGCGGGATGTATGCTATTCTCACAGCTGGTGTAATGTACTCTATTCTCACAGCGGGTGTAATGTATGCTATTGTCACAACGGGTGTAATGTACTCTATTCTCACAGCTGGTGTAATGTATGCTATTGTCACAACGGGTGCAATGTACTTGTTACGTACATTTATTACCTAAGGGGGTAGTCTTCGGTCCTGCCAAATGTACGCACCAGTCTTGATATAGTTATATTATTTGTGCGGTCGAATGATTCGCGCACTGACGTGCACGAAGCATTGAGTGTTGCTTTGGGACGCACGGGTAACCTAGTTGAGTAGTTTGTGACGTCATTTTTGAAGGGCAACATGGAACTTGTTTATGTCCATGATTGTTATATTATATTTGTATTCAATGGCATGTTTATGGAAAGCCATTTATTCTAGTGATCTGTATTGGTCTTCAGGTCGAAACCAATAGCAGCAATGTCACGTAAGTTATCGCCCCACTTCTTATTTAAAGCTGTATTATAAGGCCGCTCTAATACTAGTCTAGCGGGAAGATGTTATTCCTAGAATGGATCTACAGAGTCGTTTGCCTTTAGGATTTGTATCGTAGAAGAAGGATTCCTACGAGTGGAAGAAGTTATTGATTACCTTATGCACATGTTTTAATATGCTGTTACAACAATGCCAGAAGCGTGGCATAGAATGGGAGAGTGTGGTGAAGTGGGATGTTATAAATACTTATAGGGAACTTAGTGTACTGACTGAGATCAGCTGTGAAGGTATCTATATCTATTAAGAGTAGTGTATTATAGATAACCTTACTTGCTACCACATATCTATATATCTCAGTCAGAATTATTCTGGAATAGTGTGATGCTACGTTATGTGTCTAGGGTATGAGTATGGGGAAGTGTAAGTCACAACAACAGACAGATAAACAATTTAATTTAATCCACTACTCTTGACAACACTGTGACACTCACATACATATAACACTCTACAAAGATATCTTAAAAGAGTCACTGATAAACTTTCAAATAACAATATGTATTCATTACTGGCATGAATGAATATGTGTCCTGATTCAACTACAAGGGAACCAGGAAGCACAATCAATTTAAATTACAAGTTATGTACAGAATGTATTTAATATGAATATTGTAGTGACATATATTATTACAAATGTTCTATGTGTGTCAGTTGTGTAGTAGTATAATGAGGTAATACTGGTTTTGTTTTGTTCAAGCTCTGTTGGTATTTGTCATCATGACTTCAATAGTTTGTCTTTAGGGACCAGTATTGGAGATGTTCACAGTTCCTGATTTTAAGACAAGTAAATTCCCCTCTTAATGTTAATTTTAAAAAATCAGTTCAAGATGAGGGGACATAATGTTGAGCTCAGCTGGCCAATTCGCTTATCTGGCGTGATGGCGGCAGGAAAGGACTCCTCTGCTCGAATTCTCCTCTGGGCTCAGGAGACACCTCACTGATAGCTAAAAAGACCAAGGAGTATGCTGTCCGACTCTGGATTCAGCAAAGCTCTGACCAGGTGCTGCTCAGTACCATCAAGACCACTGTCCCTGAAATCAAGAAGGATGTACCTTCTACTTCATAACTAATTTATATTTTCTTTTTACACTGATCACAATACATCACAAACATTGCGTTCAGAGCGTTAGGCCAACAGTCAGCTTCATCTGAAATACTTTATTCCAGTATTACCCTTCCTAATGGTTACTACGCCTCTGCACTTCCAGCATTATTTCTTTCTAGTCAATCATCCAGGTGTCAGTGTACTGTTTGGCCATTCCATGCCGTTTTACTTCTCTCCGACACCCTCTGTTCAGGCTGGAGCATTACAGGCTTTACCTCACGTTGGCCACTGAACTACACATATATATACAGGCATAAATCAACAATTCACATTCAATTTTCATTAAAAGATATTGAATGGTTCAAGCTTACCATAATTCATACGAATAACACAGATACGTTGATTAGCAATGAATTCTGGCACAAACTGGCACAAATTTCCATCTGCCTATGTTCCAGGCTTTTATTGAGCAAAATATATGCTGGCCTCAACGCACTGATGCTTTATCAAGCTATTTTAAACAAGTGGTTTCGAACTAACGCTCCCAAGTGTGTATATCAGCGAGTCTGACCAATGAGCCCCGTTTCGACAAGTGTTTGAAAAAAATGTTACCTTTCCCCGTTTCCCCTAACAACCAAGATAGTATTTATAGCCCGACCAATCGTGGTTAGGCTTTCATTTGTTGCGCTCCAATCAATTTGGAGTTTACATGGTAGGCTATTTCTGTAACGTAAATTTTTTTCAAACACGTTAAAAAAAAAATCTTATGAGCAGAAATGATTTTATGCTGTCAGGCACCCCCAATATTTTTATTTTGGGTATAATTTATTAATTCCTGGACTATTTGCGTAACGTTTTACATATTATTTGTCAGCAAGCCCTAAGGAACCCAAAAATACTAATTTAAAGGAGCTACGTGGCTGCGTTCAAAATATGCAATTTCTTCTACCTCCTGTTTCGAAGATGTGCTGTCTGGGTACTGTTATGTGTTCAAACGTAAACCCATCTATTGTTATCTTTTCTAATAAGAGTCTGTTATGATTTATAAACCTAACTCTGGGAAAGGGTAGTGTATTTTATCACTGTCCGTCTGAAAAAAAAATTAGTGCATGTAGACTTACACGCGTGATGGCAGCATTTGCGTATCGCGCGAAGCGTGTTTAGTGTTCGGCTTTCTGCCTCTCCCTTCTCGCTATCCTTTTGTCCATCTGTTCGTTCGTTTTGGTAACGTAATATAATTAATGTTAGGATTAATTTAGGTCATTACGCAGGGCCTCTCAATGCTTTTCCAAGAAATACAGCACACGTTTCATTGAAGAAAGCGGGTAATAATACAGTAAGCTTTTATATCAACGTGAAAGCGTTACAATTTGCAGACGAAGCAGAAAACAAGGGGGATTTCGAGTACATTCCTTGTGACAGCACTGTCATTTTACCATTGCTCTTCTCTTTATTAATTTTATTTGTTAGGCTTCATATTTACCTAATAATTTATATATGTGGATTAGAATATTTCATGACAGAGAGGTTAGTCAACTGGAATCTCTAACCTGTTCGTATTATCGTGTATGACTTTGTTTGAAACTATATGCTATCTAACGTTATGTTTTGGAGAACGTATGGGATTGTGAAGTATGATATGGAAGATTTTATCCTGGAGTATGAATACGTTACCATGATAGACGTCCTTGAGAGAAGGTCAACGGACTTGAATGAGAAGAATATTATACGGTAACAGTTTTGTGATCCTTAGTCACTTGAGTCAGAGGACTTTATGGTAGAGAATCTTCAGGAACTTTAAAAGTAATTACCATTATGCTGATGTATGATCTTTGCGCCTGTGACGATGTTAGTCTTGTCCACTCCGTCTGTGTCATGTTGAATAAAATCGATGTACAGCTATCACCGACTTATGTACTGCCAGTACTTGCCCAGTTCACTACTTGTTGAAGTTCGTTGGAAGAATATTGTTGACATTCGTTCATTTTAACCATTCGCGTTTGAAGCTACCTCTTCACCAGTATAAACTGTACTCAACCATAAAACGAACTCAACAGTACTCTATTCTCACAGCTGGTGTAATGTACTCTATTCTTACAGCGGGTGTAATGTATGCTATTGTCACAACGGGTGTAATGTACTCTATTCTCACAGCGGGTGTAATGTACTCTATTCTCACAGCGGGTGTAATGTAAGCCATTGCCACAGCGGGTGTAATGTACTCTATTCTCACAGCTGGTGTAATGTACTCTATTCTCACAGCGGGTGTAATGTACGCTATTGTCACAACGGGTGTAATGTACTCTATTCTCACAGCGGGTGTAATGTATGCTATTGTCACAGCGGTTGGGATGTATGCTATTCTCAAAACTATTTGTGGGAACTGAGGAAATAAATGCAGTCAAGATTCGTTTCCGTTCTTGTTTGTCAGGGAGCACGGAACCATCGCGGCAGCTGGTACCATTGTAAGAAGTCTGCACACACAAGTATTCATGCGCTTGTCGTGGAATATTCTAATCCACATATATAAATTATCAAGTAAATATAAAGCCTAATAAATACATATAATAAATAAAGGAAGAAGAATGGTAAAGAACAGTGCTGTCACAATGACAGTACTCGAAATCCCCCTTCTTTTCTACTTCGTCGGCAAATTGTAACGCTTTCACGTTGATATTAAAGGCCTTCTGCAACATACACGCGTTTCCCAAACACACAATAAAATGTGCTGCCTTTCTAAGAAAAACCTTGAAATATGCAAGTTGACCTAAATTTTAAATTCCATTCATGTCTTTTTCTACACTATGTTACCAAAAACAAAAGACAGATGGACTAAAGGATAGCGAGAAGGGAGAGGCAGAAAGCCGAACACTAAACACGCGTCGCGCGATACACAAATGCTGCCATCACGCGTGTAAGACTACATGCACTAACTTTTTTTCGGACGGACAGTGATAAATTCACTACCCTTCCCAGAGTTAGGTTTTAAAATCACAAAAAACGCTTATTAGGAAAGATAACAATAGATGGGTTTACGTTTGAAAACATTACAGTACCCAGACAGCACATCTTCGAAACAGGAGGTAGAAGGAATGGCATATTTTGAACGCAGCATATTAGTTCTATTAAATATATATATTTGGGTTCCTTAGGGTTTGCTGACAAAGAATATGTACGACGTTATGCAAATAGTCTAGGAATTAACAAGTTATAGCCAAAATAAAATGATAGTGCTGTCAGACAACACCCAAAATCAGAATCGCTCAGTGGTAGATTTTTTTATACCACCATTGTACGGGAAATGGGCCACAAGTTACATTTGAACTGATTGGCTGGAATGATATGTAAGGCTAAACACGATTAGTCGGGCTATAAATGCTATCCTGGTTGTTAGGGGAGACGTAGGAAGTTAAAATTTTTTCAAACCCTTGTCGAAACGTGGCTCGATTGGCCAGACTCGCTGATATACTCACTTAGAAGCGTTAGTTCGAGACCACTAGTGCAAATAAGCTTGATAAAGCAACAGTGCGTTGAAGCCAGCTCATATTTGTGTTAAATAAAAGCCTGGAACATAAGCAGATGGGAATTTGTGCCAGTATTTTGTGCCAGAATTCATTGCTAATCAACGTATCTGTGTTTGTTTCCATGAATTGTGGTAAGCTTGAAACATTCAGTATCTTTTAATGAAAATTGAATGTGAATTGTTAATTTATGCCTGTATATATGTGTAGTTCAGTAGCAAACATGATGTAAAGCCTATAATGCTCCCGCCTGAACAGAAGGTGTCGGAGGAAAGTAAAACTGCATGGAATGGCCAAACAGTACACTGACACCTAGATTGTTGATTAGACAGAAATAATGCTGGAATTGCAGAGGCGTAGTAACCATTAAGGAGGTTAATGCTGGTATAAAGTATTTCAGATGAAGCTGACAGTTGGCCTAACGCTCTGAACTCAATGTTTGTGATGTATTGTGCTCTGTGTAGAACTAGAGTATCAATTAGTTATGAAGTAGAAGGTACATCCTTCTTGTTTTCAGGGACCGTGGTCTTGATGGTATTGAGCAGCACCTGGTCAGAGCTTTGCTGAATCCAGAGTCGGACAGCATACTCCTTGGTCCATTTAGCTATCAGTGAGGTGTCTCCAGAGCCGAGGGGAGAGTCGAGCAGAGGAGTCTGTTCCTGCCGCCATCACGCCAGATAAGCTGATGTGGCCAGCTGAGCTCAAAATTATGTACCCCCAGCTTAAAATGACCTTGTAAAAATAACATTAAGAGGGGAATTAAATTGTGTTAATATCAGGAACTGAGAACATCTCCAATAATAGTTCCCCTAAAGACAAACTATTGAAGTCATGATGACAAATACCAACAGAGCTTGAACAAAACAAAACCAGTATTACCTCATATTACTACTACACAACTGACACACATAGGATACTTTTAATAATATATGTCACTACTATATTCATATTGATAAATTCTGTACATATAACTTGTAATTTCGATTGATTGTGATTCCTGGTTCCCTTTGTAGTTGAATCAGGACACATATTCATTCATGCCAGCAATGAATACATATTGTTATTTGAAAAGTTATCAGTGACTCCTTTAAGATATCCTTGTAGAGTGTTTTATGTATGTGAGTGTCACAGTGTTGTCAAGTGTGGTGGAATAAATTAAATTGTTTATCCGTCTGTTGTTGTTATGACTTACACTTCATCATACACATACCCTAGACATACAACGTAGTCATCACACTATTCCAGAATAATTCTGACTGAGATATATATATATATATATATGTGGCAGCAAGTAAGGTTATCTATAATACACTACTCTTATTAGATATAGATACCTTCACAGCTGATCTCAGTCAGTACACTAAGTCCCCTATAAATATTTATAACATCCCACTTCACCACATATATTGGGGGCTCGTCCGGGATTTTGAATCTTTCCCTATTATAAATATTGGGGGTAATTCACTTCAGGGAATATAAGAATTAAAAGGTATCCTTGGGTGGAATTAAATAAGGTTGAGCTCACGGTGCCTGTGTTGTCCATTAGATATATTTAGAGATTAAATTGTTGGTTAGACATTGTATAAATTTACCTGATAGACAATGGCGGACCTGGCCAAATTTCGATCTGCTGCTGTTCAGACTGCAAAAGAGTTAGGATTAGATGGGCAAATTATGGTTGCCTATGTTACTACGGAATGTGACAAATTTATTGAACGCGAAGAAAGAAGGTTTGAAGCCGAAAGAAAGTTAGAGGCTGAAAGGGAAATTAAGAAGTTACAATTTGAAGCTGAGGCTGAGACTAAGAGGTTGCAGATTGAGGCTGAGGCTAAGAAATTGGAAGCAGAAGAAAGAAGATTGGCTGCAGAAAGGGAAGACAAGAGATTAGCTGCAGAAAGGGAAGCAGAAGATAAGAGATTACAAAGGGAACATGAGTTACGACTAAGGTAGTTTGAGTTTCAAGGCCATGCTCCTGAAAATGGTGCCAGTCCCTTTGCCTCTGATGCTACGGTTACTCAGGGAGCCTCAACCTCAGCTATGAATTTTCATTTATATCATTTTGTTGAGAAAGACGATGATATAGAGAGCTACCTAAATAGGTATGAACTATTAGCTACCACGTATGGGTTAGAGAGAGAAAGGTGGAGCTTAAAGTTATCTCAGGGACTTCGTGGGGCAGCTTATGAAGTTTTTGCAAAAATGAGCAGAGGTGATCAGGAAAATTATGACATGCTAAAGCAGGCTCTTTTGTTAAGATATGAAAAGAATGCAGAATTCTATAGGAAAAAATTTAGGAATGCTAAACTACTGTCAGGTGAAACCTATCACCAGTTCTCTGCACGAATAGAGACATACTTGGAGAAATGGACTTCTCTGGGGAAAACCCAAGATCTTAAGGAAATGGTCCTTATAGAGCAACTAAGAGAGTCCATGGCTCCAGACCTGAGAAAGTTTCTCATGGAACAAGGTGCAGAGAGGCTGGGTGAGTTGCTAAATGTTGCTGAAAGGTATCAAGCAGCTCAAGCAGAGGTAACAGGTAATAAAAAGAAACAAGTGGATAACTTTAGGGCACCACAGAACTTTAATAAATTTGATCCTAGGGATCAAAATAAAGGTAAGCACCAATTTGATAGGCCACGGTATGAAACTAAAAATAAATTCCCACAATTCGATGAAAGGAAATATGATGAAAGAAAATCTTTCAACCAAGGAAAAAGGTGGTGTAAAAATTGTCAGATGGACAATCATGACACTGACCGTTGCAGAAGGAAACCTGTGTATATGGCAACCCTTCAGGTCAGGTCGACCTCAAGACAAGAGGAGGATATTATGTTGGATACCACTCCAGAAGAGATGAGGAAGGCACAGGCTGGGGATAAAACACTCAAGCCTTGTTTCAGAAAATTGTCAACTTGTCATACAACTCCAGGCAAGGGAGATTTTTACATGAAAAACAAGTTGATGTATAGGAAGACTGGAGCTAGATCCAAAGGTCACGGACAGCTGGTACTTCCTAAAAGATATAGGGCAGACTTAATAAGGAGCCTACATGTGAAACCAGATGGGGACCATGAGAAGATAGGTACCATCATTCAAAAGGTGGCTCACAATTATTATTGGCCCAAAGCAAGATGGGACATTGAGAATTTTGTAGAAAGGTGTAGCATAGCACATGAGGGAACACCCACAAGTGGGAACATGGATCAGGACCTGGACACGCCACGGGGCAAAATTAGGCCTGATAATAAAAAGAAAAATAGATTTGATAAAGTGGACCAAATGGAATGGGAAGCCCCTTTTCACGGACAAGCTTCACTTAACTGTTTTACAATGGCCACTATGCGGAGAGTGCAAAAGGATGTCTTACCCCAGGATAAGCCGACAATCCCTCAATCGGACTTAAACAAACTGGAGGAAGAGGATGTAGAGAGGAAATCTCTCATCAAGAATTTTAAGTGGGGAGAAAGCCCCAAAAGAAAAATTGGTAGCGGTCGTTTTGTGAATGATAATTCTGGGAGGAAAAATCATCACTATAAAGCTTCGAGTGGAAGAGACCATACCGGTGCATGGACAAATAGGTCCACACAATTAAAGGTCCATATGTAGCTTTGTTAAGAACGTGGACTGATGAAAAGGCAGAGGAAAACATTACATCTTCATACCAATATGTGAATGAGCTGACCACTCGTTTGAAAACTGGCTGGAAACTTGCCAATGAAAATTTAAAACAAGCCAGGAAGAAACATGCTGCCTATTATAACAGGAAGGCGAAAGACAGAGATTTGGCTGTGGGAGAGAAGGTACTGCTTCTTTTGCCCGGGAGTCAGAATAAGTTACAAATTGGATGGCAGGGTCCATATACAGTTTTAGAGAAGGTATCTAGAACAAATTATAAGATAGATAAGAAGGGGAAAGAAAAAATCTATCATGTGAATCTCCTGAAGAAATATTTGGAAAGAGAACATCAGGAAGAGACACACTTGTTGACCTTGTCCATCGCCATGGAGATGAAAAAGGAACCACTTTCATCATTTGAGTATCCATTACACCCCTGTGAGACAGCAGCACAGGTAAAAATCAGTACACATTTAACGAAAACTCAGAAAGAGAGAGTGCAACAGGTTCTAAATAATCATGCAGAGGTGTTAACAGACCGACCAGGGCATACAAACCTATTGGAATATGATATGAAACTGATAGACCCCACACCTGTATGTATGAAACCATATTCGATTCCGTTTGCTAAGGAGAAAGCTTTGAAGGAAGAGATAGACTATCTGTTGAAGGAAGGAATTATTTCGCACAGTGAATCTTCGTATAGTTCCGGTGTTGTACTCTTAAGGAAGCCCTCTGGAGAACATAGACTCTGTATAGATTACAGGAGACTGAATGCTATTACAGAAGGACAGGTGGATCCATTGCCGGATACAAATCAGCTGTTTGCCAGACTAAATAAAGCTAAATATTTCTCAAAAGTGGATCTGAGTAAAGGATACTATCAGATTCCAGTAAAGCCTGAGGTTAGACCATACCTAGCTTTTAGTACTTCAGAAGGACACTATGAGTTTAATAGATTGCCATTTGGATTGAAGAATGCGCCTAGTGTCTTCTCTAGAATGATGAGAAAATTATTGGACCCTCTGAATAATCCATGTATAACAAATTTCATGGATGATATCCTGATAGCAACAGAAACATTTGAGGAACACATTGACTCTCTGAACATGCTGTTTAATCGACTTAGGGAGGCAAATTTAACAGCCCGACCAACCAAATGTTGCGTTGGATGTAAAGAATTGGAATTTTTGGGACACACAGTTTATCAGGGAAACATGACCCCTGACCCAAAGAATTTAGAGAAACTACAGAAAGCCCCGAGACCACAAACCAAGAAGGACGTGAGATCCTTTGTCTCATTATGTGGTTTCTACCAGAAGTATATCAGGAACTTTAATTCCATATGTGCACCGTTAACTGATTTGACACGTAAAGGACATCCAGATCGCATTACATGGACCCCACAATGTGAAATGGCTTACCAAGAATTGAAGGAAAAGCTCACAAGTAAACCTATTTTGAAATTACCTGACTTAAGTCAAGAATTCATAGTAAGGACGGATGCAAGTAATATTGGGTTAGGTGCAACTCTACTACAGAAATCCGATGCATTGGATGGGGAATTAAGCCCAGTGGCATATGCTAGCAGAAAATTGAATAAAGCCGAAATCAATTACTCAACTAGCGAAAAAGAATGTCTTGCAGTAATATGGGCAATAAAGAAATTCAATATTTATCTGTATGGGAAGGCCTTTAAGTTGCAAACAGACCACAAACCTTTATCGTTTCTAGCACAGGCTAGGCATGAGAACTCCAGGTTACTCCGATGGTCTTTACTTTTGGCTCCATATAATTTTAGCATTGAGTATATATCTGGAAAAACAAATTTGGGAGCGGATTTTTTTAAGCCGCCATCCGTGTGATGAGAATCACCGTAAACCCCAGAACTAATAATAAATTTCTCTATGTGTATATAGAATAAAGGACTGACATATAATGTCTGTTTTAAGAGGGGAGATGTCGTGGAATATTCTAATCCACATATATAAATTATCAAGTAAATATAAAGCCTAATAAATACATATAATAAATAAAGGAAGAAGAATGGTAAAGAACAGTGCTGTCACAATGACAGTACTCGAAATCCCCCTTCTTTTCTACTTCGTCGGCAAATTGTAACGCTTTCACGTTGATATTAAAGGCCTTCTGCAACATACACGCGTTTCCCAAACACACAATAAAATGTGCTGCCTTTCTAAGAAAAACCTTGAAATATGCAAGTTGACCTAAATTTTAAATTCCATTCATGTCTTTTTTCTACACTATGTTACCAAAAACAAAAGACAGATGGACTAAAGGATAGCGAGAAGGGAGAGGCAGAAAGCCGAACACTAAACACGCGTCGCGCGATACACAAATGCTGCCATCACGCGTGTAAGACTACATGCACTAACTTTTTTTCGGACGGACAGTGATAAATTCACTACCCTTCCCAGAGTTAGGTTTTAAAATCACAAAAAACGCTTATTAGGAAAGATAACAATAGATGGGTTTACGTTTGAAAACATTACAGTACCCAGACAGCACATCTTCGAAACAGGAGGTAGAAGGAATTGCATATTTTGAACGCAGCATATTAGTTCTATTAAATATATATATTTGGGTTCCTTAGGGTTTGCTGACAAAGAATATGTACGACGTTATGCAAATAGTCTAGGAATTAACAAGTTATAGCCAAAATAAAATGATAGTGCTGTCAGACAACACCCAAAATCAGAATCGCTCAGTGGTAGATTTTTTTTACACCACCATTGTACGGGAAATGGGCCACAAGTTACATTTGAACTGATTGGCTGGAATGATATGTAAGGCTAAACACGATTAGTCGGGCTATAAATGCTATCCTGGTTGTTAGGGGAGACGTAGGAAGTTAAAATTTTTTCAAACCCTTGTCGAAACGTGGCTCGATTGGCCAGACTCGCTGATATACTCACTTAGAAGCGTTAGTTCGAGACCACTAGTGCAAATAAGCTTGATAAAGCAACAGTGCGTTGAAGCCAGCTCATATTTGTGTTAAATAAAAGCCTGGAACATAAGCAGATGGGAATTTGTGCCAGTATTTTGTGCCAGAATTCATTGCTAATCAACGTATCTGTGTTTGTTTCCATGAATTGTGGTAAGCTTGAAACATTCAGTATCTTTTAATGAAAATTGAATGTGAATTGTTAATTTATGCCTGTATATATGTGTAGTTCAGTAGCAAACATGATGTAAAGCCTATAATGCTCCCGCCTGAACAGAAGGTGTCGGAGGAAAGTAAAACTGCATGGAATGGCCAAACAGTACACTGACACCTAGATTGTTGATTAGACAGAAATAATGCTGGAATTGCAGAGGCGTAGTAACCATTAAGGAGGTTAATGCTGGTATAAAGTATTTCAGATGAAGCTGACAGTTGGCCTAACGCTCTGAACTCAATGTTTGTGATGTATTGTGCTCTGTGTAGAACTAGAGTATCAATTAGTTATGAAGTAGAAGGTACATCCTTCTTGTTTTCAGGGACCGTGGTCTTGATGGTATTGAGCAGCACCTGGTCAGAGCTTTGCTGAATCCAGAGTCGGACAGCATACTCCTTGGTCCATTTAGCTATCAGTGAGGTGTCTCCAGAGCCGAGGGGAGAGTCGAGCAGAGGAGTCTGTTCCTGCCGCCATCACGCAAGATAAGCTGATGTGGCCAGCTGAGCTCAAAATTATGTACCCCCAGCTTAAAATGACCTTGTAAAAATAACATTAAGAGGGGAATTAAATTGTGTTAATATCAGGAACTGAGAACATCTCCAATAATAGTTCCCCTAAAGACAAACTATTGAAGTCATGATGACAAATACCAACAGAGCTTGAACAAAACAAAACCAGTATTACCTCATATTACTACTACACAACTGACACACATAGGATACTTTTAATAATATATGTCACTACTATATTCATATTGATAAATTCTGTACATATAACTTGTAATTTCGATTGATTGTGATTCCTGGTTCACTTTGTAGTTGAATCAGGACACATATTCATTCATGCCAGCAATGAATACATATTGTTATTTGAAAAGTTATCAGTGACTCCTTTAAGATATCCTTGTAGAGTGTTTTATGTATGTGAGTGTCACAGTGTTGTCAAGTGTGGTGGAATAAATTAAATTGTTTATCCGTCTGTTGTTGTTATGACTTACACTTCATCATACACATACCCTAGACATACAACGTAGTCATCACACTATTCCAGAATAATTCTGACTGAGATATATATATATATATGTGGCAGCAAGTAAGGTTATCTATAATACACTACTCTTATTAGATATAGATACCTTCACAGCTGATCTCAGTCAGTACACTAAGTCCCCTATAAATATTTATAACATCCCACTTCACCACAGCGCTTTTGGCATCAGTGGTTTCTGCAGCAAATTGTTTTACCAAATTAAGATGCCAGCCCTCCCCCCCCCCCCCCCAAATGCACAGCCTAAAATTAGTCCCTCTCGTATCAATTGCCTGAGGCAGCAATAGTCATATTTGATCTTTGTCTTCTTCTCCCCTTCCTCCCCTCACCCTCTCCATGGAGTCACACTTTGCCAAAAAAAAAAGGATATTGACAAATAAATAAAAGATAACAAAACAACAACAACAACAAACTCATTAAGAGCCTGTTTATATAAAGAGAAAGAGATAAAGACGACCAATGTCAACTAAAACTGATGCACAGAGCCAGAGAAGTATCAGCAGTGCAAAAGGTAAAGAATTATACTTGGCTTCGGATAATATACTGTTCAAAAAAACAAAAAAAAAAAAAACGCATAGTTACTGAAGGCACACACATAGCCATAATTTTGACATTCAATTACTTTTTTAATTTAATGAGTTAATTGTTCAAATTGCACACAAGAATACCTTAAGGTTCAACCAATCAATTGACAGTTGTTTTGCATCTGGGTCACGACAGTTTTTTGGCGTACGGGTTTCCCGTTAGTATGGTGTGTGGCCTCCTCTTGCATCGATCAGCGACTGGCATCTCCTGGGCATGGATGCGATCAGACGTCTGATGTGGGCCTGTGGGATGGCTGCCCACTCTTCCTGGAGTGCCTGGAACAGATCACGAAGATTGGCTGGAGCAACGTCTCGGCGACAAACACGTCTATGCAGCTCATCCCACTGGTGCTCAATCAGACTCATGTCTGGAGACAGGGATGGCCAGGGAAGGGTGAGAATGTTGTTGGCAGTCAGGAACTGCATGGTCAACCGTGCACAATGGGGTCTGGCGTTGTCCTGTTGAAACACAGACCTTTTGGCAGCCAAAAGTGGAAGGACATGGGGTCGAAGAATTTCATTGACGTATCTTTGCGCACTCAAGCCTCCTTCAATGTGCACCAATTGACTCCTTCCGTTGTAACTTATCATTCCCCACACCATTGCACCTCCACCACCGTGCGGCGGAGCTTCATCAACGCAATTTTGGGCAAAACGTTCATTTCGCCTACGATAGACCCTACGCCGTTTATCATGACGCTGCAACAAAAAGAAAGATTCGTCACTAAACCAGACACGTCTCCATTGATTGTCAGCTGCCCAGGGACGATGCTGGTTGGCCCAAAGAAGTCGATTTTGGCGATGGCGGCGTGTAAGGACAGGTCCTCGGTGAGGTCGTTGTGCCCAAAGTCCAGCGTCATGCAGTCTATTCCGGACAGCTTGATCAGACATATGACGTCCTGCGGGCAATGACTGGGCAGTTGAGGAAGCTGTTGTAAACCTGTCTCTGAGGTGACGAAGCTGAATAAAGCGATCCTCCGCTGCTGTTGCCACTCTGGATCGTCCACTGCGATGCCGGTCTTCAACTGAGCCAGTGGCTTGGAACCGGTTCCAAAGTCGACTGATGGTACTTTGATGCACGTTTAGATGCCTGGCAACCTGACTTTAACTTTCGCCTGCATGCAGTCGGCCAATAGCAATGTTCCTTAAATTTATCGATAGAGACACCATAAATGTCTGCTTGAAAATGAACTGAATTTTGTGTGTGTGTAGCGTTATCCTTTTATAGGGTTTCAGTTGTGTTGTCAGTGAATAATGTTCACCCCAAATTTTGTTGCTTTCACGTGCGCGCAACATGAGCTGTGGTCAAAAATTTGGTCATAAACATTATTGACCACTGCGTTGTAACGATTACAAAAACGAACGCAATTCAGGTCAACACGTGCATTTGACACTGTAAAGAACATTTGAGGCTGGTTTTTACATACCCTAGCACCAAATTTTACTTACAAACTCATAAAAACGCGCCCTCGGATAGCTATGCGTTTCATTTTTTGAACAGTATTCATTCATTGAAGAAACCCGCTAATAGCATTACAAGTCGCTATTATTCTGGAATATCCAGGGGAAGAAAAAACAGAGGCATTAGGTCTCCCTAAAGATGAGGAAGGAGTTAGAAACATACTTATAAAGGTGTAAAGTCTCAAGATCTTTAACAAGAAAGAATATCTGTGTGCCGTATCTGCCTGGAGAAGCTTTCACATTACCCATAATATTTTCTCACTGTCCCACGCTCCTAATTTCTGCTCCAGTCTAGAACAACAATAAAATCGACACGTCTAATGTAGTTTAATGTCTTTAGAAACATATCAAAAGCTTTCTGTGCAATCTTGTCATGTTTTAGAAGGTTAAATAGTCAGGGTTGCATTTTTTTTAAAGGAATGGAATGTTTGAAACACAGCGCTGTCGCATTTTATGCGAGGGTTGCGTTTCGTAGGCGCACATAATTTGAGATTCGCGTGAAACTGAGATAAATTTTTGCACAGAAGTTCAGGACGTTACAAGTACGGGGATGTTTCTGCGAAGTATATCAAAATTAAAATAAATAAAAGTTTTCATTAAAAAAGCGCAGAAAAATGAGCATGAAACATTAGAAACATGAAATAGATCTATAAAATTATGAATCTTGATATTTTACCCATTTCCCCTCAGCTTGTGTTCGTTTGAATTCGCGTAAATTGAGATCGCGTAATCGCTATCGCTCCGTATACTAAAATATATGATCGGTACTTACCGAAACGGACCTTCTTAAACAAATCTGAACGTTCTGGTTTGAGATGGTCATTTTGAGGCAAGAATTTAAGGAGAAAAACGCTGATGAAGAGAAACAAAAACACACAATCACCAGCGCCCACACGACCCATTAATATAAAGTAGAGAGAGGATTTTCAAAGGAATTAGAACTGGGCACGCACAGAGAGAGAGATAGAAAGAGAGAGACAGAGAGAGAAAGAGAGAGAGAGATGCCGATTAAGAGATACACTCAAACACATGCGCCATCTCTCTCTCTCTCTCTCTCTCTCATATATATATATGTATATATATATATATATATATATATATATATATATATATATATATATATATATATATATATATATATATATATATATATATATATATATATATATATATATATATATATATATATATATATATATATATATATATATATATATATATATATTCGTATATACGATTTGGGTATAAAATGGATAAATGGAAAATTCCTGGGGGACCTGGATTTCGCAGATGATTTAGGAAGTTGAGGGGAACTGCGGTAAGACGTGGAATACAATGGGTGGGTTTGAAAAAAAAAAAAAAAAAAAAAAAAAAAAAAAAACGAAAAAAAGGTGATTCGTCTTACGAGGACAAAAGACAAAGAAAATAGTCTACGTTACGGCCACAAGGCCTTCGTCAGGAAAGGAAAGAAAGTGAAGTCTAGATAGGACACATAAAAAACTTAATAAAATAATAAAATAAAAACTGGGTACTACCCTGAAGGCAAGAATAAAATAATAAAATAAAAACTGGGTTCTTGCCTTCAGGGTAGTACCCAGTTTTTATTTTATTATTTTATTAAGTTTTTTATGTGTCCTATCTAGACTTCACTTTCTTTCCTTTCCTGACGAAGGCCTTGTGGCCGTAACGTAGACTATTTTCTTTGTCTTTTGTCCTCGTAAGACGAATCACCTTTTTTTCGATTTTTTTTTTTTTTTTTTTTTTTTCAAACCCACCCGCAGATGATTTAGCATTCTTAAGTCCAACACCCAGACAGGCCCAAGAAGCAATAAATAATTTGTGTCATCTCTCGGTTAAAATAGGTCTCCAAATAAATGCCTCTAAAACTAAAGCTATGAACTTTTCTAACGAGACCTTTGATATCATCTTGAACGGGGAAAAACAACAGAAAGTTGAAAGTTTCAATTATTTAGGCAGTAAAATGACTCAGGATGGTGACACAACAAGAGAAATTCATACTAGAATTGCTTTGGCAGCTAGCGCCTTCAATAGATATCTAACATTTGGAAATTACGATCATTGAATATACATACCAAGCTTCGTCTGTTTAATTCAAATGTTACCTCAGTGTTAACATACGGCTGTGAGAGTTGGAAAATAACAAAATCATTGGAGAACAAGCTGAATACATTCGAGAACAAATGTCTTAGAAAACTCATGAACATCAGTTGGAAAGAATTCAAGACTAATCGACAAATAAGAGAAGACTCTAGGCAGAAATATGTCTCCGACTACATAAGGAAAAGACGATGGTCATATATCGGTCATGTCCTACGAATGCAAAACAACAGAATACCACTAAAGGCGCTCACTTGGGTTCCTGAGGGTAAGAGGAAAAAAGGAAGACCAAAAGAAACACTCAGAAGAACAATAATAAGAGAAGGAAGAACGTTGGGCCTAAATAATGTGCAAGAGCTAAGAGGAGTGGCGTCACAACGAACAACCTGGAGAGCACTGGTTTCTGCCTTATGCGCCGTGTTTGGTGCTTAAAGAATTTATTATTATTATTATATACGATTTGCGGCTTAGATGTTACAAGCATAACAAGGTATACACTGTGCTAAAAAAAAAGAAACAAATTAATAAATTGTCTGGGTTGTTATAAAATTTAAAAGTTATATGTTGGTGTTGTAAATTGGTGGTAGTATTTATGTTAGGGGACAGCGTATAGGTCTGCGGTTGGGTGATAAGATCACCAACTGGCACGTGTTGCGAATTGGCGACAAAAGTGGAGTGAACTGGATGATTACTCCTGGTGTGACGAGATAGGTGTATCTAGATGATACCAGGTGATAGTGCCAGACAAGAATTCTGGTCTAAAAGAAAAATCCCAGTCTCAGAAAAGAGCACTGGTATATGGATGGCACAGGTTATATTCAGGCTGTAAAGTACTCGTGTCCAAATAGTGATGTAACAGATCAAGAGCCTATGGTGCTCTCTGGTTCAGACTACCCTATGCTTACACAGTAATATAATTCCAAATTAAAAATTTAAATCTGAACAAAAAAGAAATTACAAAGTCCCAAGGTACAATTAATGAATCAATTTATTTATAATTAATTTCTTTTCTTCTTGTCGTCAGAATGAATACGAATTAATGTTATATGATATTATATTACACAATAATTCACAGTTTCCAATTTTATTTACACTAATTAAGTGTCTCTGCAATAACAGATTTCCTGCAAACTGTTCTGTGATTCTATAAAGGTTCTTCATTGACAACTCACACTTAAATTGCAACAATAGTTCATGTGGTGTTGAACTAATCTTAAAAGTCTCTTGGGCTGCTAGACTGCAATGTCCCAGACAAGATGATGGAACTCTTCACTGATGTTACTCAAACACTAGAGTTAACAGTGAATATGACTGGTCCCACTGCAGTGATCCTTGACAATTAGACAAGATAACACTAGGAGTTCCCATTTCAAAGTTTTTTGATGTAGATTTAATTTGATCTTATGACATGAATCGAATTGAGCCCTTCTAGCTCTCAGAAATTACACAACTGGACAAGTGACTTGGTCAAGACAAGCTGTTACAATACACAAATAGTGAAATTATTCGTGACTAGCTCTTTCCTGTCTGTCATGCAAAAACTGATTTTGTGTGTGTCCACATTCAAATTTAGCGCGGCTTAAATAGCCTTGCATCTGGTGTAAGTTAGAACTGTGACGTCACTAGAACCTGGTGTGAGATTGCTGAACGTACATTTTGGACATCTGTGCTGTTCCTTCCCCACGGTTCTTCGTCGTGCTCATCTCCTATGCCAGCTATTGTTTCCATCCTTATTTCCTTTTATCTAGCAGAAGTGTAGCTTTCTTTCCATATATCGTTTTTCCAAATCTGTTCAGCTTTCGATTTGCTATGCTTTGCAAAAGTGAACTTTAGCCCTATTTGCCAACAACTTGACACACTTACTTGCTATTATCTCCGAAAATACAGCACGCATTACACTTTGTAATATATCCACACATACGTTGTCTCCTTCTTGAACAAAATGATTAAGTAGAATTTCAATATGTCCATCAGTTGTATTTTACTTCCACCGAAACGATGCAGTCCTAACACAAATGTGGTCGCTGCCATATTTCCAGTGTAAGTTAGGAAACGCATTGTCGGCGAGCTTGCACAAAATACGCGAATCTGATTGGACGCTATTTCAGAAACACTACTAGGAGATTCCACGGTATGTTTCATTCTGGGTTATCTGGTATGATCTTTAACGGAAATTTAATGGAAAAAACCACTTCTTAACAAAATATTTACGCTGAAAATGCGTAAACGTAAATTTCCGGCCTGCGTACATACTCGAAGGGGTTATTCCATATTTAGATGATTCAGCATTGGAATGAACTCAGTATGAAACTTCAGTGAAAAGGACAACTGTTCTGCGATTAAGAGGTGCGTCTGTTGTGTGGAATTTTGGATTGTCAGTTTGGTCAGACTCCACGCATCCCAGCTCATTTTAGAAATTTTGAGAACCCATGTGATTAAGATGTGACGTTCTGGAGAGTGCGTGTTTACTGTCGCAAGTGTGAAGACTGAAATGAGCATGGGGTTACAGTGTGAGCAAGCTGTGATGTGGTTATAATAGTCTCAGGATATAGCTTGAGATGTCTGTGAGTGTACTGAGGTCAAATTATCCTAGACCTAATATATCAACATACTGAATTTTGTCTTTTTCATCGTAGATACGTGAAACGTCAATTCGTATCTGATGAGAATAAACGTCCACAGTATGCTATATAGAGCACATCAGAAACAGTATGAACGTTTCTGTGGAGTCCGATTAAGTGACACGAAAAATATTGCTTATCGCTGTCTCTGTTGGAACGTCAATATTTCTCATAATATGTGTCAGAGATCGATCAAAATACTTCAGTGTCGTCATATAAGTCGTCAGCATGTGTAAATGGTTATTAGCCATCGCCAGCAGCTTACAACATCATCACACGTGACTCTTCCACAGTGATCAAGCACAATACATTAGAGAATTCAGGCTGAAAATGAATCCTTTCGTGACTCAAATGCAACAGGAAGATTCCCTGCACTTACCAAACCTGAATCGTTATCTTCATCTAAATGAAGAGTGTGTTCTGTTGTCATTTTCAGAAACTGTCTTAGTAAGTGAACTGGTTGGAGAAATTGGTTCAGAGATTAAAGTCGTACTTTTCTGATTTATTCAGTTCAACTTGAATTATTAAAACATTCAATTCGTTTCAACAATAAAAAATCATTACAAGAAATTATCAATTTTCTGTGCTTAGAAAAGTGTGAGCTGAAGGGGTCATGTTCTTATTGTTAAGAATGTAGGTACACTCTGATGTTCGTATTGCTAAGAATGTAGGTACACTCTGATGGGGGACCTATCTTCCTTGTGTAGGGGAGGCATGATGATGAACTCAGTCTGATTATATATATATATATATATATATATATATATATATATATATATATATATATATATATATATATATATATATATATATATATATCAGTGTGTGTCGGGAAAACTCAATACTCAAGAGGGTGTGTGTTCTCTTCTTTGGTGACAATAGTCGGTGGTACCAATTGAGAGTACTATCTCTGGAACAAGTGAGAGTATAGTGGCCTGAAATCGACGCTAGACACCATCATCAGAGGGGTCTTAGAGACGCTGAACCAGCTTTGTGATTACTCCCTGATACTTTTTGGAACGTGTCACAACTTTCAGACTTGACCAGTGAAGATTGAACCACTCATCTATCTGCAAAGAACCAAACATCAGCGGGAGCAGAAACCATTCAACTATTGGCAGCTAATTAGATACTTAAAGCTGCCAAGTGAACTGTCCATTTTTAGAAAACCATAGCGCCACCCTGTGATGAGTACTTTTTAAAAATGAATTATTTATTTTAAACTGTTAAACATAATTGATTATTAAATTTGTTATTTGTGAATATATAAATTTAACGTTGATTTAATCATTTTGAATGTACTGCACCCGTATGACTCAGTCATCGTAAATACACTTAAAGCAGAGCTACTAAATTAAGATTTCGCTGAATTAAATCAGATGCGGGGCTTGAACGAGCTAATTATAAGATAAATCAGTTATATCCATCTTCACAAAAGACGGCGGAAAAGATAACGTGCTCAGACTCATTCAGCATCGTTCTCGATTTCTCAAATTTCTTGTTAAAACTCCCTCGAGGTAGAAGCATCAGAATCCTTCTATCTACAACTCTGCCAAGAGTATCCTTGTGCGAAAGTAGACACATTGGAAGACCCACATTAGATACTCTAGGTTTTGACCACTGTTGGACCACTACTGCAGAGCAAAGGGGAGGCAACTCGTGACATACTCAAACCACTGACCGTGAAGAAATGACATGATTAAGTTTTAATCATAAATACATTTTATCCTCATTATTATTTTCTTTTCTGTGGAACCACTACTGTAGCTGAACTCATTGCACGAAACCTGCACCAAAACATTCATCTACTTTTTTAAACTGTAGTCTCTGTACCAATGTGACTGACATATTGAGGTCAGCCCCTTGTACGAGGTCACAGTAATCGGCTCTTACGAAATGCGAGAGGGAGCATTAGTAATATTGTTGCTTCGTTTTCTCGGAAAACACTATGAACTATACGTGCCCATATTATATTTGAATTAATCAATACCCTTTAGTTCTATTAGGAGCATAATCCTTCAACAAAGTCCTCCTGTCACGCGCCATCAGCTCAAACTTTTTTCCACGCTTTCCTTATCATTTTTACTTCTGTCTCCAGTTCTCTTCTCCGCGTTTTTATTTTGGCCTACCTATGCATCTCTTTTCCTGGGGATTCTAGGACAAGAACTGTCTTGTAATGCTATCATCAAGTTTCCCCAATGTGTGTACTATCCATTGTCAGTGTCCTTTTCACATCTTTTGTTTCACTAGCACGTACTTGGTTCTTGTCATCAATAACTCATTGGTGAGTGTTGGGAGCTGCTGTGCGGTGGGCGTTACAATTTTCCTCGACATCAGTCATCGTCTCGTGCTTACCAAAATCGGTACCCTGGTTGTTCTAGTTGTGGATCATGGAAACATAGCATGTGGATGTGTGATGATCTTCATCGTGGACATACACATAGTGGATCGCCTCATGAAAGGTCTCATCCTAGGTTTAATAAAGGTAACAATAGATGATTTGTGTGTGGTAAATTTGGTATTTCAGTAAGGATTGTGCAAGTACTAAGAAGCAGGACCACCGCAAAGCAAAAGACACACATGATCACGCTAATGCATGTGTTACGACAAGTATCCAGTCTGATGTGGCAGAGAACAGTGCTAATGCCTGTATGTTAGGTTAGTTGAATAGAGAGCAATGTCATGGTTGCAAACCATTGTTTAAACTAGGTGCTCAACCAAAATTAATACTGGACATGTTTTGCTTGCAATGTCCTCTTGTGAGCACATTGGTTGGCTTACTTTACACATGGGTTTTCTTTACAATAGACATGCCATGTCAATGTTCTAAGAGATTCGAGTTGTACTATGGTGGGTGTACGTAGTTCATTGTTAGATAAGTAAGTATTTACCGGTAAATCGGTCAAATGCATTACTTTTGGTGGTAACGTTGAATGTTATCCAGTGGTTGAGATGGGTATTGATACACCATTTTTTTTACTGGTAGAGTTAGAACCTGGGCTTTAATTACGTCCATTACGAATTTAATTTTGGGGAACATCTCTGGTGTTGTGGAGTGTTCACCTGAGGATATTATGAGATGGAACGATGATCATCCTATGTGGCGAATGCTGTAATCACTTGTGCTCAACAGGTTGCTGAAGATAAGGCAACAACGCTTACATCGGATGCAAATCAGTCATCGCAGGAATTGACTATTCCAGACACCTCGCAATGTTTTGCTAATAAACAACGTGATGACACTTTGTTGAAGCCATTATTTGAGTTGGCAGAGACTAAGCATGTAAAAATGACTAAAACCTCTAAGGTATGGTAGGTACTCCTACCTATTATTTATTTACTTATTTCATGGCAGGGGCCTTTTAAAGTTTTGAACAAACGTAGAGATGTTGATTATACCTTTGACGTAAGAAGAAAAGCTAAAACATTTCATGTTAATGTGTTGAAACTTTATGTGGAAAGCTCTGCTGAGTTAGCACCTGTTTTAAATTCTGTTTCTGATACGGCAGGTCAGCGTGCCTGTTCTGCTCTCATTGAATCTGATAGCATGTTAATGGATGATATTTCTTCGAGGTTTCCTTTGATACCAATGTAAGCGTCAGAGTCATGGAAGTATGTTACGGTGAATCCAGACTTAGATGGGTCTTGTAAAGATCAGATTCTTTCTCTTTTGGAATCCTTTTCCGACATTATGTCTGATCTACCCGGTAGAACAACTCTCGTATCTCATGATACTCAACTTCGCGATAGTTGTCCTATTAAGCTGCGCCCATACACGATTCTTCTTCATTATCGTGCTCATGTTGACAAGGAACTTATGGAGATGTAACGTTTGGGTATTACTGAACAGTCGGATTCTCCTTACTCTTTCCCTATGGTCTTGATTAGGAAGACGTACAAGTCTCTTAGGATTTGTATAGACTTCCGTCGGCTGAATTCTATAACGGTTACTGACGCAGAACGTATGCCTAACTTGGAGGATATTCTGTCTCAGCTGTCTAATGCACGTTATGTCAGTAAGTTATATCTTTCAAAAGGGTATTGACAGACCTTTTGACTGAAAATGCCAAACCTTTACTGCTTTTAGTACTCCTTATGGGCTTTTTCAGTGACATTGCATAGGTTTTGGGTTGGTGAACGCGCCTGCGACTTTCGTTCGCATGATGCGACGTCTGTTGGGAGATAGGTCAGATGTTATTACTTGTATTGACGACATTTGTCTGTTTCATTGTTCGTGGGAAGAACACATTCGTGGTCTGCAATCATTGTTTTCTTCTCTACGATCTCATGGTCTTACTGTCCGTCCATCTAAGGTTTGGTTTGGTTTTTAAAGGACTATCTTCATTGCACACGGACAACGCCTTCATTGCTCAGATCTCCTCCCTTAGATCACACAACGAGGATATCAGCGCAATGCATGAACTCCATAGCACCGGCGAGAATCCCAATGTGTGTATATAATGTATAGGAATCACACATTCTATAAATATTTTTGTGGTGTGTAGGTTTCCTAATTTTAAAATTTTGCCAGGGCAGCTGCCCGATAAGCCTACTTTTTACGATGTCCAACTGCCGTGGTATTTTTAACGTGCGCAACTTGCACACGGTACCTCCTATTTTTTCGCCCTTATCAGACAAGGCTAGGCATCCGGTCTCACTACCCATGAGACCAGGGGGGAGTATGATGTAATTAGGACCACTGGTTCTGGAAAAAAAAATTTGAGTAAATTATATCCCTCAGCTGGGACCCATGTAAGGTACAAATGGGTTGTCGAGAAATTACTTTCTTTGGTCATCGAGTATAGTTCAATAGGTTATTTTATGATGAACAGATTATGATGCGCATCTTCGAATTGGATATTTCTCGCAATAAGAAACAGGTTCGGAGCATGTTGGGTCTCATAAATTTCTATCATATATTTATCCCTCACTTTTCTTCGATTGTGTCCGTCCTGTCTGAGTTGACTAGAAAGGGGGCTCCTCACAGAATCATATGGGACAAGAAATGTGATGATGCCTTGCAAAATATCAAAGTTGCTTTTTCTACTCAACCAGTGTTGATGTTACCTAATTTGCCTTTACCATTTGTCCGTAGGACCGATGCGTCATAGACGGGCATTGGAGGATGCTTGCTTCAGAGTTCACATAATACATTGCATCCCGTGTGCTACGTAAGCAGGAAGTTATTACCTGCGGAAACACGATATTTAACGATAAAGCGTTAACTCTTGGCGATAGTATGGTCATTGAACAAGTTGTCAAGGTACCTCGTGGTATGACACTTATTTCTCCAGACAGACCACAAACCTTTGACATATCTGCAGTAAACCGCCTGTACAAATTCTAGAGTACACAGATGAAGTTTACTACTCAAAGAATTCGCCTTTACAGTATTACCAATAGCGGGTCAGGACAATACTATTGTAGGCGTTTTATCCCGCTTGGTATCCAGCAGTTAGTACTATTTGACATCGTCCTGCGCTTCTCCTAACGTATTTTGTACGGAATTTTGTGATGAAGCACGAGATTTTAACTATGATAAGAAAAGTAAAAAATTATATATATGACAGTAGTTTTCCTAAGTGCAGTAATTATAGTATTGTTTCGTTATGCCTTGCGGACTTGATAGATGACAGTGGTTATTGGTATAACGTTCCGGAAAAGGTTTATGAAGGACACTAATTGTCTTCTGAACTATTTTATAATATATTATCATGCAGAACTTCATATGGTGGTGTAACTGTACTTTTTCTCTTGTTGAGGTGATCACTGGCCCAAGACAGTATACATGTTGTTAGGTGTGTAGTGCGAGCGTATGATGAACTGAGTGTGGGTGCGAATGAAGGCGCGAATGTGTTTAGGCTCGTAGATATGTAGACCCTGCAACCCATACACTCACATGCAGTAGTCAAGGATGCTTGGACACTGCAGACACGTTTCAAAACATTTATTGACGAGAACACACATGGTATCAACAGGAACAGTCATTGTAAACAAGGTCATGCTGACCGGAAATCGATAGGTATACATCAAGCATTCAGCAAGCTGGTAAACATTTGAATATTCGTGCATGGTCAATACAATGTTCTTCAATAAGGACAGTTCGTGGCGTTGTGGTGAAGTGGGATGTTATAAATATTTATAGGGGACTTAGTGTACTGACTGAGATCAGCTGTGAAGGTATCTATATCTAATAAGAGTAGTGTATTATTGATAACCTTACTTGCTGCCACATATATATATATCTCAGTCAGAATTATTCTGGAATAGTGTGATGACTACGTTATATGTCTAGGGTATGTGTATGATGAAGTGTAAGTCAAAACAACAACAGACAGATAAACAATTTAATTTATTCCACTACACGTGACAACACTGTGACACTCACATACATAAAACACTCTACAAGGATATCTTAAAGGAGTCACTGATAACTTTTCAAATAACAATATGTATTCATTGCTGTCATGAATGGATATGTGTCCTGATTCAAATACAAAGGGAACCAGGAATCACAATCAATTTTACTTACAAGTTATATGTACAGAATTTATCAATATGAATATTGTAGTGACATATATTATTAAAAGTATCCTATGTGTGTCAGTTGTGTAGTAGTAATATGAGGTAATACTGGTTTTGTTTTGTTCAAGCTCTGTTGGTATTTGTCATCATGACTTCAATAGTTTGTCTTTATTGGAACTAGTATTGGAGATGTTCTCAGTTCCTGATATTAAAACAATTTAATTCCCCTCTTAATGTTATTTTTACAAGGTCATTTTAAGATGGGGGTACATAATTTTGAGCTCAGCTGGCCACATCAGCTTATCTTGCGTGATGGCGGCAGGAAAAGACTCCTCTGCTCGATTTCTCCCCTGGGCTCTGGAGACACCTCACTGATAGCTAAATGGACCAAGGAGTATGCTGTCCGACTCTGGATTCAGCAAAGCTCTGACCAGGTGCTGCTCAATACCATCAAGACCACGGTCCCTGAAAACAAGAAGGATGTACCTTCTACTTCATAACTAATTGATACTCTAGTTCTACACTGAGCACAATACACCACAAACATTGAGTTCAGAGCGTTAGGCCAACTGTCAGCTTCATCTGAAATACTTTATACCAGTATTAACCTCCTTAATGGTTACTACGCCTCTGCACTTCCAGCATTATTTCTTTCTAGTCAATCATCTAGGTGTCAGTGTACTGTTTGGCCATTCCATGCCGTTTTACTTTCCTCCGACACCTTCTGTTCAGGCTGGAGCATTATAGGCTTTACATCATGTTTGCTACTGAACTACACATATATACAGGCATAAATTAACAATTCACATTCAATTTTCATTAAAAGATACTGAATGTTTCAAGCTTACCACAATTCATAGAATAAACACAGATACGTTGACTAGCAATGAATTCTGGCACAAATACTGGCACAAATTCCCATCTGCTTATGTTCCAGGCTTTTATTTAGCAAAAATATGAGCTGGCTTCAACGCACTGTTGCTTTATCAAGCTTATTTGAACTAGTGGTCTCGAACTAACGCTCCTAAGTGATTATATCAGCGAGTCTGGCCAATGGAGCCACGTTTCGACAAGTGTTTGAAAAAATTTTACCTTCCTACGTCTCCCCTAACAACCAAAGATAGTATTTATAGTCCGACCAATCGTGTTTAGTCTTATATTTGTTGCGCTCCAATCAATTTGGAGTTTACATGGTAGGCTATTTCCGTACGCAAGGTTTTTTCAAACACGTTATAAAAAAATTTTATGAGCAGAAATGATTTCATGCTGTCAGGCATCCCCACTATTTTATTTTGGTTATAACTTGTTAATTCCTAGACTATTTGCGTAACGTTTTACATATTCTTTGTCTGCAAGCCCTAAGGAACCCAAATATACAAATTTAAAAGAGCTAAGTGGCTGCGTTCAAAATATGCAATTTCTTCTACCTCCTGTTTCGAAGATGTGCTGTCTGGGTACTGTAATGTTTTCAAACGTAAACCCATCTATTGTCATCTTTTCTAATAAGAGTTTTTCGTGATTTTAAAACCTAACTCTGGGAAGGTTATTGTTTTTATCACTGTCCGTCCGAAAAAGTTAGTGCATGTGGCCTTACACGCGTGATAGTAGTAATTGTGTATCGCGCGACGCGTGTTGGGGGTGGCATTAATAGCGAGACACGTGTTTCGTGTTGCATGCGTGTTCGGCTTTCTGCCTCTCCCTTCTCTCCTTTCTTTTGTCCATCTGTTCGTTCGTTTTGGTAACGTAATATAATTAATGTTAGGATTAATTTAGGTCATTACGCAGTGTGCCTCCCAATGTTTTTCTCAGAAATGCAATTCCCGTTTTAATGTGTTGTGGAAACGCTTGTATTTATGCAGTGGCTTATATTTAACGTGGAAACGTTACAATTTGCAGACGAAGCATAAAACAAAGGGGATTTCGAGTACATTCTTTGTGACAGCACTGTTATTTTACCATTGCTCTTTTCTTTATTAGAATTTATTTGTTAGGCTTTATATTTACCTTTTAATTTATATATGTGGATTAGAATATTTCACGACACCTCCCCTCTTAAAACAGACATCCCATGTCAGTCCTTTATTCTATATACACATAGATAAATGTAAGTCAACTTGACTTTACTCTGCTGTGGTTCTATCATGGTTTTATGTAGTTGGGTCCATTCAGAGTAGGCACTACTCTTGAAATCTGCCTCAGACTTCTACAACCAATAATATATTTCGGTTATGTTACTGAACAGCCGCAAGTGTGAGTGCTTGTCTTAATGCTGCTTCGCAACCCGTATTCACCATTTCTCTTCTCTGAGTCTGCGCAATGACATGTCCAGAGAACATTATATTTCCCTCAAAATGTACGTTATGAGGAGATAACATATACCTGGTGATAGCAGAGTTTTCGTAGTGGATCCCATAATCTTCTTATTATCCTGTATGAAACATTCGGAATATCCTCAATCAAAGAGGCAACTCAGGGATTCATTACGTTCCTCCGAAATGTTTACATCCAACAATTTTCTCATCATTCTAGAGAAGACACTAGGCGCATTCTTCAATCCAAATGGCAATCTATTAAACTCATAGTGTCCTTCTGAGGTACTAAAAGCTAGGTATGGTCTAACCTCAGGCTTTACTGGAATCTGATAGTATCCTTTACTCAAATCCACTTTTGAGAAATATTTAGCTTTATTTAGTCTGGCAAACAGCTGATTTGTATCCGGCAATGGATCCACCTGTCCTTCTGTAATAGCATTCAGTCTCCTGTAATCTATACAGAGTCTATGTTCTCCAGAGGGCTTCCTTAAGAGTACAACACCGGAACTATATGAGGATTCACTGTGTGAAATAATTCCCTCCTTCAACAGATAGTCTATCTCTTCCTTCAAAGCTTTCTCCTTAGCAAACGGAATCGAATATGGTTTCATACAGACAGGTGTGTGGTCTATCAGTTTCATATCATATTCCAATAGGTTTGTATGCCCTGGTCGGTCTGTTAACACCTCTGCATGATTATTTAGAACCTGTTGCACTCTCTCTTTCTGAGTTTTCGTTAAATGTGTACTGATTTTCACCTGTGCTGCTGTCTCACAGGGGTGTAATGGATATTCAAATGATGAAAGTGGTTCCTTTTTCATCTCCATGGCGATGGACAAGGTCAACAAGTGTGTCTCTTCCTGATGTTCTCTTTCCAAATATTTCTTCAGGAGATTCACATGATAGATTTTTTCTTTCCCCTTCTTATCTATCTTATAATTTGTTCTAGATACCTTCTCTAAAACTGTATATGGACCCTGCCATCCAATTTGTAACTTATTCTGACTCCCGGGCAAAAGAAGCAGTACTTTCTCTCCCACAGCCAAATTTCTGTCTTTCGCCTTCCTGTTATAATAGGCAGCATGTTTCTTCCTGGCTTGTTTCAAATTTTCATTGGCAAGTTTCCAGCCAGTTTTTAAACGAGTGGTCAGCTCATTCACATATTGGTATGAAGATGTAATGTTTTCCTCTGCCTTTTCATCAGTCCACGTTCTTAACAAAGCTACATGTGGACCTTTAATTGTGTGGACCTATTTGTCCATGCACCGGTATGGTCTCTTCCACTCGAAGCTTTATAGTGATGATTTTTCCTCCCAGAATTATCATGCACAAAACGACCGCTACCAATTTTTCTTTTGGGGCTTTCTCCCCACTTAAAATTCTTGATGAGAGATTTCCTCTCTACATCCTCTTCCTCCAGTTTGTTTAAGTCCGATTGAGGGATTGTCGGCTTATCCTGGGGTAAGACATCTTTTTGCACTCTCCGCATAGTGGCCATTGTAAAACAGTTAAGTGAAGCTTGTCCGTGAAAAGGGGCTTCCCATTCCATTTGGTCCACTTTTTCAAATTTATATCTCTTTTTATTATCAGGCCTAATTTTGCCCCGTGGCGTGTCCAGGTCCTGATCCATGTTCCCACTTGTGGGTGTTCCCTCATGTGCTATGCTACACCTTTCTACAAAATTCTCAATGTCCCATCTTGCTTTGGGCCAATAATAATTGTGAGCCACCTTTTGAATGATGGTACCTATCTTCTCATGGTCCCCATCTGGTTTCACATGTAGGCTCCTTATTAAGTCTGCCCTATATCTTTTAGGAAGTACCAGCTGTCCTTGACCTTTGGATCTAGCTCCAGTCTTCCTATACATCAACTTGTTTTTCATGTAAAAATCTCCCTTGCCTGGAGTTGTATGACAAGTTGACAATTTTCTGAAACAAGGCTTGAGTGTTTTATCCCCAGCCTGTGCCTTCCTCATCTCTTCTGGAGTGGTATCCAACATAATATCCTCCTCCTGTCTTGAGGTCGACCTGACCTGAAGGGTTGCCATATACACAGGTTTCCTTCTGCAACGGTCAGTGTCATGATTGTCCATCTGACAATTCTTACACCACCTTTTTCCTTGGTTGAAAGATTTTCTTTCATCATATTTCCTTTCATCGAATTGTGGGAATTTATTTTTATTTTCATACCGTGGCCTATCAAACTGGTGCTTACCTTTGTTTTGATCCCTAGGATCAAATTGATTAAAGTTCTGTGGTGCCCTAAAGTTATCCACTTGTTTCTTTTTATTACCTGTTACCTCTGCTTGAGCTGCTTGATACCTTTCAGCAACATTTAGCAACTCACCCAGCCTCTCTGCACCTTGTTCCATGAGAAACTTTCTCAGGTCTGGAGCCATGGACTCTCTTAATTGCTCTATAAGGACCATTTCCTTAAGATCTTGGGTTTTCCCCAGAGAAGTCCATTTCTCCAAGTATGTCTCTATTCGTGCAGAGAACTGGTGATAGGTTTCACCTGACAGTAGTTTAGCATTCCTAAATTTTTTCCTATAGAATTCTGCATTCTTTTCATATCTTAACAAAAGAGCCTGCTTTAGCATGTCATAATTTTCCTGATCACCTCTGCTCATTTTTGCAAAAACTTCATAAGCTGCCCCACGAAGTCCCTGAGATAACTTTAGGCTCCACCTTTCTCTCTCTAACCCATACGTGGTAGCTAATAGTTCATACCTATTTAGGTAGCTCTCTATATCATCGTCTTTCTCAACAAAATGATCTAAATGAAAATTCATAGCTGAGGTTGAGGCTCCTTGGCTAGCAGTGGCATCAGAGGCAAAGGGACTGGCACCATTTTCAGGAGCATGGCCCTGAAACTCAAACTCCCTTAGTCGTAACTCATGTTCCCTTTGTAATCTCTTCTCCTCCTTTTCTGCTTCCCTCTCTGCAGCTAATTTCTTCTCTTCCCTTTCTGCAGCTAATTTCTTCTCTTCCCTTTCTGCAGCTAATTTCTTCTCTTCCCTTTCTGCAGCTAATTTCTTCTCTTCCCTTTCTGCAGCCTGTCTTCTTTCCTCGGCTTCCAATGCTTTAGCCTCTTTGTCAGCCTCAATCTGCAACCTCTTAGTCTCAGCCTCAGCCTCAAATTGTAACTTCTTAATTTCCCTTTCAGCCTCTAACTTTCTTTCGGCCTCTTTTTCTAATCTTCTTTCTTCGCGTTCAATAAATTTGTCACATTCCGTAGTGACATAGGCAACCATAACTTGCCCATCTAATCCTAACTCTTTTGCAGTCTGAACAGCAGCAGATCGAAATTTGGCCAGGTCCGCCATTGTCTATCAGGTAAATTTATACAATGTCTAACCAACAATTCAATCTCTAAATATATATCTAATGGACAACACAGGCACCGTGAGCTCAACCTTATTTAATTCCACCCAAGGATACCTTTTAATTCTTATATTCCCTGAAGTGAATTACCCCCACTATTTTTAATAGGTAAAGATTCAAAATCCCAAGAGCGAGACCCCAATATATGTGGTGAAGTGGGATGTTATAAATATTTATAGGGGACTTAGTGTACTGACTGAGATCAGCTGTGAAGGTATCTATATCTAATAAGAGTAGTGTATTATAGATAACCTTACTTGCTGCCACATATATATATATATCTCAGTCAGAATTATTCTGGAATAGTGTGATGACTACGTTATATGTCTAGGGTATGTGTATGATGAAGTGTAAGTCAAAACAACAACAGACAGATAAACAATTTAATTTATTCCACTACACGTGACAACACTGTGACACTCACATACATAAAACACTCTACAAGGATATCTTAAAGGAGTCACTGATAACTTTTCAAATAACAATATGTATTCATTGCTGTCATGAATGAATATGTGTCCTGATTCAAATACAAAGGGAACCAGGAATCACAATCAATTTTACTTACAAGTTATATGTACAGAATTTATCAATATGAATATTGTAGTGACATATATTATTAAAAGTATCCTATGTGTGTCAGTTGTGTAGTAGTAATATGAGGTAATACTGGTTTTGTTTTGTTCAAGCTCTGTTGGTATTTGTCATCATGACTTCAATAGTTTGTCTTTATTGGAACTAGTATTGGAGATGTTCTCAGTTCCTGATATTAAAACAATTTAATTCCCCTCTTAATGTTATTTTTACAAGGTCATTTTAAGATGGGGGTACATAATTTTGAGCTCAGCTGGCCACATCAGCTTATCTTGCGTGATGGCGGCAGGAAAAGACTCCTCTGCTCGATTTCTCCCCTGGGCTCTGGAGACACCTCACTGATAGCTAAATGGACCAAGGAGTATGCTGTCCGACTCTGGATTCAGCAAAGCTCTGACCAGGTGCTGCTCAATACCATCAAGACCACGGTCCCTGAAAACAAGAAGGATGTACCTTCTACTTCATAACTAATTGATACTCTAGTTCTACACTGAGCACAATACACCACAAACATTGAGTTCAGAGCGTTAGGCCAACTGTCAGCTTCATCTGAAATACTTTATACCAGTATTAACCTCCTTAATGGTTACTACGCCTCTGCACTTCCAGCATTATTTCTTTCTAGTCAATCATCTAGGTGTCAGTGTACTGTTTGGCCATTCCATGCCGTTTTACTTTCCTCCGACACCTTCTGTTCAGGCTGGAGCATTATAGGCTTTACATCATGTTTGCTACTGAACTACACATATATACAGGCATAAATTAACAATTCACATTCAATTTTCATTAAAAGATACTGAATGTTTCAAGCTTACCACAATTCATAGAATAAACACAGATACGTTGACTAGCAATGAATTCTGGCACAAATACTGGCACAAATTCCCATCTGCTTATGTTCCAGGCTTTTATTTAGCAAAAATATGAGCTGGCTTCAACGCACTGTTGCTTTATCAAGCTTATTTGAACTAGTGGTCTCGAACTAACGCTCCTAAGTGATTATATCAGCGAGTCTGGCCAATGGAGCCACGTTTCGACAAGTGTTTGAAAAAATTTTACCTTCCTACGTCTCCCCTAACAACCAAAGATAGTATTTATAGTCCGACCAATCGTGTTTAGTCTTATATTTGTTGCGCTCCAATCAATTTGGAGTTTACATGGTAGGCTATTTCCGTACGCAAGGTTTTTTCAAACACGTTATAAAAAAATTTTATGAGCAGAAATGATTTCATGCTGTCAGGCATCCCCACTATTTTATTTTGGTTATAACTTGTTAATTCCTAGACTATTTGCGTAACGTTTTACATATTCTTTGTCAGCAAGCCCTAAGGAACCCAAATATACAAATTTAAAAGAGCTAAGTGGCTGCGTTCAAAATATGCAATTTCTTCTACCTCCTGTTTCGAAGATGTGCTGTCTGGGTACTGTAATGTTTTCAAACGTAAACCCATCTATTGTCATCTTTTCTAATAAGAGTTTTTCGTGATTTTAAAACCTAACTCTGGGAAGGTTATTGTTTTTATCACTGTCCGTCCGAAAAAGTTAGTGCATGTGGCCTTACACGCGTGATAGTAGTAATTGTGTATCGCGCGACGCGTGTTGGGGGTGGCATTAATAGCGAGACACGTGTTTAGTGTTGCTCGTGTTCGGCTTTCTGCCTCTCCCTTCTCTCTATCCTTTAGTCCATCTGTTCGTTCGTTTTGGTAACGTAATATAATTAATGTTAGGATTAATTTAGGTCATTACGCAGTGTGCCTCCCAATGTTTTTCTCAGAAATGCAATACCCGTTTTAATGTGTTGTGGAAACGCTTGTATTTATGCAGTGGCTTATATTTAACGTGGAAACGTTACAATTTGCAGACGAAGCATAAAACAAAGGGAATTTCGAGTACATTCTTTGTGACAGCACTGTTATTTTACCATTGCTCTTTTCTTTATTAGAATTTATTTGTTAGGCTTTATATTTACCTTTTAATTTATATATGTGGATTAGAATATTTCACGACAGGCGTCACCCTGGGATTACTGACTAAACGCGTCAGATACCTTAGTCACTTTGACACATAGGTGCAACTTGGCATTCCCCGCCAATTGCACATTATCAGGCTGTAGTATAATAGCCGAAAACACAGGCCTCGTTCTGACGTCGGCTGTGTACTTCTGATAAGCAGGTTACCATCAACCCTGCAGTAATGCTTATTGTAGACATAAATTCCGCCAATCTGCGGTTCCCACAATATATCTTCGTCACTGGATTTCTGGATGGTATGAAGACTAATAGTCTTGGATGGCTACCTTGAGCACAACATATCTGTTCTGTAATGGAGGACCGGTGAGCTGCAGTTCACAGACTAGGCAATCTTCTAACATGTTCTGCTACCGAAAGCATAGTAATGGAAAAAGTCGGTATTACCTGTAACCGAGACCACAGAACTTAACAAGGAACTCTGCTGTCATTCCAACGCACAGAGATTCACTGGGGAAAACTGCCAGTGCAGTCACTTCGAAGATTCTTCCCGAAAAACACAATGGACTCTCGTCCCTTCAGAAACCAGGACACTTTCCCGGCTCGCCGGAAGTCTAACTCAACTCCCGCTTAAAAAAAACCTGCCCATGGGCATACGCCCGAACTGTCTACCTTTGACCCTAAAGGTCAAACACAATGAATGAATAAACAAGGGAAGACAACCCCTAATCAACCTGACATCGCAGGTAAAGACACAATTATTCTTATGATAAAAACATAAGCAAATAACTTGACAGATGACTCCGTCAAAAATGACAGCAACATATTACTACCACCCCCCTGTAAAAAAAAATGAAATTTTTTTTTTAATATGTCCATGAGCAAGATTGCACAAGTATCACTTATGTGCTCATGAAAAAAATGAACCTAATATCAGGTACAATAGACGCATAAACAAAGCGTCTGAAGAGGATACAAATCATCTCCCAATATAGGAGAAAATATCTCCTTTAAGCCAAACAAACTAAGGGGGTACCATTAAAGAAACCTAAGTTGCTGGCAATACCAATCCTATATCAATCATTACTAAATACTATAATTATAGCAATATACAAATGTCATGAATTACAATGCTATATTAGCAACATATCACTGATGGATGGACAAAATGAAATTTGTTAAATTATCTAAACATCATCCAAATACATTTGTATTACAACATATTAGGATATTCTTCTTCTTCTTCTTCCATCCTTAGCCATCAACCGGCAAAGCAGTATGTGGCCAGTACGCCTAGTGGCGTCTTAGGGCAACAACAAATTGATCAATCTATCGCTGTTTCCACCACGCCTAGTGGCGTCTTTGTGGAACAAAAACAGACCAAACAATCTGTCATTGTTTCCGTAATCAGATTGGTTGGCAAGCAGGTGATCAGCCCACTGTGCGAAGTTTTTACGGGATGGGGTAAACAGCCCCATGCCCATACCCTCCTTAGTCGCCTTTTACGACATGCGTGGTAGGGTGCAGTGTTACTATTCTTTGCTCCCCTTTCGGGCCCCGGTAACACACGGGTGTATTAGGATATTAAGGACAGACAAAAGTCTAAAAGTGTATCAGTTAAAAAAAAACTAAAAAAAACTAGGACACAAGATTTAACTGGAATCATGTGGGCATCTGCACAATATGTCCGCCATCACATTATCCGAACCACGGATAGCTCGCACCGTGAAATGGAAAGGCTGAAGAGCAATAGCATAACGAGTAGATCTCGAGCTCTTCAAATCCTTACTTTGCATAGCCGTAAGAGCTTTTTGGTCGGTTTCCATAAAGAAATGCGCGCCCAGAAGGAACCTTTGTAGCTTAAGAATGGACCAAACCATAGCCAACAATTCACGGTCTAAAACCGAGTAATTCCTTTCTGCCGCATTTAGCTTCCTAGAAATATACATTACAGGATGCAGAGTTCCTGAATATTCCTCCATTAGCGCCGCTCCAATCCCAGTGGAAGAGGCATCACTACGAAGAACAAAAGTCTTATCAATCGTTGGTAGTCTTAAGATAGGATGAGATGAGAACAAATTCTTAACCTGATCCAATGAAGATTGGAATTCCTGGGACCAACGCACCATATTAGGAGAACCTTTTTTCAATAACGATGAAAGTGGTGCCATAATGGAGGACAGATTCTCAATGAATCTTCCATAGAATTGTATCAATCCCAAGAGACTACGCACTTGCTTTTTTGTCTTCGGAACCGAGATATTTAATATCTTCGAAATGTTTTGGTCCTCTGTCTTCAACAGACCATGACCAACTCGATGACCTAGGAAGGAAATTTCACTAAACCCAATAAAAGCTTTAGAGGGTTTTGCAGTTAAACTATGCTCACGTAGAGTAGATAGCAATTCCTTTAGACCCAAATAGTGTTCTTCCCAAGTATCGCTGAAAAGACAGATGTCGTCTAAATATGCGATGACATCTGCACGATCTGATAGAATTCGTCGCATCATGCGCACGAAAGTCGCTGGGGCGTTCATAAGCCCGAAAGGCACAAAATTCCATTGAAACAGACCCCTAGGTGTCGAAAAAGCAGTGAGAGGTTTGGCGTGTTCCGTCAGTGGGACTTGCCAATAACCTTTCGACAAGTCTAGTTTAGTAAAGAATTTAGCTTTAGAAAGTCTAATAAGTAGATCATCTAATAATGGCATAGGTTCAGCATCGAACTTCGTAACTTGATTTAATTTGCGATAGTCAACGCAAAGACGTATGTTATTGTCCTTCTTTCGAACAATAACTATCGACGAAGAATAAGCTGAAGTGGATGGTTCAATTATTTGCAGTTGAATCATTTCATCCAATTCTTTCTCGACTTGTGCTTGAAAATGAATAGGTATTGGGTATGGTCTTACTCTGATCGGATTACGATCAGTAAGTATGATGTCATGTTCTATGACTTCTGTGTGTCCAGGAATGTCGGTAAGGACATCCTGATATGATTGTAGCGTAGAGGATACTTGACGTTGCTCCTCAAAAGACAAGTTCGAAGAGATTGTAACGTCCCTCCACGATTCCGTTGAATTCAGTGGAATCGCAGGAAGAGGTAAGTTAACGTCAGAAAAAATAGTTTCCTCATCCTGTATAACGGACAGGGATGAGATGTGACCATGTTGGACTGGAGAGTCGTCCGTCGCCTGGAAAATAGGCTGCAAATAGTCTGGACGTTCAATAAACTCTGTTAGCATATTTATATGGAAGGTTTTATGCTTTCCATCCACATCGACGATGTAGTCGACATCGGAAATTTTGGAGACTATAGTGTATGGAGCTTTCCATGAAATGAGAAGTCTATTCTCTCTTGAGGGAAGTAAGACATATGCTTTGTCTCCAGGACAAAGTTGACGTAGGCGTCTTTTCTTGTTAGCAAATCGCCTAGCTTTTTCTTTCGCAAATTCGGAAGATGAAGTTGCTAACCTGCACGATTCGATAATCTTTTCTCTAAGAGAAATTACATATTCATATGACGATTGTGTATCATCGTCAATATTATCAGAAGTTATCAAATCGTGTAACAAGGACATCGGACCGCGCGGTTGCGCACCAAAGACAAGTTCGAAAGGAGAAAACCCTGTATGCTCATTGGGAACTTCTCTATAGGCAAAGAGGACTGCAGGTAAAACCCTGTCCCAATCTTCAGGATGATCCTCCGTTATCTTGCCAAGTAAGTTCTTTAGTGTCCTGTTAATACGTTCTACCAATCCATTGGACATTGGATGATAAATACTACTGAGAGACCTTTTAATGTCTAGCGTAGCCATTACCTGAGACATAACATCCGAAATTAACTGAGTGCCGTGGTCCGACAGTATTTCTCCGGGGAATCCCAGACGAGAAAATATGAGCCAAAGAGCATCAGCGATATCGACAGTTGATATGCTCTTCAGAGGAATAGCCTCTGGCCAACGCGTGCACATGTCCACGCAAGTGAGGATAAATTGGTGTCCTCTGGCTGACTTAATTTTGAACGGACCAATGATGTCTATAGCCATTTTCTGAAACGGCCGAATCGGAATATCTGCAGCCTGAATAGGAGCAGCATGTCTCGGACCTCTAGACTTGACCTCTTGACAAATTTTGCAAGATCGGCAATAAATTCGGATGTCTTTATTCACGAATGGCCAAAAGAAGGACGCAAGGACTCTAGTTTTAGTTCTGGAAAACCCCATGTGTCCAGCACACTGAGAATCGTGTGCATGCTGAAGATTTAAGGCTCTCATACACTTAGGCACAAGAATTTGCGAGTGCATAGACTTGTCCGAGTGTTGTACCATCCGTACCAATATACCATTCTTCATAGTAATATACGATTTGTGATTAGTATTTTGATTGGGATCCCCTTTCTTTGCAAGAAGGAAGAATTTCTTCAAAGAAGGATCCTCTTCTTGACGTTTAACAAACGAGTCATGGGAAATCACCAAGTGCTCGTCTTGGCTATCAACTTCATTACTAATATCCGATGAAGTTGGGGGATTAAGAGCTTGAGCTCTTGTCACCACTGCATTGACCGTGTGAATGTATTTTTCCTCCCAACTAGAAATTTGTTGCGGGGTGCATTCCTTAACCCCATGAATACGACCGATTATAAGATCCGCAATAGGATTAGGAAGAAGACATGCATGGACATCTCCTGTGAAGAAGGGAGTGTCAATCCTAATAATAGCAGTAGGATAACTTTCCATAGTACCACCAAATGTAACACATTTGATTGTTTTTCCAGTGGCACAGCAAGGATCTATCAGAGATTCCCTAACCCCGACGGTAGTACATCCCGAATCGAAAAGTACTGAGACTAGCCTATCATTTATTAGACCTTTATGTAAGATGAGAGATCCTCTCCCATCATGCGCAACTGTAGCAGGTAGAGCAGGAAGAGGGTGACCACAACTTAGAGTAGATACAGTCGATCTATGTTAAGCATTGGTGGCATTCAGTTGCTCTCCCAAAATCGAAAGCACAACCAGTGATAGCCCTAGAGTTACCACTATCATTTACTGTATTACAGGCTCCATCAAACTCTTGTTGTGCAGAGTTTGCCTGTTGGAAAGGTCTTTTTTTGTTAAACCTAGGTCTGCCTCGATTATCATTTCCCCTGTAATTATTTCGACTATCATTTCCCCTGTAATTGTTATCATATTGCCTATTGTAATCATCATTCCGGTTTGAATCCCGGTTTCTAAATTCACCATCGTCATAATCTTGACGTCGAGAATGGTTATCTCGAAAGCTCGAATGGTTATTATTACGATAACCCTTGCGAAAGTGTCTAAGATTATTCCCATTAACATTACGAGAACTACCATCTTGTCTCCAATTCATAGACGAAGAACCATCATGTGTTGGATTACTCCGCTTCTGAGTGTAATTCTGATTACTTCCCCTATTCCAGTTTTGTTGAGCACCCTGAAATATTTTTTTGAAATTAGGGCCATATGGTGTTGCCGAAGCAGCTGGCAACCCTTCTTTCACTTTAGAATTGCTAACTGTAGCATGGGGATGCGCGGTGGCATACTGACAACAGTATTCCTCCATATCTTTTAAGTTTTTAGGCTTACGCTCATGAAGGAATGCAAGAAAAGAATCATTAACAGATGATAAAACCTTATCTCGCAATAATAAGTCCATTAGACCTTCATATGTTTTCTCAGTCTGAGACAACTCAACCCATCGTGTAAATGTACGACGTATTTTTGTAACAAAATCAGAGAAATCTACTCCATTTTCTGGCAACATTGTCCTAAAACGAAGACGATAGTCTTCTTCTTTTAGTTGGTATTTTTTTAGCAATGCTGCTCTGACAACATCATAATTAGTCCTGTCATGTTCGTCTATTGTCATAAGAGTAGTCACTGTGTCACCTGTAAAAAATTCCATCAGTTGTTCAACATATTTTTCCCTTTTTATGTTATGCGTATCGCATAAAAATTGGAATCTATCTAGATAATCTGCTACGTCATCCTTTAAAGGATTGAAATGAGGCAATTTATTCCTATTAACAAACTCCTTTGTCGTACTCGAAGTTGTTTGCTGAGCACCCGTACTCGCCAATTTCAATTTCTCTAACTCCAAAGTTGCGAGTCTTTCATCAAGTTCCATCTTCTGTTTTCTTTCCTCATGTTCCATTTTTCTAATTTCAGCCTCAGCTTGAATTTTTTTCTCCTCTGCAGCAGCTTGAAGTTTTTTATCTTCCATTTCCATCTGGAATTTTCTTTCATCAGCCTGAGCTTTTCTCTCCTCAGCAGCAGCTTGAGCTTTTCTCTCCTCAGCAGCAGCTTCTCTTTGATACCTTTTCTCTTCAAGTTCTAATCTTCTATTCTCAGCATCTAGCTTCTTTAGTTCAGCATCTGCTCTCCTTTGTTCAGCTTCTGCTTTCCATTTAATTTCCTCTTTTTGTTTCTTTTCTTCTGACTTTAATGCAGTGGCGAATAGAGCAGATGAATATTCTTCCAATTCTTTACCAGACTTACCAAGAGTCAACCCTTGCTGGATGAAGAAATCCAATGTAGACATTCTGTCTAATGAGATCAGTAACCTGAAAAATTCAACAATTACCTTATCCCACTTCAATGGGAGACAAGTCTGAAATGCTAGACTTGTATACTCACTTCACTTTATTTCACCTTGTCTCAATCTTTGTGGATAACAAGTCTTTTATCAAAGAACTTGTATAAATATCTTATATAATAATATTTTATTAACAATCTCTATATGAAGAGTGTACCTTATCAATAATAATAATACATGACCAAGTGTATGTATGTAGACTGTGTATGACAATAATGCAGAACAATCATAAATACAAAGACAAAGATACAGAACAATGACCGAAAACGTTCGCGGAAGTCAAATAAACAATACAGCAAAAATAAAAAAAAATGTTACACAAATGTGTAATGATAACCGCGAAAAATAAACAAGACAAATGGCAACACTGTTATAAACGAAGAGGTGTAAAGAAATAAACGGAAGGAATGAGAGAAGAACAGATACAAACAAAATTAATCGAAAATTAAAGAACGGAAAAATAACGAAAACAACACTAACTGATATCGTCACAGCTAAAAAAAAAATATAGCAACAAAAGTCGCTAGCAAATTTCAATTAAGAAAATTGCAATCTCTACAGAACGCTTACAGTAACCCTCGATTAAGTGGCATATTTACTGTAAGACCCACCAACCGAAAACCCGCAGAAAAACACAAGAAAAATACACAAAAATAGTACAATTAACATAAATAGCAATCAATTCAATGTGTTGCAAAATAAAGCTCAGTCACACATGATATTACAGTAACTAACTTGCTCCTTGCGAACACAGAAACAAAATGTCAAGCGCGCACTGAATGTCAAATCCACTGTAGCATAAAGTGGTATTCACGAACCAAAGTTACTATGACCTTCTCGACTTAGGACTTGCACATAGAATGTTTACAATTTCCACGTACTGTTTACAAACAGGAACTTGACCTCGAACAACGTAACTTGAATGCTCGGGCGTAGAAAAGTCTGTTGTTGACTGAAACGTGTAAACGACCAGCAGTACTGTTTACAAAAAGGGACTCGACTTGCAGTTGTGGTCCACGTAGCAAATGCCTAGATGTTAACTTCAGTACTTGTCCTGTTGTGGTTTACGTAGCATTATAACATAAATGCTAGCACTGTTTATCTGGGTCAACAGTTGATGACCTATTTCTGTCCTGTTGTAGCCAAAACTTGCAAGTGTAGAATTAGCGATGTGTGTTACAGCTGTCCACTTTGTTCCTCATGACATGTAGCACATGTAGAAATGTAAATTTCTGGACAACACTGGAGGCATAATAAATGTAGCATAAGTCCACGGAAATGTTAATTTCTCGCTCTGTCCAGCTTAAACCCACAAATGTAAGGTGTACTTGTCCTTCTCACGAAAATAGCCCCATGAAATGTAAATTTCTGGACCACATTAATGTCATCAATAATGTTAATTGCTCGCTCTGTCCACAAGAAATTTATCAGAAGAGCCCACGTAACTGGCCACCAAAAATGTAACTGTACTTTTTCTCTTGTTGAGGTGATCACTGGCCCAAGACAGTATACATGTTGTTAGGTGTGTAGTGTGAGCGTATGATGAACTGAGTGTGGGTGCGAATGAAGGCGCGAATGTGTTTAGGCTCGTAGATATGTAGACCCTGCAACCCATACACTCACATGCAGTAGTCAAGGATGCTTGGACACTGCAGACACGTTTCAAAACATTTATTGACGAGAACACACATGGTATCAACAGGAACAGTCATTGTAAACAAGGTCATGCTGACCGGAAATCGATAGGTATACATTAGGCATTCAGCAAGCTGGTAAACATTTGAATATTCGTGCATGGTCAATACAATGTTCTTCAATAAGGACAGTTCGTGGCGTCGCCCTGGGATTACTGACTAAACGCGTCAGATACCTTAGTCACTTTGACACATAGGTGCAACTTGGCATTCCCCGCCAATTGCACATTATCAGGCTGTAGTATAATAGCCGAAAACACAGGCCTCGTTCTGACGTCGGCTGTGTACTTCTGATAAGCAGGTTACCATCAACCCTGCAGTAATGCTTATTGTAGACATAAATTCCGCCAATCTGCGGTTCCCACAATATATCTTCGTCACTGGATTTCTGGATGGTATGAAGACTAATAGTCTTGGATGGCTACCTTGAGCACAACATATCTGTTCTGTAATGGAGGACCGGTGAGCTGCAGTTCACAGACTAGGCAATCTTCTAACATGTTCTGCTACCGAAAGCATAGTAATGGAAAAAGTCGGTATTACCTGTAACCGAGACCACAGAACTTAACAAGGAACTCTGCTGTCATTCCAACGCACAGAGATTCACTGGGGAAAACTGCCAGTGCAGTCACTTCGAAGATTCTTCCCGAAAAACACAATGGACTCTCGTCCCTTCAGAAACCAGGACACTTTCCCGGCTCGCCGGAAGTCTAACTCAACTCCCGCTTTAAAAAACCTGCCCATGGGCATACGCCCGAACTGTCTACCTTTGACCCTAAAGGTCAAACACAATGAATGAATAAACAAGGGAAGACAACCCCTAATCAACCTGACATCGCAGGTAAAGACACAATTATTCTTATGATAAAAACATAAGCAAATAACTTGACAGATGACTCCGTCAAAAATGACAGCAACAGGTGGTTATAGTTATTAGTATTAGTATTTCTATGAATTATTTGGAATATTATTAGTATACCGAGTTTATATTTGGCAATGCATGTTTGTGCTTGCATGGGTAAACTGCATGATTGCACTAGTAGCTCTCAACCGTTTCTTCGACGAAAAATCATATTTTTCTCCGGGAAAAGGGAGGGTAGTGTTGGGAGCTGCTGTGCGGTGCAGAGCAGATTATATTTAGTCATCACGGTTGTGGTTTTGCACCGCAGAACACTCCAATAAAAGATAGTGAATATCTGAGATGCGTTGTGAAGTATGACGTGACATGGGTTGCCCTGGGTTCTTTTCCAGAGTGTGGGCCTTGAAGGCAGATGTATGTGTTAACCGTCTGAGGACTTATTGTTCTGTATTATCAGCCATAGTGGCTGATGGATGTGTTCCAAGTAGGGAACTGCTAGTAATTTGTGCAAGCCTTTGGAGGCAAAGTATTATGTGCAGTTTTAGAGAACTGGATGTTGTCTGTGTTCGCCGCTGAGGCAGAGTGATGTTTTCCTGACTAGTGGGATTGCTAGTCGTTTAGGTCAGTAGTCAACTGACTGTACGTGTTTAAAGTCCATGGTAAATATGGGCCTGGTTTAAACGTCATGATATATAATGAAGCTTGGCTGGAGGCTGGGTGCCTGTATCTAATCACATGTAGCCATTAAACTGCCATGTTCATCGTGAGTATCTTCGTAATAAGTGTGAAGAACCTTTGGCCAGTGTTACAGACTTACCAGTAGAGTTGAATCGAGTTGTCACGTTCACGTTGTGTTTTAAACTCAAGTTTCGTTGTCAGATCTAGTGAGTGACAGAAAATGTATAAGAAGTAAACTATAATCGCACTCGAGACAGTTGCAATTATGAACCCGGAGAGAGCTGAAGATGTCATCTGATTCTTATAACATCTAGAGTCACATCGTTCATTATCACACACCAAAAGTAGGCTCTCAACAGTGACCAAGTCGTACCATTTCCCTCCTTCTATTCTACGCAAGCACCAAAATATGAATGTGTGTAACTTCGTGGTTGTTGTTTTTGTTCATTGTAGCGAGATTTGGTACCACTTGCTTTGTTTGTGAAAAAAATGTGTAACGCGAAAGAGAGAGAGAGAGAGAGAGAGAGAGAGAGAGAGAGACAGACAGACAGACAGACAGACAGACAGACAGACAGACAGACAGACAGACACAGATAGACAGACAGACAGACACACACACACAGAGACACACACACACAGCACAGGGATTACGCGGCGGGTCTTGCTTTGAAGTTTGAAAGTGGCTGAAAAATTTGCACTTCGTCTAGCCGACCAACATTGAAGAAGGTAGGAAATAGCGAATATATGAAACATGGCCGACCTTAAAAGTTTGCATTAGCTGGAAAGAGAATCTAAATCTACAAGAGCAAGCCTGGTTGTAAGACATTTAAATAATAATAATTCACCAAAGGAGATAGAGTATGAATGATATCCAAAAGGACATTATTCAAATGTAAATAGTTTTAAAAATAATTGATATTTTTCATCGTCATCACATCTGCTAAAAGTTAGCTCATAATCTTTAAAAATTTATTGTAACTACGTGCCTAAACGGATTTCGATAAAACTTGGATAGAATGAAAGCCTCATATGGGGGAAATGAAAGAATACCTAGGAAGGAAGGAAAGAAATAGGTGTGTAGTGACAATAAGAGAAAACAAGTACAGAAAAAGCACAGAACGCCTCAAACCAAGAGATTAAACGAAAATCTTAGCGGACTTCAGACGGTGCTTTCTCGTACGGGAGAGTCGCCTAAATATAAGGACACAGGGGCGCGTTTAAAATCACACACACCAAATCCAGAAGCCAGAGTGAGAAACTGGAAAACAGTATCTGCAAGAAAAGTTCTTTTTTTCACGCTGCATGCAGGGCAGATAGACTTCAACCAATACAGCCTCACCGTGCGCTTATTAATCCTAAGAGGGTATGTAAGTTTATTAAAGATATGTGTGACTAATATCAATTTATTTCAGATTTTGTTAACGATTTGATTGTATCAGACATAATAAAAAGGGAACGACGCTAACCAGAGATAACCTCTACCGGCATTGTCAGGAAGCATAACCATTAATTGGTTAGCCAAATATATCATGGCTAGTTCTTGCCTGGAAGCTTACGACATACCAGCAAGTACATAAATGACTTGGCATCCATAAGTGGAAGGCAAAGGTTATATCTTACCCATGTAACATAACATGTGATTTATTCATGTATTTTGTTATTTTCTGCACAGTGGACATTATCTTATCATGCTATCTCTGTAACATACTACCATGATTCATTCATTTATATACAAACACTGAAGACATGGTCGCCTCATGAACAACAGTAGTTGGTGAGATTGTTGGAACACCATGGCCACCTATTACCTTTTGTTCCAGGTTTTATGATCGTTCCTGATCAAGTTTATGATGGTTCCTGATCGAGCTCATGTTCGAGTTCGTGATCGAGTTAAAACTAAAGACTTGAGGACCTTTGATCCTGCTAACTGAAGCCCAGGTCAAACAATCTTCAACACCTTAGTCCCCCGTAGTTATAGGGCGGGCTGAAGGAAAGTCTTCCTTATCAACAGTGTGTCTCAGGAACCTCGAACAAACACAAGATGAGTTTTTCTGTATCCCATCCAACAAACACTGTGAGCAGTTTCTAAAGCTAATGTTGATGATGATAACAGCTTGAGATTAGATAGCAAGAAACATCAAAAATATACTGTGACAGACTTTTATAATTTCATTGGAAGATTCATCCAAGATTTTTTTCTATTATTTATTTTAATTTGTAAATATAAATAATCATACATTTTACCATCTTCCAACACTCATTTCTCATTACAAGGATATATAGATGTACATAATAAATTATGAAATAGTACTCATTTGTCTTGTTAAATTTTTAACTGTTAAATTTTGAGTTACTTTTTCTAATTTAATTATATTATCACATAGGGTTACTATAGCGAAAGTGGCACAGTATACTTCTGAAACCTAAATCTATTGTCCAGCTCAGAGTATTCACAGCCGTAACTCAATGGTGATACCAGTGCCCTTCTCTGGCACTAGGACTTCATACTTTCTGGAGAGAGATTCTACTTCTTCTGTACCACTATCATCACATCAGAAAAACCTTTCGCTACAGTAATGTTTCAGAGCCATACAATATTTGACATTTGCGTTGATGATTCTTAAATCGTATATTTTATATCATTATATTTACTCCAAAATCAGAGGCACATCTTCAATCCAACATGCAAGTCTGGAAGGAAGAGCTGGAGAAGAGTGGGATGGTCATAAGCAGCTCTAAAACAAAATCCATGGTGATATCACGAGAAGAAAGAAGACATCAGATTAAGCTGGGAGAACAGGTCCTGGAGCAGGTCGACCGCTTTAAATATCTCGGAGCTATTATAGACCGAAAGGGAGGCATCAAAGAAGAGTTGGCCACTCGAAAACCAGCAGCTGGGAGACTTTTTCAGGCCGTAAATCGAGGATTCCTCAGCAAGAGAGAGGTTGGTAAGAAAACGAAGATGACTGTATACCGCTCCACCTATGTCCAAGTCTTGACATATGGATGCGAGTCATGGGCAATGACTACAACCCACACAAGCCAGATCCAAACCTCAGAAATGAGGTATCTGAGGAAGGTGGTTGAAGTAACGAGAAGAGACATGGTTCGCAACCAGACGATACGTCAAGGCCTAAAATCCCACCCCCTGCAGACCCAAATAGAACAGTGCCAACTAAGATGGTTTGGCCATGTCTGCAGAATGGGAGAAGATCGGCTACCATGTCAAGCATGGGAAACAAAGAGCCAGGGATCGAGACCCCCAGGACGACCCAGAGTCCGCTGGGAGGACAACATTAGACAATCTTTGAAAGACCGAGGACTAGAATGGAACCAGGCCAGGAGGAAGACAGCCGATAGGATAGTCTGGCGCTCTCTTCCAAACCTCTACACCTCACAGTAGAAGGGGAACGACTATGTAAGTATATTTACTCCAGATTGTATCCGTTCTGTGAAATCGCGGCAGCTGTGCAAGTCACAATTTTGTTAGTTAGTTTAAGTACAAGACAAATGTTACTTTCTCAACACCTTCCAGTTGTTAGAATGGATAAAAACAGCCAAATGGATAATTCAAATTAGATGGAGTGAGTTCAAATCCTAGAAAAGGCCAAAAACAAAAAGAATGCAATAGCTAAAGAGGGTCTGGAATGAATAGACTACAGAACAGCAAAAGTAGACCACGTGTTCTTTATTACACAGTCTTAATTTAACAACACTGATATACAAACTATGTGGTAACCAAATGTTTGTGTTTCAACCACAGTTCTGGCAAAGGAAGAAAAACAAAACCGAAAATGGCATAGCACTCATGGCCAAAAATAAACCTGGTTCTCCCCCAACGTGCTATTAAGTCACAGGACTGAAATATATGTCTGAAGTGAACTCTGATGACCAGATTCCCGCCTACTGCATTGCTCATGAGAGAGATGCCTATCTTAACATACTCACGTGATGCCAGATCCAAGCAGAGATGACCTTCTGAAAATGGCCCGAGCTTGTGCATTGGTTGCTCGTCTCAGATTTTCGTTGTTGATAGACACAATGTAATCCCCGGGACGAATGCGTCCATCTTGGTCTACAGCGCTGGGTTTTGAGATGCTCTTCACTATACAACCATTCAAGCTCTTGTCAACATTCTCCCAGGTCAAACCTGCCAGTTAATTAAAAGTCACATACTTGTATTAACATTCTCCAGCGCAATATCTGGCAGTCAATTATAAGTCAAACACATTATCAAACATAGACATTTCCTTATATATATATATATATATATATATATATATATATATATATATATATATATATATATATATATATATATATATATATATATATATATATATATATATATATATATATATATATATATATATATATATATATATATATATATATATATATATATATAGATAGATAGATAGAGAGAGAGAGAGAGAGTGGGGCAGAGTTAGACACACAGAGAGAGTTAGTTTCGTTGGTTAGGCTGCTACGTATGGATGCGAGTCATGGGCAATGACTTACAACCCACAAAAGCCAGATCCAAACCTCAGAAATGAGGTATCTGAGGAAGGTGGTTGAAGTAACAAGAAGAGACATGGTCCACAACCAGACGATACGTCAAGGCCTAAAAACCCAACCCCTGCAGACCCAAGTAGAACAGTCCCAACTGAGATGGGTTTGGCCATATCTGCAGAATGGGAGAAGATCGCCTACCATGGCAAGCATGGGAAACTAAGAGCCAGGGATCCAGACCTCCAGGACGACCCAAAGTCCGCTGGGAGGACAACATTAGACAATCTTTGAAGGACCGAGGACTAGAATGGAACCAAGCCAGGAGGAAGACAGCCGATATAATAGTATGGCGCTCTCTCTTACAGATCTCTACACCTCATGGTAGAAGAGAAACGACTAAGTAGGTAAGTAAGGCTAGGCTGCTGCCATTAAAGAATCAACGGAATTATGGACAATTTCAAACAAAAAGTTTGAAGGAGTACACGTTTCTAGACACAAGCGTGGAAAAGTATTTCTTATGTACCCATGCTTACACAGGTACCAACACACGCATGCATATATACGCACTGGAGAAATAATAGGTGAGCAAAGCTTTGGAAAGGAACGCATTGAGAAAATAGATTCATAACATCAGAATGCTGTCCTTGTCTTGGAATCCATAGATTAAGAGATGATAGAGAGACATTGAAAAACACACGGAGAACAGAGTTTGGGACGGAAGTGACAGGTATGTAAGAAGGTTAAAGACTTTGAACAGATGGCACGCGACAGAGTGGCGTCAACTTATCGACGGTTTGTACTCCACACAAGGAATGCAGGTGTAATGAAAACAGTTGTTTACTGGCTAATGGATAAGCTCCGAATGGAGCATGAGGAACATGAACAAGACAGATATTTTGTCAGACGGGACAAGGTGACAAATGTACCTAGATGCAGGTTTGATTTTTGTATGTAAATAGTCCGTTCAAGGCTGGCTGAGAGGCGTGTCAGCTCTGGTGAGGCGTAGCCGGAATGTCCCGAAAAAAACATGCGAGGTGAGCTGGGCGGGGTCTTAAGGTCACTTGAGGTCGTATAGTCCGAGGACGATGTGCTGCTTGTTTTTCGATGCATGATACCCGACCTTCCATGTAGCTGTATTATGGAAGAAAAGAGAAGGCAGAGAAGGGGGTATAAACAGCTGTCGTTGACTGATATAGTAGAGAGTTGGCAGATCTCAGACAACTGACAAACATTCAAACACTGAAACACCACTACCAGCTGGTTCCCTTACAGGAAGCCTGCCGCAAGCATTCACATAATCTTGTAGCGGCGGTTTCTGTAGCAATTTGTGTCACGTGATGGGGTTACCAGTTGCATACCCAACCTCATATTAGTTGCCTTGTACGACATGCTACAGTGTGCAGTAGTCCTGTTTTGTCGTTGTCTCATGAGACCCCCGGGAACTGCACGGGGCCATACATTCATAAAGAAGTAAACACTTTCAAAAATGTATTACTCAATAACTTGGGAGCCGCGGTGGTGCAGTGGTTAGTACACTTGCTTCCTAACTCGGTGGTCCATGGTTCGATCACCAGGTGAGGTGGGATTTTTTTAACCACAAACGGCTCCGGGGTCGACCCAGCCTCATGAATTGGGTATCAGAACAACTCTGGGAAGATTAAGGCGGCCGGCTTGATGCTGACCACATCACCCTTAGTGTGCCGAAGGTCAAGAAAATACAGGCCTAACACCATATTCCCAATACGTCTCAATAGGCGTGTAATGGGGGGATCCAATAACTTGGTTTGATATGAACATGCAGTCTAAACCAGTTTGTAAGAGAGCTATCAGAGTTATTTTTATAATCTGACAAAAGCTAAATATACGCAACCGTCGTGTCACACGTCATACATCAATCCTGTAGTCTAGTTTTGGCAAGGCACGCTCCGTTTAAACTAGACACAGGGTCGTCGGTTATATTAGTTCGCATGTCCAAATATAAAAGGACCGTGGTATCTGGTTATGCTGTTCTGTAGTCTAATTCATTCCAGACCCTCTGTAGCTATTGCATTTCTTTGTTTATGGCCTTCTCTAGGATCTGAACCCGCTCGATCTAATTTGTATTATCCATTTGGCTGTTTTTATCCATTCTAACAATTGTGAGGTGTTGTGAGAGTCACATTTGTCGTGTACTTAAACTCACTAACAAAGATGTGACTTTCCCAGCTGCCTCATTTGACAGAATGGAGACAATCTGGAGTAAATATAATGAAATAAAATATAAGAAATAAGAATGCTGAACACAAATGCCAAGTATTGTGTGGCTGTGAAACATGACCCAAAACAATAACAAAGAAGCAACACACATTCAAATTTTGGTGAGTGTGTAGAATAGAAGGATTGAAATGGTAGGACGTGGTCACCATTGTGTAACTGATGACAAGAACCAGACAAGTGCCAGTGGAACAAGAGATGAGAAGAAGACGCTGACAATGGAAAGGACACAAATTGAGGAAACCTGTTGATAGCATTACAAGACAGTCCTTGTCCTAGAATCCTCAGTGAAAGAGAGGTACACGTAGACCAAAATAAAAACATGGAGACGAGAGCTGGAGGCAGATGTGAAAATGACGAGGCAGACGTGGAACAAAAACTTGACCTGATGGCACGTGACAGGAGGACTTGGCATGTGTTTGTTGAAGGATTATTCTGCTAACGGAGCTAAAGGGTATTGATTTATTCAAATATAATATGACCACGTATAGTTCATGGTGCTTTCTGAGAAGACAAAGCAACAATATTACTAATGATCAATTACGCATGTAGTAAGAACCGATTACTGTGACTTCGTACAGGGGGGCTGACCCCAACATGTCAGTCACATTGGTACAGAGACTACAGTTACAAAAAGTAGATGAATGTTTTGGTGCAGGTTTCCTGCAAGAGTTCAGCTGCAGTAGTGGTTCTATAGAAAGGTAAATAATAATGAGGATAAAATGTATTCATGCTTAAAATTTAATCATGTCTTTTCTTCACGGTCAGTGGTTTGAGTAGCATCATTGTAAGGAACCATATTTCTAGTGGGGGTATGCATCTTCCACAACAAGAATAGGCCTTCAACGAGAAAAGCCTTCAACAAGAATAGGCCTTCAACAAACACATGCCAAAGTCTTTCGTTGTCTTCCTTGTTATTTTCATTTCTGTCTTCATTTCTCTTCTCTGTGAGTTTTTCTCTATCCCTCTACCTCTCTTATCCCTAGGGATTCCATAACAAGGACTGTCCGGTTAGGCTATCACCAAATTTCCTCAATGCCTGCTTCTTATTATAATCTCATGTTTCACTAGCATGTGTCTAGTTCTTGTCATCAGGTCTACATTAGTGATCTTGTCATCAGATCCACATTAGTGATCTTGTCATCAGATCCACATCAGTGATCTTGTCATCAGATCCACGTTAGTGAACTTGTCATCAGATCCACATTAGTCATCTTGTCATCAGGTCCAAATTAGTGATCTAGTCATCAATTCCACACTAGTGTTCTTGTCATCAGCTTCACATTAGTATTCTTGTCATCTGTTCCACAATAGTATTCTTGTCATCAGGTCCAGATTAGTAATCTTGTCATCAGGTCCACCTGAGTGATCTTGTCATCAGTTCCACATGAGTGACCTTGTCATCAGTTCCACATTAATGATATTATCATCTGTTCCCCATTAGTGATCTTGTCATCAGTTCCACATGAGTGACCTTGTCATCAGTTCCACATTAATGATATTATCATCAGTTCCACAATAGTATTCTGGTCATCAGTTCCACATTAATGATATTATCATCAGTTCCACATTAGTGATCTTATCATCAGTTTCACATTAGTGATCTTGTCATCAGTTCTACATTAGTCATCTTGTCATCTGTTCCACAATAGTATTCTTGTCATAAGGTTCAAATTAGTGATCTTGTCATCAAGTTCATATTAGTGATCTTGTCATCAGGTTCGCATTAGTGATCTTGTCATCAGTTCCACATTGGTGATCTTGTCATCAGTTCCACATTAGTGATCTTGTCATCAGTTCCACATTGGTGATCTTGTCATTAGCTTCACATGAGTTATCTTGTCATCAGCTCCACATTAGTGATCTTGTCATCAGTTCCACATTAGATATCTTGTCATCAGCTTCACATGAGTTATCTTGTCATCAGCTCCACATTAGTGATCTTGTCATCAGTTCCACATTAGTGATCTTGTCATCAGTTCCACGTTAGTGATCTTGTCATCAGCTTCACATGAGTTATCTTGTCATCAGCTCCACATTAGTGATCTTGTCATCAGTTCCACATTAGTGATCTTGTCATCAGCTTCACATGTGTTATTTTGTCATCAGCTTCACATTAGTGTTCTTGTCATCAGCTCCACATTAGTGATCTTGTCATCAGTTCCACATGAGTTATCTTGTCATCAACTCCATATTGGTGATCTTGTCTTAAGCTTCACATGAGTTATCTTGTCATCAGCTTCACATTAGTGATCTTGTCATCAGCTCCACATTAGTGATCTTGTCATCAGTTCCACATTAATGATCTTGTCATACCTCTTCAATCTTTAAATTTTGAGCAAGCACCCATTTAGGACAGTCTGTAACGTCGGTGTTGTTTTTTTTTTTTTGTTCTTCACGTTGAAGAATCATGCAACAGGACTGAGAACGTTTGAGTTGAACATTCTTATTTGTGTGTTTGACTTCATTTCGTTTGATTTAAATATGAGGAGGAGTCAAAAAGTAACCTTAATATATCTTTATTAACAGAATATGCACAGATAGAAATGATAGCACGTAATCACTTTTCAACATAGTCCCCACTATGTTCAATGCAGGTGTGCCAGCGCTTCACTAATTCCTGGATTCCGCGAGAAAAAAACTCTTCTGACTGACTGACTGCGTTGCCACGTATACACCGCCTCTTTCACCTCATCGTCCATACTGAACTTCTTGCCACCGAGTGTCTCCTTGAGGGGTCAAAACACATAAGAATCACTCGGTGCGAGGTCCGGTGAATATGCAGGATGTGGAAGACACTCCAAACGCAGATTCGTGATTTTCGTTACTGTCGCACGAGCTGTGTGCGGCCGCGCGTTATCATGCACACCAGAACTGAGCAGGCCGTGACGTTTTGACTTGCTTGCAGGTTTCAAGTGGTTCTAAAGCAGATCACAGTATGATTCGCTGTTGATAGTGAGTCCCCTGGGCTGTAATGTTCCAGGATTGGGCCTTTACAGTCCCAGAAGAGCGTGAGCATCAATTTGCAGGCCGACCGCGTTGTACGGATCTTCTTTGCTTTCGGCGATGATGAATGTCGAAACTTCATGCTAGCTCGCTTTGTCTCTGGGTGGAAGTAGTGGACCCACCATTCGTCACCAGTGACTATACGGTGTAGAAAGTCATCTCCTTAAGCTTTATGACGTCGTAAGTGTTTCACAAACATCCACACGACGTTCTTTCAGTTCGGGGGTGAGTTGTTTTGGTACTCACCTAGCGGAGACTTTGTGGTACTGCAGCACGTCGTGAATGATGTGGTGCGCCGAGCCATGACAGATCTTCAATTCTCCAGCCACCTCGCCGATTGTTACCTGCAGGTTTTCCCGTATCACTCGTTCCACTGTAGCGATAGCGTCAGGCGTAGTCACAGTGAGAGGCCAGCCGGAACGAGCTGCATCAGTTACAGTTGACACTCCACTTTTAAACTTCCTGTGCCACTCATAAACCTGCTGAAGCGACACACAAGCGTCCCCATTCTGCCTCTTCATCCTCTGATGAATGTCTGCTGGTTTCTCACCCTCACTACCCAAAAAACAGATAACTGTACGCTGCTCTTATCTCATGCAGGCTTCCAAGGGGGCGGCCATTTGGGCTATGGTTTGCTGACGTCATACTTCCCATCAGGACGACGGACCTGCGCGCACTAGTACCTCAAGCGGGAGGGCATAAAATATATGTAGTACAACCGTCTACTACGTGATTTTGACTTTTTTTATGGTCATATTAAGGTTATTTTTTGACTCCCCCTCGTAAATTTCTCAACGCAATAAAAGCTTATCTCACGTTTTTGTATTCTCATTTTGTGACGGTATTTCCTCCCCTGCTTTGCAGTAGTGGTCCAACAGTGGCCAAAACTCAAGAGTATCTAATATGGCTTCAAAGGTGCATACCTTTGCACAAGGTTACTCTTGGCAGATTTGTAATTAGAAAGCTAATGACACTTCTATATCAATGGAGCTTTCACGAGATATTCAGATAAGCGAAAATAATGCTGCATTGGTTGAGCACGTTAATTCTAGAATCTGCCGACAACTTTTGTGAAGAATTAAGAAATGTAATCTTAGCTCGTTCAAGTCCCCACCTCTGATTTACTCAGTGGAATTCTTATTATTCTGGTATAGCTCAGTTTAGACTGTGTTTAGTAAATTGACTGAGGCAACCATGCAGCACATTTAAAATGATTGAATCGAAGTTAAATTTGTATAATTACAAATAACAGATTTATTAATCATTTAAGTTTAACAAGGGTTACAATAACTGAATAGTTTAAAAGAAAAGGTTCATCATTGACTGATAGTAGGTTGTATGAAAAAAGTTCACTGGCAGCTTATATGCTTCACCTAGCTGCCAATAGTAGTTTCTGCTCCCGCTGGGTTTTGGGGTTCTGTGCAGACAGGTCACTGGATTTCTCACGTCTCTGGTTAAGCTTAAAGGTGCAGCACGTTTCAAGTACAATCAAGAAGTAACCGCCAAGCTGGTCACGCTTTTCTACGTCAGTCCACTTCTACTTTCCCTTTGTTCCAGAGAGATTAGTACCCTCCTGGTACCACCAACAACTATGGTAAAAGAATAGAAACGAAACGCTCTCGTGAGTATTGCGTTTCCCGACATATACTTATGTGTCCCCTTTCTTATTCCACCATCCCATTTACTCAGAATTTACCCTCGATGAGAATTAAATTTAATCCCTTGGGATAAAACTTTCTTTACATTTAAACAGAATAGCTTTAGCTTTACATTACATTTAAATGAAAAGGTTAATAATACAGATAGAGTATGTTTACATTTACATCTCCACTGATTGAAAAGTGATCACAATATAAATTGAATATGTTTTCATTTATGTTTACACTGATTTGACAAGTTTGAAACTTTCATTAATTTTAAAGTGAATATGTTTACATAGACATTTACACTGGTTTGAAACTGAAAGTATTATAATTAGAACGTACATCATTTCTTTCATCTTTCCCTCCCTACTCCATATGGAACTTGGAATTACCGATGCTTTTTAGTTCTCTTTAAGAAACTAGCAATAAAGCACTCACCAGCCCGTGCAGTGGTGGCTCATGTCATAATCATTCTAAACGCTGAGGTTGCCAGCCTCAAATAACTTGGACATCCACTAGCGATTATATATATATATATATATATATATATATATATATATATATATATATATATATATATATATATATATATATATATATATATATATATATATTCATTGCAGGATAAAGAGGCAGTATGGGGACGCTTGTGTGTCGCTTCAGCAGGTTTATGTGTGGCACAGGAAGTTTAAAAGTGGAGTGTCAACTGTAACTGATGCAGTTCGCTCCGGCCGGCCTCTCACTGCGACTACGCCTGACGCTATCGCTACAGTGGAACGAGTGATACGGGAAAACCTGCGGGTAACAATCGACAAGGTGGCTGGAGAATTGAAGATCTGTCATGGCTCGGCGCACCACATCATTCACTCGCGTCGCACTACCACTTATTAAAGTCTGCCTAAGTCCTGCTTCTAACGGACAGTTGGCTCCCAGTTCTGCAAGAACTGTCACGTCTGCCTTATTGTTAAATTACTCCAGGAAATTGCAGCATATCTCACGACTAAGTGTTTAACACTGATCCAATGGATAAGGAAATAAACTTCCGAAGTGAACGTGCACAATTTATCCAAGCGCACCCGCTTCCAAAGGGCACTAATGAAGAATACTCTGGTAGTGCGTTTATCCTTGCACTATTCAGAATCCGACTATCAAGTCGCTCTAGGGCACTGCTGATGAACAAACAACGACCAAGTGAGGGCTCTCAAGCTAAGTGCCTCTATGTGCTGAACTTGACGATGAAGTGGCTTCATGTACGTGACGAATGGAAAATGATGGCTTCTTCTCTTTGGTTGTATGCTAGAAATCTCCACGGTGACCGGACGTTAATAGGTCCGACAGTGTTGCCTTGAGGAGTGGGCGGCAAAGACACCGGTGATGTGCCGTAGGCGGTGGTTAATAATTCCGAATTACTGCCAGGTAAGCTAGGCAACTGACAGGCCGTTTGCCCGGCAGTGCGATCTGGGAATATTGGTGGCTGGTAGATGCAGGCTAGCAGAATAAACTCCACGGGCCACTTTATGATGAATGCCCGATCTATTTCTGGAGAATCTTTGTTTGTGCCTGGTAGCAAAAGCACAGATAGCTTCCAGATGACCAGCGCCGCTCAAGGAATAAATCTCCGTACAGTATTAAATGACAACAGCTTTCAACTTGAGGTATTTAGCTCCTAGTAGCGAGAATCCGAGAAGCATAACTGGTGCAGAAACATAGAGACAGGATCTTTAATAGTAGGACAGACTGCCAGGTGGCCCGTACGTGCATACAAGGGATTACTGCTTGAGACGTAAGACCTACGGTCAGAAAATCCGATCGTCTCCCGATGAAACGCGCAGGCGGCACGGCATCAAAGTAGAGAAGTTCCCTCTGCTATCGGGTAAAAAGGGCACTCTTAGCTGGCCGCTCGCTAGACCGTACAGGGACGGCAAAATAAAGACGGGGACCTGAGTGTCCGCGAAAGAAAAAGAAACGGGAGATGATTCCCGTGTTGTCCCCAGAATCTCTGAATCAAAGACTTAGTTAAGAGGCAGTTCACTAGATCTAAGGCTATGACAACTTTAGCCGCTTCCACGTGCAAAAGGTGTGTCTTATCTTGGCGTTACCAAGATTGACAGAATCTAAGAGAGAATTAGAGCTGTAAAAATTCAGAAATGACAGAAAAGTGGGCGGTAACATGAAATAGGAAAATAAACAGACAGGTCAAGCCAGACAGAGGGCAGACAATTCCACCGCCCGTCACACTTAACACTGAAACTCGTCAGGTTATAGTCACTGTCCTCCCCCGCATCTGTTTGCAACGAAGCTAAGAAAGCGCCAATCGTATTTGAACGTTTGAATTTATGATGAAACATTGTGCATGACTCATCTGGTGCAAAATTGCAAACGTTACTTTTCTAGAAATGACTGTAAACATCCAATCCCTGGCAGGCGAACTCACCAACACATCTGTAAACTCATACGACAATGTGTTTCAGATGTAACAATTTATTACTGTCTACGGTAATCTTGTCATAACAAGACGGACAGGAAACGCTTATGTCATACGTTTCCGCCGCCTGTATGTCTGTAATCTGCGCTTAATCTTAGCAAAGCTTTGCCGCACCCTTGCAACTGTTTAGGGAAGGGACGGGTAACAAACAGACATGGACGACTATCCATGAGAGAAGTAAAAGAAGAAAAATACAAAATATCTGCTACAGTGAACAGAGAAAGAAAAGGGTGCGACCCGGAAAAAAATCGCAATAAAATCATTACAAAAATGTAACTGATTACTGTCATAGTGAAAGAGAAATCGAAAGAGGTCGCCCTAAAATCCATCTTGTGACACTTTTTGACATCACCGACTGTCTCTCCAAGTCTGTCTATATTGCTACCAAGATATAAGTGTGATTCTACATCTTGTAGGGAAGTTTCTTCAAACGCAATCTTGGTATCTTTTCCTGTCTTCATTCTCATAATCGTTGTCTTTTCCCTGTGTATTTTCAGACCCCACTGCTGTGACCTCTCATCAATTACTTTAATTTTGACAGCTATGTGAGCAAGGTCCTGGGAAAAAAACCAAACTGTTTTATCAGAGTCCAATTAATTCTATTGGCTGATGTCGTTTCTGTTTTAACCCAATCAATGGCCAGTTAGAAAAGAAATGGTGGCACGAGGCATCCCTGCTGCACTCCAGTTCTTATCTCAAACGGTTAGGTAAGCTTTTTTTAAATTTTATTTTAATGATGAAAAATATTCCGTTCAACCTCTGATGGGTTATAATAAGATATATAGTGTTTTCAATTCCAAATAAGATGAATAACTGCCGATATGGGAAAGTGGCATCACATCTGTCAAATCATTGTAAATTAAAGAATAGACAGACCTAGAAAACTGCATAATTTAATCAAACAGTATTTAACAAGAACAAAAGTTAATATATAGTAATTGGGAAGGTGGTCTGATGATGTTTTTACAATACATATGACTTATGGTAAGTGAAAGTCAATTCAATATCTAACTGGAAACACCAGGCCTATATATCTCTCCCCATTACTGTTATTTTTGGTTGGTGTTTTTGTTTGGTTTTGTTTTGTTTTATCTCGTTTTTGTCTGTTTGGTTTTTTTAACATACAAGAAAAATTGGGTATGTAAGCTGTGTTTCGTGAAGAATTCTGTAATTCAACTCCAATTTACCACAAAATAAAAAGCAGAAAAAATAATTAATTTAGATGTTACCTTGGACTCCAGGTCAACGCGTTTTGGTGAACTTGGAGCTGGTCTGAGTGGCGGGGTTAATGGAGGTGTTGGGGCTGTCGAAACATGGGACGGAGAGATGGTTGTTACTGGAACTGGTATTTCCTGAAATAGGCAGAGTTTGTTTCAAGTCATGTATAGGCAGATATAGTTGAAAAAGGCTTGGGGTGCTAGTCAAGATTTTAATAAGCAGATTAACTTGTAAAATATGACATTAGTTCAAAATTATCATATTCACACGTAAATTATAACATTAACCAATTAGAGTGTCTACGTCGCGTCCTTGGTTTTTTTTTTAAAGACAAAGTAATACGTGATGGGTGCTGCCACGCGCAAGCCTTCAGGGCTTGTATACACTGCTTAGACAGCGCAGGCTACGCTGGCTTGGCCATGTCCACGGCGTGGATGGTGGTCGCACCCCAAAGATATTTTCTACGGACAACTGGCAGATGGCAACAGAGCAGTTGGTCGACCGCAGCTGTGGTTCAAAGATGTGTGCAAGAGAGATGAATTCTGGCAGTCTGGTTTCGTCGTGGCAAGCGATCTTCACAGTCTTAAAACTGCGAACAGGTCAGATTATATGGCCCTTCCTCTCCCGCATTTGTTTTCTTACGATGTTAAGAAAGCTCCAATCGTTTCAAACATGAGTGTTGTGTGGGTTAATTTCAAAATATTTCTGACATGGAATAATATGCGTGATGCAAAGGTTCACGTCTCCCATATGTGGAATGAAAACATCCGATCCTCTCTCGACCATGTTTACAAAAAAATGTATTATTACTTTAATATAAAGTAATGTCTTTGTAACAAGGTGGGCCGGAAACCATGATATCATGCACGTCTGTCCAAAATGTGTCGCACAGACGAGTAATATCGTTATCTGTCGCTTGAGAACACAAAATCCGTCTCTTTACCATCTGAATGCACCCTGGCCTTATCAGCGATTAAACAACTGCGCTGGGCGATTTTAATGTTAATCTGTAGTCTGATGTCGGCCACACTCGAAATTAACCAAAATGGTTGTCGATTAATTATTATCTCAGCCGTTCCATGCAAAGCAGGGAGGAACGGGTAACCAAACAGACATGACGACTTATCAGTGAGAGGAGTGTGAGAATGTTTGGGAATACAAAATATCTGCTACATAGCAGTGAAAGAAAAAGGTGTCAACCATGGAAAAGCACGTAACCTATTCAGTACAACTGAAAATGAGTACTGCCGTAGTGAATATGAGATCGAGAAGATGTCGCCCCAATCCATCCTGTCACAATGCTTTTCCTCTGGCCTTTTCATTCTTAATTTAATAGGAAGTCTTTTGGATTGAATTTCTGTAAGATGGGGCAGCCAACCCATGCTCAATCGTCCTAAGCCCCATTTTACGACATGCTTGATGGTACATAATGTAGCGAAAGATTTTATGAATATAGTTGTCAGTAGTAGTTACTGACAGAACAGAAAAGAATTCTGTCAGACAGGTTCACACAGTACCAGAGGTGGGAAAAAGGCACAGGAAAATTTACTACACATTGAGTAAATCTGTTCATAGCATTACCAGGAAGTCCTTGGTCAGAAATCCCCAGTGTAACATAGGTAGAAGGTGACAGTAAAACACGCGGAGAAGAGAAATGGAGACATAAATAAAATGTGTGAAGAACTACGTTCCAAACACGAAAGCTGATATCTAGCGAATTACGACTAAGGGAGAAGTAACAGCTGGCACTTCATACAGGATTCATGTTAAAGTGGAGTATATAAACTTGGAGCGTCCTATTGGCAGAGTGGTTAGAGCGATGGTCTATTGCAGCAAAGGTGCAGGGTACGAATCACGGTACTGAAACACTCCAGTCCACCCAGCTGTAAATGTGTACCTGACTTTGACCTAGTATGGTGAAGTGTCTAACACTTTACTCCCGTACAGCAGTATCTGCTATGGGACTACATTTTTTAAATAAACTTGGAAATTATGTTCATAAAGTTATGTATAAAATTGATCAAATAATTTGTATAAGGACAAATGTAATAATTATAAAACAAAATTACTTTATAATGTCAAGTGTGAGAATGTAAAAGTCATTTAAATAAATTTAAATTTATATGCGAGACAGTCACAAACTGTACTTACAAGGACAAAGGGTGAAAAAGAAACAATGTAAAAATCATTTTTAAGAAAATCTACGATTAGAGAATGAAAATAATTTGTATCTTCTTCTTCTTCCTCGTTCGTCCTGAAAAGGACGTTGGTTGCGTTGTGTCTGTTTACGCCGTAGCTGCGATATCTGCGCCTTTCGGCCGACACATCCGACTTCAGCATGGCATTTTTTAGGGACCGGGTTTGCCTTCCCTCTTCGATCCCTACTCTCTCAGCTAGACTGCAGTGATGCAGCCTGTTTCCAGGACCACCACGTGGAGGTGGAGTAGGGTCTTGGTCAGCTCTGGATCGCTGACTCTGACGCAAGCAGTCAAGCTATGGGTCGCTGACTGCATTCTCTATTGCTGCATCTTTGGGTCCCAAATCATTTGTATGAAATCAAAATATGAGTAAGTGGAAAAGCATGTTTATGAAGTTATGTAAAATGTAAAGATATTCCCAAAGCAAATACTGCCGTTGCGGAGTGAAACGTTAGAAACTTCACTAAACTATGTCAAATATCCAGTCCCCTTCTTCGCTGTCTTTTCTTTCCCTAACTCAAGAGCAGAGTAGCTACCCATTTACAGCGTGACACTAAACGTTTTAAACCCAGCACCTTTGCCGCGAGAGGCCAGCGATGAAGTTATAATATAATGTAAACACATTAAAAACGCACCACTTGTATAATGCAGGAACAGAGTGTAAATTGTAAATATAAGTGTTTACAAGTTTACATATTTGGAATCTTTATTCATTTTCCTATGAATCCATGCTAGTCATTTATTTGTACATTTGATTGTTATGAAATTCATTGCATTCTGTGCAGGCTAGGGAGAAAACCAAAAATGCAACCAATAAAAAAATTCATTCACACTATCCTCAGTATCTGGTATGTCCACCGTGTGTGCTTGCAAACCAAGCTTGGCAGCGGCTCCGCATGGAACGCACAAGTCTCTGAAGGAAATTCTGGGGAATCAAGTCCCATTCACGTGTAAGAGCAGCTTCGAGCTGTTGCAGATTAGCTGGAGAACCTTGCCTGTAGACTCTGCGTCCAAGCCCGTCCCACAGATGTTCTATAGGGGAACATGTCTGGTGATAGGGCAGGCCCCAATCAATCGTCACAATGTTCTGCTGCTGTAGATATTGCTGCGTAATGCACGTGGTGTGCGCACGTGCGTTATCCTGCTGGAGAAGCTGCAAGTCTGGATAATTTGTGAACGCAGGAGCAACCAATGCATCCAGAACCTCATCTCGATATGTCACAGCATTGACATTTCCACGGAAGACGTGAAGAGGCAAGCGATGGTGAAAACTGAATCCTCCCCAAATGTGAATACTGCCACCTCCAAATCGGTTGTGCTGACGAACACAGCAATCTGCAAAGCGCTCTCCACACCGTCGCCAAATCCGCATACGTCCATCAGCAAAGGATATGTTGAATCTGCTCTCGTCTGTGAATAAGACAGCATTCCACTGCAGTCTAGTACATCTGATATGGTGCTCTGCCCATTGCAGGCGCTGCTGACGATGTCTGTGAGTCAAGTTTGGCCCAACATGAGGTCGTCTTGCAGTAAGGCCTGTATCTCTGAGTCGTCGTATGACTGTCATTCGAGAGACTTGGCCACGTCTACCCACTATTACTCTTGCTGTTTGACTTGCCGGGAGAGAACGATTCCTTAGGTGACTCAGCACAATATGACGATCTTGCGCAGGGGTAGTAACTCGTGGTTGGCCACTCCGAAGTCTATCCCGGGCACTGCCAGTGGTTCCGTAACGTTTTTTGAGACGTACAATAGTGCTGTGGTGGCAATTCATCCTTCTGGCAATGGCCCGCGAGCTCATTCCGGTCTCCAACATACCAATGGCTCGTTGGCGGTCGTTTTCAGATAATCGTGGCATTTCAAGCACATGTACTGGGTGTTTTGTCTCAATGGCCTTTTTATACCGAGTATACTGCCACAACGCGTACATATTTTCAGGGTCATAGCTGTTGGGAATCGTGTTGCACGTGTAACTTTCATTGTTTTCATGTAGTCTGTACACAAACCCGTGGGTTGAATCATGCACTTTCCATTCCCGCAGCCATTCGCTCTCTACCTCATGACAAACACGGGGAAAATCCACTCCCACATTTATTTTTTCCAGCTTCTCGGCATCAGTATATATAGTTGTGGTGCGTTTTTAATGTGCTTCAGTATATAATGTAAAAAGCACACAAGTTATATATAAAAATATTAAAATCATTTTTATAAAGTAAAGTGAAATAATTTGAAAAATCATTGTGAGTCAGGGGTCGAAATATAACATTTTCATAACGCTACTTCCGAGAATGTGGAATTATTGACATAAAGTGAAGTGTGAAGCGGCGAATATTTATTTAAATAACGTGAAGTGTGAAGGTTCAAAAATAATTAATGAAGTAAAGTATGAGGGGAAAATAGGTTTATAGAAAATATGTGTTTAAAAAAAATATTATTTTTAAATGCATGCAAAGAAGAGTCACGTGCTCTCTTTACCTTTAACAAGCCCATCAGCTGTAACCTCTTGATTACAAAATAAAATAAAAATGATTATAAATGTGTCTACTGATTAAGAAACAGTAGCAGCTACTTCTAAAAAATGTTAATCTGGAATCTTAGTAATCACAAATTACAAACAACAACAATAACAATCAACAAAGAGAATGATACATAATGTCACATACATCCCTCCAGGCTGTAGAATCATACACGTATCTTGGAAGTACTATAGACACTAACAACTACCTGTGTCACATCCACAAGGCCTTTGTCAGGGACAAACGAATCATTGGGAAGAAAGTGAAAAACTAAGTGAAATATATTTAAAAAATAATAATAAATGATACAACTAATAAATTAACGTGGCTGATCGCAATGCGATGTATACGCAAGATGGCCGCTACACCCGAACAGGAACGAGAGCGCAAGAAAACAGTAAAAACTAAGTAAAAACAACAGAACTAAGTGCGGCAAAAGGGTTTTATAAGTGCTAACAAGTATTAAGATCTACTGGTAAGTACTTTTGAAAACGATATCTGCATTTTCTCGTATACTTCTTCACATCTTAAGGAGATCACCTTCATATATACTTCCGGAATAAAAACATTACATTGGTACAGTCTCATATACAACATATCACAAATTCATACTGGGTAGAGATGATAAAAATTATACACATTGAAAATCAACCATTTGTAATATGATCATAAAAGGAAAGGATCCCGTTACACGCCCATTGAGGCATATTGGGAATATGGTGTTAGGCCCATATCTTCTTGACCATCGGCACACTAGGGTGATGTGGTCAGCATCACGCCCGCCGCCTTAACCTTCCCAGAAGTTCCTCTGGTACCCAATTGGGGCTGGGTAGACCAAGGAGCCGTTTGCTGCCTTAAAAAATCCCACATCATCTGGGGATTGGGAGCCGCGCTAGCGTAGTAGTTACAATACCGCTCTGGCGACCGGGTGATACAGGATCAAACCCGGGCGACGGCATTTGAGGATTTTTCGTCGACCGGGATTTGGACTGGATTAACTCGAGACCTGGCGAGGACATTTGAAGGAGTGTCGTCGACCAGGGACTGGCGGCTCCTGAGCAGACCCAGCTGCAATGGGTACCTCCGAAATCGGCGAGTATTTGCCTGAATGGCGAGGGACACCTGTCTATGTACAAGAAATAAAGGGATACTCACGTAAAATCAATGTCAGGTTAGACATAAATAATAACCTGAGATTTCGCCTCGAGTATTAGCGGGCGTACGAAAAAAAAAAAAAAGAAAAAAAAAAATCTGGGGATCGAACCATAGACCACTGAGCTAGGAAGCCAGAGCACTAACCACAATGCTACCGCGGCTCCCAATGTGATCATAAGGAACTGGAAAATAAAAGCTATAGTGTCACTGAGATGTGTGCAGATGGCCACTGCTGTTGTAATGGTATATGGAGAAGTGAGGCATGAAAGTCGAAATAATGAAGAAGTGAGCCAGTAAAGACGAGAGAATGGAGAATTGAACCCAGAATAACTAGGGAATGGAGAAGTGAGCAAAGAGAGACGAGAGAATGGAGAAGTGAGTCAAGAAAGATGAGGAATGGAAAGGTCAGCCAAGAATAACGAGAGAATGGAGAATGGCCCAGGAAAAGCGAGAGAATGGAGAATTATACCAAGAAAGTCGAAATAATAGAGAAGTTAGCCAAGAAGAACGAGAGAATGGAGAAGTGAGACAAAAAGAGGAGGTAATGGAGAAATGAGCCAAAAAGGACGAGAAAATAGACAAGTGAGACAAAAGAAGACAAGAGAATGGAGAATTCGACCAAGAAAGACGAGGCAATGCAGATGTAAGCCAAAGAAGACCACAGAAAAATGTGCTTGATGTGATGGGGAGAAAAAGAAAGTAGATCCAAGGAGAGATAAGTCTAGTCACAGGTCCAGCAAATAAATATTAGACAAACATAAAGGTATGTTTTCAGGCACTCGTAAGAAATAAAGAAGTAGAAAACTAGACAACAGAAAAACAACAGACGTGAGTGGCTTACCCAGGACTCGAACCCAGGACCTTCCGTGCGACAACCCCGCCGAGCTATGCAAGCGAATCACACTATCCTCCCTGCCATCTAGGCATCACCAAAAAATGATGCTTCGATGACGGGTCATCCAATGGCTTATGCGCACAAATAAATGCTAAAAGCTCACTACGGATAAACGGCTTTGGTTAAATGCTTTATTGGTAGAACAATTTCTTGCAGATACGATCTATTGTTTCCTCGTTGAACGCGCAGATTAAAAAAAATAGCCGCAAGAAAGGCTGAGAATGGCAAATATGAAAAGAAAATTCGCTAGCACAACTTGTAGAGTGGCCAGAATATTCCACAGAAGCTGTAAACTTGGCGCGTGAGAGAGGTTCTGAATATGCCATTGCAGCATGAGCAACCGCAGACAAATTAGACTCTGCTAAAGTTAACCGACTCCAAAACCAAATCCTGAGAATCATAACAGGAGGCATGAAGACAAAATCCATTTAAAGAAATGGACAGATTCACTTACAATGAATGGAAGACAGATGAGACAGTAGGGCTCAGTAGCAAGCTGGTAAATTCAGCAGGCTAACAGACCACCCACAGCACTAGAGAATAAATTGTCTTGGCAGAGAAAGACTCAGCACAAACAAAGGTGATAGCAGATCCCACATGTGCTACAACAACTGCCAAGTCTATCCAGTCTGAGAACTTGTTCACTGTCTGAAGAAAATAGACATCCCACACCCCAACCCCCGGCCTATATGAAGGAAAAAATTCCTGGAACTGGGAAATAGAACACCCAGACCGAAGCACAAAGAAAAAACATGGCCATACAATATAGAAAGAAACACCATTCAAAAAAGTTGTTCCACTCATGTAAAATCGCTGTGCGTTGGCAGATATATGGACATCAGAAGAAATCAAGACCGACGCAAACGAAAGAAGCTTGAAGTCAAATGTCAAGACAGTAATGCTACATGACTCTGACACGTGCAGAGTGTAACAAAGGTAACAAGCAAGAGTTACAGACTATCTTAAATGGTAGCTTGTGCACAAATATCAGAGAAAAGTAGAGGTGAGGAAGGGAGTCTTGTGTTGAAAGGGACACACACTGAGGTGACTACTATTCGATAGCAATACATGGCATTCCTTGTTCTGCAATCTCCAGGAGAAGAGAAATAGAGAAAGACCTAAATACACAAATAGAAGATACCAGAGGCAGATAAAAGAGATAAAAAGACATGGAAAGATGTTGAATGGATGGCACAGGACAAGAAGGATTGACGTGAAGTTTCGATATGTGTGATGTACAGGGAGATACATTTCTTACAGAAAGTCTATGATCTTCTATCAAGCAGCACTGCAAACATAAGGTAGAAGATTAAAGAAAACTAAGTATTCAGAGTGATAAGCATGATGAGGTTATATGGAGAAGATAAGTAAAAAAAAAGACAAGCAATGGAGAAATGTGCCACAAAAGACGAGCGTGTTGAAGAATAGAAAGTAAACGAAGACAAGACAAGAGGAAAAAGAACATGGAATTCGAGTTACGAAAGAAGACATGAGGTACTGGGTTTGCTCCCAGTACAGGGAATATAATTGATGGAAATTTTTTCAGAACCAGTGCTTTCCTTATGATTCCCTTCTCACCCCCTAATCTTCTGCGTAGTGAGAGCAGATGCCTAGCCTTCTCGGATAAGGGCGAAAAAATAGGAGGTCCTGCGTGCAAGTTGCGTACGTTAAAAATCCCTCGGCAGTTAGAAATTGTAAAGAGTAGACCATACGGCCACTGCCCTGGCAAAATTTAAAAATGAGTAAACTTATCCACCACAAAAATATTATAGAATGTGTGATTCCTGTATACACACACATTGGGATCTTCGCCGGTACTACGGAGTTCGTACACTGTGCTGAGAAACTCCTTGTGTGATCTAAGGGAGGAGATCGGAGCACTGATGGAGTTGTCCGTGAGCAATGAAAATAGTCCTTAAAAAACCAAACAGAGATATGAAGTTATACCGCTTGTCGATACATTTTACTATACTGTTCAAAAAAAGAAATGTATAGCTACTGAAGGCACACACATAGCCATAATTTTGACATTCAATAACTTTTTTAATTTAATGAGTTAATTGTTCAAATTGCACACAAGAATACCTTAGGGTTCAACCAATCAATTGACAGTTGTTTTGCATCTGGGTCACGAGAGTTTTATGGCGTACGGGCTTTCCCGTTAGTATGGTGTGTGGCCTCCTCTTGCATCGATCAGCGACTGGCATCTCCTGGGCATGGATGCGATCAGACGTCTGATGTGGGCCTGTGGGATGGCTGCCCACTCTTCCAGGAGTGTCTGGAACAGATCACGAAGATTGGCTGGAGCAACGTCTCGGCGACAAACACGTCTATGCAGCTCATCCCACAGGTGCTCAATCGGACTCATGTCTGGAGACAGGGATGGCCAGAGAAGGGTGAGAATGTTGTTGGCAGTCAGGAACTGCGTGGTCAACCGTGCACAATGGGGTCTGACGTTGTCCTGTTGAAACACAGACCTTTGGGCAGCCAAAAGTGGAAGGACATGGGGTCGAAGAATTTCATTGACGTATCGTTGCGCATTCAAGCCTCCTTCAATGTGCACCAATTGACTCCTTCCGTGGTAACTGATCATTCCCCACACCATTGCACCTCCACCACCGTGCGGCGGAGCTTCATCAACGCAATTTTGGGCAAAACGTTCATTTCGCTTACGGTAGACCCTACGCCGTCTATCATGACGCTGCAACAAAAAGAAAGATTCGTTACTAAACCAGACACGTCTCCATTGATTGTCAGCTGCCCAGGGACGATGCTGGTTGGCCCAAAGAAGTCGATTTTGGCGATGGCGGCGCGTAAGGACAGGTTCTCGGTGAGGTCGTTGTGCCCAAAGTCCAGCGTCATGCAGTCTATTTCGGACAGTTTGATCAGACACATGACGTCCTGCAGGCAGTGACTGGGTAGTTGAGGAAGCTGTTGTAAACCTGTCTCTGAGGTGACGAAGCCGAATAAAGCGATCCTCCGCTGCTGTTGTCACTCTGGGTCGTCCACTGCGATGCCGGTCTTCAACTGAGCTAGTGGCTTGGAACCGGTGCCAAAGTCGACTGATGGTACTCTGATGCACGTTTAGATGCCTGGCAACCTGACTTTGACTTTCGTCTGCATGCAGTCGGCCAATAGCAATGTTCCTTAAATTTATCGATAGAGACGCCATAAATGTCTGCTTGAAAATGAACTGAATTTTTTGTGTGTAGCGTTATCCTTTTATAGGGTTTCAGTTGCGTAGTCAGTGAATAGTGTTCACCCCAAATTTTGTTGCTTTCACGTGCGCGCAACATGAGCTGTGATCAAAAATTGCGTCATAAACACTATTGACCACTGCGTTGTAACGATTACAAAAACGAACGCAATTCAGGTCAACACGTGCATTTGACACTGCAAAGAACATTTGAGGCTGGTGTTTATATACCCTAGCACCAAATTTTACTTACAAACTCATAAAAACGCGCCCTCGGATAGCTATGCGTTTCTTTTTTTGAACAGTATATGATGAAAGTTGTGTGACGCATCGAAGTGGTAGATATAAAGGGAAGTAATAAATGGCAACACTATAGAGATATTTCATTAATAGTTTACCTTCTTCTGAGCATAGACGAGAAGACTTGGTTGACGCCCCTGAGTCTCCAGTTGGTGAGGCAAGGGGGGCATAACTGTCTTGGAGGTGATCAGTGGAGAATCTCGTGAGGGTGACCGTTCTGGCAGGAAGTCTGTGATTTTCTGCGAAACAGAGTTGCAAAAATATAGTTCAGAATGACACATCCTATTACTCTATAATCGGTAAATTCATTGACAGGGTTACATATGACGAAATAAAAGCAATAATCTAAAATAACTTTAGAGAAAAATGACATAAAGACCATCCAGAGTGCGATGCAGCAGAACTATACTACAGACTACCAAGAAGAGATCAACTGATAATTTCTAGACAGAGAACCAGCCATTGCAGACTCAAATGTCGACTATTCAACAATTTGAAAGTCAGACACATAGCTATGTTCATGTGGGGAGGACAAACAAACATTAGAACATGTCCTCCAAGAATGAGAGGAGCAAGGTGACAGCGTGGCCTTCTTCAACCCAGGGAGAAACTGCACGGTGACGAAAAAAGCATGAAAACTTTTTAAAAGAATAGATGTTTTTATGTGAGAGGGAACGATGAAGGAGAAGAACCAGCCCTTCAACATAATCACGCCACATAATTAATGTCCTGTGTCATCCGTTTATGTACAACCAGATCTACTTTATCTATTTCACGTGCCCCTCAAATTCTTTCTTCCACGTCTGTTGTTAGTTATACTTCTATTTCTCTTAACATGTCAGTTCCACAAGGAATGTCTTGTAAGGCTTTAAACTGGTTTCATCAAAACGTGTTCTATCCATCGCCAGCACCTTCTTCTCACCTCTTATTCTCCTGGCATATTCCTCTAGCATATTCCCCTGGCATATTACCCTGGCATATTCCCCTGGCATATGTCTGATTCTCGTCTTCAGTTCCATATTAGTGATCTTGTCATGCCATTCTGATCCTTCTATTCTACGCGAGCACCACTTTATGAATGTCTGTTAGTTTTTGGCTGTCGTTTTTTTTTGTTATTCTTCAAGTTTCAGAGCTGTACAAAAGGACTGTCTTGACATTTGAGATGAAGTTCTTATTACTATGTTGACCTTGACTTCTTCCTGATCTCCGTATATTTCTTAATTGAATGAAACCTCCTCTAGCATTTTATGTTCTAATTTTATATCACTGTCTGTTCTGCGACCTTTGTATAATGTTACTGACAACACGTCTTTGAGCCCACGTCTTGTAGAGATGTTTCTTCCAGTTTCTAGTTTCTAGGTTAAAGATAACAATACAAGACACGGTTTTAAAAAAAAAAGCCACTGAAGGCTGAAGCTGTGAATGTCAGAAACAATTAATAAGAAATCTATATTACAGCATCAGAGGTATAAACGCATACGTTATTAAATAAAGAAACAAAATGTAAGGATTTAAAAATAAACGCTATTCTATTGGGCAATAAAACCTAGACAAAGTAGAAGATGTCTGCTGATAATCATCAGTTATGCTTATGATTTGATTATATATTTAGCGCCTTCGTAACTGGAAATTGACAAAATGCCATACAAATTTCACTTTCTTTCGTCGGTCCGTGCGTCAGTTTGCGACAAGAAATAACGTTATCGCTTTTTATAAATTTTTATAGTTAAGACTTCAGTTAAAATTGTGTCTACCATTTTTAATATCTGATCTATGGAGCCGCGCTGGTGTAATGGTTACCACGCTGCGCTGGCGATCGGGTGATCCAGGTTCAATCCCGGGCGAGGACATTTGAACGAGTGTCGTAGACCGGGACTTGGACTGGATTAATTCGAGCCCTGGCGAAGACATTTGAAGGAATGTCGTCGACCACGGACTGGCGGCTCCTGAGCCGACCCAGCTCTAATGGGTACCCTCCGCAGACGGCGAGTATCTGCCTGAATGGCGAGTGGACACCTGTCAGTGTACAGGGAAAAAAGGGATACTCATGTAAAAATCAGTCTCAGGTTATGCTAACCGGAGACTCTCGCCTCGAGTAATAGCGGGCGTACGTTTTAAAAATAAATAAATAAATAAATAAATATCTATATCTGATCTAAGTAGGACTAAAGCGCGTTACTTTATTACTCCTTCACATCAACCAGTAATTTCGTCATGTCCTTCGCACAATAACAAATTTAAAAAAATGTTTTAAACATACGCTTTTAATGCACTAAAAACCCAAAAATAATTTTTCATGGAGTTTATAGCTTGCAGTAAAAATGTAACATCAAATTGACAAAAAGCGTTGGGCGCTGATTCTGCATGAAATTAACTTCTGCTTTATACTTCATTAGACACTTATGGATAAAATATATGATAAGCGCTATTTCCAAGCTTAAGTTTCAAATCACCCGGCCCAGACAAAATCAGCAACGAAATGCTAGTAAATCTGAGCTCAGCAGCAAAGACAAAACTGCTTGAGATATTCAACCACAGCTGGTTGAAAGGAACGGTACCCCAAGTATGGAGAGAAGCCATCACAATACCCATACTAAAGAAAGGAAAATGTAAGACGGAGGCTGCAAGTTACCGGCCAATCAGTCTCACAAGCTGTGTTGGGAAGAGTATGGAGCGAATAGTCAACCACAGACTGAAATGGTATTTAGAGTCTGAGCAGATCCTGGTGCCGGAACAAGCTGGATTTAGAGAATGCTACAGTATAGAAGACCAAATTACTTACTTGTCTCAAGCAGTAGAAGATGCCTTCCAGGAGAAGAAAAAGTTCCTAACGATCTGGGTCGACTTTAAGCAGGCCTTTGACAAGGTGTGGAAAGATGTCCTTATTGCAAAACTTAGGAGAAGTGGATTCCAAGGCAACATGATGAAATGGATCCAGTCATACTTGCACAACAGGAGAACTAGAGTCACTCTTGACGGTCTGAAGAGCAGAAAAGTGTTGCTCCATCAGGGGATACCTCAAGGAGGAGTAATTTCCCCAACACTCTTCCTTGTTTACATCAATGACCTGGTGAAAGATCTCCCCGCTGGAGTGAAAGCTGCCTTATGTGCAGATGACCTAGTACTCTGGTGCACTGATGAAAACGTCACCACAGCAAATTATAGAATGCAGTGGGCCGCAGACATGCTAGTGTCATGGGCAGAGAAATAGCTTATCACAATAAACACAGACAAAACCTCCACAACACTGTTCTCCCTCGCCTCCAAGGACAAAGCAGTTAACATACACCTAGGGACAACCATGATCAAGGAAGAAAGCTACCCCGCCTATCTTGGGGTGACATTTGACCAAAAGCTTACAAAGCATATTGAAAACGCAGAGGGAAAGGCCCAAAGACGACTAGGCATACTCAGAAAATTAACAGGTACCAACTGGGGAGCAAATGAACAAACTCTAATGAAGATTTATTATGGAGTAATAAGACCACACTTAGAGTTTGCCTTAGCAGTATGGTCATCAGCTGCTAACTCACATCTGCAGTCTTTGGACAAGGTGCAAAATCAAGCTCTCAGGCTCATTACAGGAGCCACGAAAACTGCACCAATATCAGAGATGCAGAAAGCTGCTGGATTACAGACATTGTCCTATAGAAGAGACAAAAAGCATGATCCAGATGGAAAAGTACAACAGTATGCCAACGCACCTGTCACGGTTGACTGAAATTTTATTTTACCAACACGTCCCATTTGTCTTACTCCCTTAATGTTTCTGGTTTCCTCGATTTTTTTCCTACGTGGCCCATTATTCCCCTCTCAGACCCCACCCCGCGGTCTTATTTCGTTCTGGCCTCCATTATAAATTCAACACTTGACCAGTAGTGGTAGATCGTAACAGCGATTGATCTCGAGCGAGAAATAGTTTCTTTGAAGAAACGGACCGCTAGCGGCAGCAAAGGTGAGACAACACTTTTTTGATCTGAGTACCCACTTTTATCTCCGATTCAAGGGGAGACTAAACTCACGTTCGTTCTTTGTGGTTGTGGCCCGTGAACGCCGCAGTGAGTGCTAGAATAATATTACGTGTTATCTATGAAACTTTCTCGCGGTGGTTGTCTTTGATGTAAACTCTAGAATCACATTTGTCTTACTATTTTGATTACGTTATACGTCGAACATCGGTGGGAACACGCGATGCCAGATGGCCGAATTAGCGTCTCTGGTAGACTATAAATCTAGAAAGGTTTACTCAGTCAAGGACACTAGTAAATTTTTCCTGCCCTAGATGACCAATTGAGACAGGCAGATGTTAGCACAACAGAACTAGATTGTGTTGCCTATTCTCGTCATCTCGGGTTTCAGGGCACCCCATTGCTACTGCAGGATTCCAGCCAGGCGAATAACGTTATATTCTCCTCGATCTCACGGTTCCTGAAAGCAATTAGCACCACGAGTTGTCACCTATACCTGAAGTACAACTCTTTTTCAACGCCCGTCCCTATAATGGGAAATAAGCTCATGCAGTGTTTAACGAGCCAAAGCAAATCTGAAATTGAATTTGGCAGTAGTGGTTTCCTACTCGCCTCTTGATCACCAGTCAGAGCATAGTGGCTTCCAGCATACCGATCAGCGCAGCGTCTGCAGCAGATTTGAAAGCACTAGACTGTGTGTACTTAAACGGAGCGCTCAGTCACAAATAAAGTTCAAACCAGCCAAACCGGATTTAACATCAAGTACGCAAGCCAACTTTCACGCGCTGGATAATAGCGCAGTGGACCGTTTGTCCTAAATTGACCTCGTCTTGTGTGTGTTTCTGGTCATTCAAAACATCCGCACGTATTAGCGGTCAGCCGAATATAGATAGAGTAATCTACAGCCTATCTCGTCATCAGTGAGTGTCCAACGGTGCATGGATAGCGCCTACATTGGATTTATAGTGTAATTCATCACCATATAAAGACACTAACTGGAGTTATAGAGTTTGGTCCCACAAAAGCGGAAGGAAGAGAACTATGTTTATTTATTTCTCGGTGTTTCTACAGGAGGGTATTGGTGTTAGTGGATTGTTTGTTCGTGGGTGTTTAATTGAATATTTGTTAACTGATGTGAATATTGATGCCTTTCTTATGTGTTTGTGCTGATATACTGATTTTCATATGTTTTCTTCTTTCAAGAACCTTCAATAAATTTTACTCATTTATTAACGCGCTGTTCACGACCCTTCATCCATACTTAATATTGCAAGCTCTTACTATTGTCTCTGAACAGAGAAAGGAGAAAGAGCGGGTGGTTCTTAAGATGTATAAGTGTGTTGAGGCTTGGAAAGAGAGATAGCTTTAATGAATCATCTTCCAGGTTTGTCTCAAGTTCACCCTATTTTACACATTATCCGTGTGTTGTCTATAATTCTATCAGTTCACTCTCATTGTAGATTTCACTACAATTGTCTGACTCGACAAATACTCTAACACTTTAACTCAACCACGACAGCACCCAATGAAGGCAAGACTAGATGATCTGGCATTGGGACGTCTAAAACGTAGCAGCTTTGTGCATCGGGGAAAAAGACTTAAAAGACAGCATCAAGAAGACCTATCCATGAAGACAACACCGCTGAAGCCCACCCTATACCCTGTACCATGGGAACAGGCCAGCAGTGCCCTCCAAATTAATGCATCAGTCAGTGGTCTCACAAGTGGATATGAGTATAATGATCTGCATAAACGAACTGCTACATTGAGTATGATCCAAGAAAGCTATCCCGATCAATCATGGATACATGCCTATACAGATGGATCAGCAACAAATGCTGTTAGGAATGGAGGTGCCGGTATCTTTATCTCATATCCTGACAACCACTATGAGGCTAGGCACATTCCCACTGGTAAATTCTGTTCCAACTATACAGCTGAGGTTCAAGCTCTAGAGCAAGCTGCAAATATGATTTATAACACCAACTTTGACTGCCACCAGGTAGTCATCCTCACAGATGCACTGTCTATCCTGCAAGCTCTCAAGGGTGGTAAACTCCCGCATCTGAGAAATGAACGAAACAAGGTAGCTGCCAAAAAGAGAACCATACTTCAGTGGGTACCATCTCATTGTGGTGTACCCGGAAATGAAAAGGCAGATAAACTTGCAAAAAAGGGAGGAGAATGTGAACAAGAAGATAATGAAACCACATACACTGAGAAAAAGAGAGCTATCCAGACTATCAGAAGAGAACAGAATCAACCCAACGACGACTACCACACTCTTGACCGGCAGGGACAGATAACCATTTTTCGCCTCAGGACAGGGCATAACAAACTGAATAAACACACGCACAAGCTACGATTGTCTGCTTCACCGCTGTGCACATGTGGATTAAACGAACAAACTGCTGAGCATGTTCTACAGGATATTCCTCTGTATGATCAGTTAAGAAAGATATACTGCCCAATGACTCAACACTAAACTCAAAGCTATATGCAGCTTAAGAGGTGTCATGTGAAATTCTAATCCACATATATAAATTAAAAAGTAAATGTAAAGCCTAACAAATAACTTCAATAAAAGGAAAGAAGAATGGTAAAGAACAGTGCTGTCATAATGACTGTACTCGAAATCCCCTTGTTTTCTACTTCGTCTGCAAATTGTAACGCTTGACGTTGATAGTAAAAGCCTACTGCATCACTACACGCTTTCTTCAATAAAACGTGTACTGCCTTTCTAAGAAAAACCTTGAGATACGCAAGCTGACCTATATTTAATATTCCATTCATGTCATTTTATACACTAAGTTACCATAAACGAAAGACAGATGGAATTAGGATAGAGAGAAGGGAGGGCTGAAAGCCGGAACGCATGCCACACTAACACGCGTCTCGCTATACAATTACTACCATCACGCGTGTAAGGCCACAAGCACTAGCTTTTTTCAAATCGACAGTGATAAAAAACACTACCCATACGAGAGTTAGGTTTTAAAACTTACAAAATGCTTATTAGGAAATATGACATTATACTGTTTTATGTCTGAAAACATGACAGTACATCAGACACCATAAAGTTTGGAAGTGAGGAGGTGGCAACAGCACGACTATCCTAGAAGAAAATGCATATTTTGAACGCAGCCACTTAGCTCCTTTAAATTTGTATATTTGGGTTCCTTAGGACCTGCTGACAAAGAATATGTTAAACGTTACGCAAATAGTCTAGGAATTAACAAATTATAGCCAAAAGAAATAGTGAGGGTGTCAGACAACACCAAAATCAGAATCGCTCAATGGCAGATTTTAAAACCACCATTGTACGGGAAATAGGTCCCCATGTTAAATCCTATTTGATTGGAGCGCAGTAAATGTAAGGCTAAACACGATTAGTCGGGCTACAAATACTATCTTTTGTTGTTAGGGGAGACGGAAGGAAGGGTACTTTTTTTTCAAACGCTTGTGTAAACATGGCTCGATTGGTTAGACCCGCCAATATAGGCAATTAGGAGCGTTAGTTCAGCACCACATTTTCAAATAAACTTACTAAAGAACCAGTGCGTTGAGCGCCAGTGCATATTTTTCTAAATAAAAGCCTGGGACATCGGCAGATCGAAATTGTGCTATATTCATTGCCAGTCAACGAAACTGTGTATTATTCCATGAATTGTGGTAAGCTTGATATATTCAATATCTTTTTAATGAAAATTGAATGCAAATTGATAATTTATGTCTGTATATGTGTGTGGTTCAGTAGCGAACATGAGGCAAAGCCTATATAGTGCTCCAACCTGAACAGAAGGTGTCGGAGGAAAGTAAAACTACATGGAATTGCCAAACAGTACACTGACACCTATCTTATTGACTAGAAAGAAATAATGCTGGAATTGCAGAGGCGTAGTAACCATTAGGGAGGAGTATACTGATGTCAATTGTTTCAGATGAAGATAGCAGTTGGCCTACCGCTCTGAACTCAGTGTTTGTGATGTATTGTGTTCAGTCTGGAAATAGATTATAAATTAGTTATGAAGTAGGAGGTACAACCTTCTTGTTTCAGGGACTGTGGTCCTAAAGTTATTGAGCAGCACCTGGTCTGAGCTTTGCTGAATCTGGAGGCTGACAGCATACTCCTGGGTCCAGATAGCGACTAGTGAGGTGTCTCCAGAACACAGGGGAGCAATCGAGCAGAGGAGTCTTTCCTGCCGCCATCACGAAAGTTAAGCCTCTGTGGCCAGTGGAGCTCAACATTATGTGTCCCCTCAAAAATTGACATTTTAGAAAAAAAAGAGGGACAATACCTTGTTTAAATTGACAGGAACTGTGAACTTTTTCCCCATACTATTTCCCAGATAAACAAAAACTTGAAGTCATGATGACAAATAACAACATAGCTTGAAAAACAAAACCAGTATTACCTCATAGTACTACTACACAACTGACACACATAGGATAATATTAATAAAATATGTCACTACTAAGTTCATATTTATAAATTATGTATATTTAAATTGTGATTACAATTGATTGTGATTCCTGGTTCACTTTGTAGTTGAATCAGGACATATATTAGTGAAAGTAATTAATACATATGTATTTGAAACTTTACCAGTGACTCATTTAAGATAGTCTTATAGAATGTTAAATGTATGTGAGTGTCACAGTGTTGTCAAGTGTGGTGGAATAAATTAAATTGTTTATCTGTCTGTTGTTGTTGTGACTTACACTTCATCATTTACATAACCCTAGACATTCAACGTAGTCATCACAATATTCCAGAATAATTCTGACTGAGTTATAAATGTGGTAGCAAGTAAGGTTATCTGTAAAACACTACACCTATTAGATACAGATACCTTCACAGCTGATCTCAGTCAGTACACTAAGTCCCCTATAAATATTTATATCATCCCACTTTACCACAAGAGGAACTTCAAACAACAGTCGAATTCATCATGAGAACTCGTCTGACGGTGTAAACATCAAAGATGCGATCGCAAGAAGAAGAAGAAGTAATTAACTTGATTATGGCTCTGATTTGTTTACATTTCTTTACGAAAAACTAATTACTCATAATGTCATAATTACAAATGTTCCAAAGGTTGTTATTGCCGGGAGTTGTAGTGAGGATAAGCTCTCACTGCAGATAAAATACTTCTATGGCACGCGCCTCAAACAGCCTCTGACAACCAAGTCCAGCTCCCGGCCTTCACGTGTGGCTCAATTCGAGCCCGGCGGAACTGTTTCCACTGACGGGAGAAGGGGCAAAGGCGAGCGACTGGCGCCTTAAAACCAGCAGCTTCGGGCAGATAGGGCTCGTGATCCTTGGTTGGCAGCTTATCTAAGAGAAGGAACTCTGAATTCAAACCACCGCTGCCTTGCGGGAATATCCATTTATGGAATTGGCTTCGGGAGTAAACCCTGAGGATAAATCCGGAGTCGGAGTCCCTAAGGCAGTCTAATGTCGATTCGACATTATTCTGGCAACTCCTGCGACATGGCTGGTACCAAACTGTATCGGCTACTGCCGTTCCTTTGGATCTACCAGCTGTGTGGAGAGGGGGAACATGCTGCATGGGCAACAGCTTGATCTCCATATAACTGTGCCCAAGCTCGCGCCCTGGAGAGGACACTCCAGCTTCACGCCGCATCCTCGGCATCTCGTGGAAAGATAAAGTGACAAATGTCGAGGTGTTGTCACGTGCTGGCCTTCAAAGTATGTATACGCTTCTTAGACAGCGCAGACTTCGCTGGCTTGGCCATGTTCGCCGCATGGAAGATGGTCGCATCCCAAAAGATATCTTCTACGGACAATTAGCAGATGGCAAGAGAACAGTTGGGCGACCACAGCTGAGGTTCAAAGATGTGTGCAAGAGAGATATGAGGGCACTGGACATGGATCCAGCAACATGGGAGGATGAAGCTGCCGATCGCACTAAGTGGCGATGCTATTTACGGCGCCACCTCAGATTGGGCGAAGAGAGGCTCATACAAGAAGCAGAAGTGAGGAGAAAACGTCGAGATGCACCAGGAAAATAAGCAGCTGAGGGCTGTCACCTCAGGGGCGCATTCCCATAGTCAGTTATGACTGAAGGGGCTATTATTATTATTATTATTACAATATTAAATTATTAAATAATTGATTTATTATTGTATTGTCATCGGGAATACACAGCTATGCCAAGTTTCATAGCTATTGCTCATCTAGCAGTGATTGAAAAATCGATTGCAAGATTTGAAAGTGACATGAAAGTGACATACAAGTGAAGTTAAATAAAAGCGTGTAAAAAAACAATTTGAACTATATTACGAATTACTGATTAATAACACTGGCTAACAAAAAAAATTTTTTTTTTCTTTCTCTAACATTTCTATGTTTTACTAGTCAATTGTAATGCGCTGTTTTTAAATCTGCAAACCGATTTTCTCTATCAGGTCGGGATCTCTAGAAATACGCAATTGAAGTTTTTTAACAACGCATACAGTATTACAACATCATTCGTACCAGAAGTATAACAGTTATGTAGGCTTAAATTTCTTTGCAGTCGACTTTCGTCGGTGAATGGCATGTGGTACATCGCGATGAAGCATCCAACAATAATCGGCAAGCATGGTCACACTCCACCGTTTTGATAAAGTGACTCCATTGCGGCGATATCTTGATGGAATCGTTCTCCATGTTCATCGCTGACTTCGCCAAGGTTGTCAGGGAAAAAGTCAAGATGCGAATCGAGCAAATGGATTTTGAGGAACATGTTACAGCCCATAATTATGTATGCATCTATGCACTGCTTAACAATATGCACATAGTTGACAGATTTGTGATTTCCCAGAAAGTTATCGACGATCGATTTGAATGTCATCCATGCGCGAAGTTCACTACCATGTAACAAGTTCTCGAATTGTTTGTCTGCAATAACTTTCCTAATCTGAGGTCCTACAAAGATACCTTCCGTTATCTTTGCATCGCTAACTTGCGGAAACTTTTCTCGAAGATAAGTGAAAGCTTTGCTCGTTTTATCTAACGCTTTTACGAAATTCTTCATGAGCCCTAACTTTATATGTAACGGTGGTAAAATGATGCTGTCTTTTAGACTAGTCTTGGAAGAGTCGATGAAAAGTCGCCATTCGTTGACTATGTGCTCATGACCGAGGTGCACCATTAGACCGTTTACATCTTTGCAATAGCAAATGTCATCATCCATCTCAAAGTACTGAACAAGTTCTCTGTGTCCATGACGAAATTTAGATATCGGAGTATTGGGCGCTAAAAGATTCCATTCTTTGAGTCGCGAACCGAGTAATTCAGATTGTCCTTTGGTAAGAGGGAGATCACGTATTAGATCTGAAAGTTCTGAATGGTTAATTAAGTGAACACCATCATTCACCGGTATATAATCCGAGTCAGAATTAGTTTCTAAAGCAGGTAAACTATCACTTTCTGATGGTTCATTCACGTCCAACGGATATTGTTCCGGTGGAACTGGGATGGATCATGAGGCACTGGTTTCGAAACCGATTCAATATTTGGATAAACCACAGACTTTCTAGTTTTAAAAGTGAAACCATGGATATTTGTCAAGCAGAATTAACAATCAGTAGCGTGATTTGTCGGTTCATGCCATATTACTGGCACTCCAAAAGGCATCGACTTATGCTTCGGCGATTTTCGTAACCAACCTGCCAATGTATTTGCACAAGTCGAACAAACTGCATTTGGCTTCCAAGATTTATTTGCATCATCAACTTTCGAATCGAAATAAAGTTCATATGCTTTCTTTAGTAATGGTGTTAAGTTTTTCTGGTGAACACGAACGGTAAAATATCCGCACACGTAACAGAACAGATCAGCCGAATTTCTACAACTTCTAGAAGCCATATTTCGCTCATAATTATTTCAAAATACAGTAACTATTTGAAAAATAGCGTAACAAATGTCATGCATCTTTTAGCAGTATAAAAAGTAGAATTATTTTGCATTTTATTAATTTTTAATGTTATATAGTAAAAATGAAACGGAGAAAATAACGGTTTCCCAAAAATATATTTATTCACAAATATCTTAAGAATCCGATGTGATAGAGATAAACGGATTTCAAATTTGAAATCAGCGCAAGAAACTGACCTAAGAACACTTATTCTTATAAAAGAAAGAAAAATGTTGTTTATCAGTGTAATAACTGGTCATGGGTCACCAAGAGCTGACTCTCAGTAACAGTGGATGAAAGTCATGTCAATAACTGGCCAATAATTTTTATTCTATGCAAAAGAAATTATGGGAAATGTATTTTCTGTTGTTTTAATGCCTTTTACGACAATCAAAGGGTTTAGATAAGCTGTTAAAAATTACACACAGACAAACGGTTTGGATAAGCTGTTCAAAATTACACACAGACAAACGTTTATGGATAAGCTGTTCAAAATTATACACAGACAAACGTTTATGGATATGCTGTTCAAAATTACACACAGACAAACGATTTAGATAAGCTGTTCAAAATTACACACAGACAAACAGTTTGGCCAAACCAATTCAGCATCAATAATAAAGACACAGTTCTGACTAAGACAACTTACCTTTGATTCCTTTCTGAAAAGCTTTGTTAGTGGTAACGGCTTGGCCACCCCTATTTTCACAGTGCCCCGCGGTGCCCGTTTCAAGGCCTGGACAGCCTCGACCTGTGTGGCGTGTTCCAGGTTGACGTTGTTGACAAACATAAGGCGGTCCCCTGGAACAAGTCGGCCATCAAGCTGAGCTACTCCGCCAGGAACCAAACTTCTAATGACTATGACCGTCTCATTAGGGTTAACTGTGTCCTGTAATACCGAAACATTTACATACTTAGAAGGCGTAGTAACACCAATCCGCGGAACAAGCAAAGACATCGGTAACCGAATTAATAATGCCAGAACAGACCTTGCCAATCTATACAACATCTGGAAATGTTCCAAGTACAGCATAAACACTAAGTTACTTCCTTTACTTTGTCGTTCCTCTTCTACCCTGTCATGTCGAGGTTTGATTTGTTTTTTGATTTTAAGGACTATCTTCATTGCACACGGACAACTCCATCAGTGCTCATATTTCCTCATTTAGATCACACATGGAGGATCTCAGCACAGTGCATGAACTCCGTCGCAGGTATAAACACTAAGTTTAAAATATATATCAGAGTTGCGTACTTTCTGAAATTTTGTACGGTAGAAAATGCTGGATAGCAGCAGAAAAGGAAATGCCTAAGCTGTCCTTTTATTACACAACCAACATCATCTCATCTCAACCTGTCATAAAATTAACAGGTGATACAACGTAAAAATATCTCCAAAGGATAAAATGTAAGGATAAAAACATAACGCGTAAGCTGCTGATAGTACATGATCGCCCTGACCGCGGGTCATCACCCTCCAAAAAAAAAAATTGACTTGTTAGACGGGAAATCAAAACGGTTACCATTTGGAGGGATGAGAACGGCGGATCAAAAGGAAAAAAAAATATGACTGGAAAAAAAATTGCGTGAGACTAGCAAGACTAAGGAGACGCACTTGGGGGGGAGGGCGGGGGGGGGGGGGGGGGGGGGGGGGGGAAACGAAAGTAAAAATTCACGTCCCCCAAATTGACACGAGGTACGGAAACGGACGCCTTTGCGATACCAAGCCTTTGATTTGAATTCAGCGGCTAAACGCAGATGCTTGAAATATTACAAAATTTAAAAAGTAACTTTTCTTAATATTAATGTTAGGAATATAAAAATTAGCTGGCCGGATGGCCCATTCTGAGCAGTGAAATAATATGTTTTTAATTTTACAGACGGATAGATAATAATGAAGATAATGACAAAAGACAGTGTTGTTCACAACAGCGAAAGACTGCATTGAATCAAAAGTGTCGCTATTTGCACAAAAATCGCGACCTTGAGACGCAGGTGTTCAAATCTACTTAGCATGGAAGAGAAGGGATATTGGTGGGAGCTGTGTCTAAAAATAACTTTTAACGACAAAATTTTGGAGGGGAGAGAAAGGTTGGTCCAAAAATCAAGTACGTTTTGTGAAAATGCAAGTAGAGACGGACAGACTAACAGATAAAAATCCATACTTGACTGAAGCATGACTGAAATGACTTTAGTGTAGGAAATTTGAATTAAAAAAAAACCAAGGCATTGATTGGCCACAGACAATCATATTATCCGCGCTCAGATGAGCTTTTTTGCCATTCCTCAATAGTTGTCCAGTGATAGACACAGTAAATTTCAAGTGTGGTGATTTCCAAATGAAATAAATTGAAATAAGTTCAGGGATGCCATACTATAGCCAGCAGCTCAGCTGAGTTTTGCTAGCATTTCTGTGTTCTTTATTCATAATCTGGTAAGATTGAAATTATTTCTTTGCATGTTTTGAATATTGTTTAAGGTTTCGAGTGATTTGATACTGCCATATCGAAATCTAGCCTTACAAACAAGTAAGGATTCGCTCTGGACCCCCCGCCCAAGTTCAGGGTCTAGGGACAAACAATATATAAACTACAGCAAGGTTTAGGAAGGGGTGATCAAGTGTTGAGAACAGTGAATCATATCACCTATCCTATTCTATGGCAGTGAGATAATGCACCTATTTCAGAATCTGTAGACTGGGGAAACTTACCCTATGCGAAACCAACTAGGTAAGATGTGCTGTCTGGTCAGAGAGAACTGACCCTGTTTATGTGGTGTTATTGTAATGTGTTATGTGTAGAAGTGGCTTATTAGGTAAGGTTCTGAGCAAAAACCAATACTTTATTTCAGAGCTGTGAGTTCGATCTTGACACTAAGGTGGTGTCAAATGCTGATTAATAATTGAAGTGAGGACCCGTGCAGGGTACATTTCGACAGAACATCTGTGTATTGCTCAAGCACGGAGAGGTGGGGCCATCATATTCCAGCACCAGAACAAATCTGGCAAAGTTAAGTAGGCTAGCTGGCCTGCTGAACTTACACCAACTTCATAAAACTAGCACCCAAGAGAATTTACTACTGAAGCATCCCATTTCCTTCCATCATTAATGGACAATGCTGTGTAGGCATAAACAGGGAGGGATGAAGCCACCCCAACAGCACATCCATTCATAGTTTTCCCAGGAAAATTAACATTACGAACAGTAATACTATAATTAATCTTGAAGATTGCATATGTAAACATCTTTCATTTAACATGCCATTTATTCATGCCATTCATTCATAAATTTCAAAATCTTTGCATAAGTTCTGGCCAAAATAAAACCTTGGTTCAGAACAAATAAATTTAAAAAAAGATTTTCTATTCTAAATTTAACCAGCTGAATTTAGTTCATTGTGTTATAAATTTTATTGATAGTATTAGACTTAATTAATATCTGTGGGTGTGTGTATATGTCCATACAACACATTGCATTCAGTACCCTAGATTTTAACGTAGCCACATTCATTAGTAAAAAAAAAAAGATATGTGTGAGGTCATAAAGTGGTAGCACGAAAGGGCCTTCTGTATATTCACAGTTACAATTATCTCAGGAGCCTTCACAGCTGACCTCACGCATCACACTAGGTGATAACACCACCATACAATACCATCAAAATCCACTACATATATTGGGGTCTTGTCCAGGGATAATTAGCATAAACAGTAATATAAGGATCTCCTGGTGGGAGAAATAAAATTAGGGGAACAAAATTGTAAAATTCCCTTAAAATTAAAAGTGTCCCTTTAAATTAAAAGGGCAATTAGAAGTTGGTGAATCTTCACAGCCAGTAATAATTAATTAGTTAACTGGTTAGTTAGAATTAGTTAGACTATAGTCATAAGAAGTACTTAGTGTATTTACTGGTTAGAGATTTATCTTGTATATTATTATATTGTCTAAAAAGTATGGCGGAGCTAGCAAAATTCCGATCAGCTGCTGTGCTGACCGCAAAGGAGATGGGAATGGATGGTCAGATTTTAATTCAATACGTAACGGCTGAATGTGATAAATATATTGAAAGGGAAGATAGAAAGGTAGCTGAAGAGAAGAGGTTACAAATTGAGGCGGATAGAGAAATTAAGAGGCTGCAGATTGAGGCAGAAGACAAACGACAGCAAAGGGAGGCAGAAGATAAAAAGGCCGAAAGGGAGGCAGAAGATAAAAAGGCCGAAAGGGAGGCAGAAGATAAAAAGGCCGAAAGGGAGGCAGAAGATAGAAGGTTGCAAAGGGAGCATGAATTACGACTAAGGGAGCTGGAATTACAAGGCCAGGCTCCTGAAAATGGTGCCAGCCCTTTTGCCTCAGATGCTACGCCCAGTCTGGGAGCCTCAAACTCAGCTATGGGGTTTCATTTAGACCATTTTGTTGAAAAAGACGATGACATAGAGGGGTACCTAGGACGTTTTGAGTTATTAGCTACTACATATGGGTTAGAGAGAGAGAGGTGGAGTTTAAAGTTATCACAAGGACTGAGAGGTACTTCTTATGAAGTCTTTGCTAAAATGAACAGGGAAGACCAAGACAATTATGACATGTTAAAGCAGGCTTTGTTATTAAGGTACGAGAAGAATGGTGAATTTTATCGTAAGAAATTTAGAAATGCCAAACTGTTGTCTGGGGAGACATACCACCAATTCTCTGCTAGACTGGAAACCTATTTGGAGAAATGGACTGCTCTGGGGAAGACCCAAGATCTTAAAGAAATGATCATGATTGAGCAATTGAGAGAGTCCATGGCTCCAGACATGAGAAAATTTCTCATGGAACAAGGTGCAGAGAAGTTGGGAGAGGTTTTAAATGTCGCTGAGAGGTATCAGGCAGCCCAGGCAGAGGTAAGTGGTGCTAAAAAGAAGCACATAGATAATTTTAAAGCTCCACAGCAATTTAATAAATTTGATAATAGAGAGCAGGGAAATAAAAGTAGGACAAACTTTGAGCGGCCAAGAAATGACTATCGCGACAGAAACTCACAGTTCAATGACCAAAAGTTCAATGAAAGAAAACCGTTGAACCAAGGAAAAAGATGGTGTAAATGGTGCAAGAAGGATAACCATAACACCGAATTTTGTAGAAGGAAACCTTCAAACATTGCTGCAATGAAGTCGGGGACGCAAAGATTAAAGGTTAATCCTAATGGACAACAGGAACCTTATCACCCCCCAGTTTGTGAGGATGTTATTTGTAATGGGGTCACCATAAGGTGCCTTTATGATACAGGTTTGGATTATGATTCAGTTGTGAAGTCTAGCCTAGTGGACCCAAGTCAGTATACCACAGAAACAGTGGAAATACAAGGGGCGACTAAGGACATACCACTCATGACACTTCCCATCGCAAGGATAACGGTGAAAACTCGCTATGTGGAAGGAGAAATCAGAGCAGCAGTGATAGATGAACCAATCTACCCTCTGATATTGGGGTGTAGATACGTCTTCTTGGGGAATCCCGAGAAACCTGTGATCATGGCGACAGTGCAGACCAGGTCACAGAAGAAGGAGGAAGAAGGTGAACCTATAAATGCTCATCCAGAGGAGATGAGAAAGGCGCAGGCTGAGGATAGGACACTCAAGCCATGTTTTAAAAAATTGCCCAAATGCCACACACCTCCGAGCAAGGGGGAATATTTCATGAAGAACAAACTATTATACAGGAAGGCCGGAACTGGAACAAATGGTCACAACCAGCTGGTTCTTCCCACCTCATATAGAGATAAAGTGATGGAACTCGGGCATGCGATTCCCTTCAGTGGTCACATGGGGATCAGCGCCACAGGACAGCGTATAGCTTGTCATTACTTCTGGCCAGGGATAACGGAGGATATAAAAAGATATGTCAAATCCTGCCCTGAATGTCAAAGGGTAGCTCCAAAGCACTGGACTGCTCCTGCAACTCTAGGGGAAATGCCCATAGTGGGAACACCTTTTGAGAGGGTTGCAGTGGATATTGTGGGACCTCTCACTCGGACCAAGAGGAGGAACAGTTACATCCTTACTCTGGTGGACACTTGTTCTATGTGGGGAGAGGCGGTAGCCCTGCCATCAATTGATTCAAAACATGTAGCAGAGGCACTACTTACAATATTCACCCGATTAGGATTCCCGCATCAAATCTTGACGGATAATGGATCTCAGTTCAAGGGGAAACTAACGGAAGAAGTTTTTAAACTATTTCAAGCCAGACACTTTCATTGTAGTCCGTACCATCCACAAGGGAACGGCCAGGTAGAGAGGTTCAACGGGACTCTCATTTCTATCCTGAGAAAGCTGGCACACGAAAAACCGGATCTGTGGGATCAATTCCTGCCCGCCGCATTGTTTGCGTATCGGGAGGTACCACATAGTTCAACCGGGATGGCTCCCGCAACTCTGCTATTTGGGAGGCCAATAAAAGGTCCTTTAGAAGCTTTATTAAGGACCTGGACGGATGAGAAGGCGGAAGAACCTGTTACCTCATCTTATCAATATGTGAACGAACTGACCACTCGTTTGAAAGCTGGATGGAAACTGGCAAATGATAATTTGAAACAAGCCAGGAAGAAACATGCAGCATATTTTAATAGGAAGGCAAAGGACCGAGAACTAGCTGTGGGAGAGAAGGTGCTTCTTCTACTACCCGGTAGCCAGAATAAATTACAAATTGGTTGGCAAGGTCCATATACGGTTCTAGAGAAGGTGTCTAGAACAAACTATAAAATTGACAAAAAGGGGAAGGAGAAAGTTTATCATGTAAACTTATTAAAGAAGTATCTGGACAGACCACTCCAGGAAAGCACCCCCTTATTGACCTTGGCTATTGCAACCCAGATGCAAAAGGAACCACTCACCTCACATGAATACCCATTACATCCTTGTGAAACAGCAGCACAGGTAAAAGTCAGTAAGCACCTGACTAAAAACCAGAGGGAGAGAGTTCAACAGGTTCTGGAGGAACATACAGATGTACTAACAGATAAACCAGGCCATACAAATTTGCTACAGTATGACATGAAACTGGTAGACTCAAACCCAATCTGTATGAGAGCCTATTCTATTCCGTTCGCGAAGGAGAAGGCATTGAAGGAAGAAATAGATTATTTGCTGAAGGAGGGGATTATTTCGCACAGTGAATCATCTTTTAGTTCTAGTGTCGTTTTGTTGAGAAAACCGTCTGGGGAACACAGACTGTGCATAGATTACAGGAAACTGAATGCTGTCACAGAAGGACAAGTGGATCCATTACCAGACACAAAACAGTTATTTGCCAGACTGAACAAGGCAAAATACTTTTCAAAGGTGGATCTTAGTAAAGGCTATTACCAGATCCCAGTGAAGCCTGAAGTGAGACCTTATTTGGCTTTTAGCACTTCGGATGGACATTATGAATTCAATATGCTACCATTCGGACTGAAAAATGCTCCGAGTGTATTTTCAAGGATGATGCGCAAATTGTTGGATCCCCTGAATAACCCATGTATCACGAATTTCATGGATGATATTCTCGTCGCCACAGAGACATTTGAAGAACACATTGAAGCTCTAGAAATGTTATTTAATAGACTTCGGGAGGCGAACTTAACTGCTAGGCCAACAAAATGTTGTATTGGATGCAAAGAGTTGGAATTCTTGGGACACACTGTATATCAGGGTAACATGACCCCTGACCCCAAGAACTTGGAAAAACTGCAGAGAGCACCTAGACCACAAACAAAAAAAGGACGTGCGATCATTCGTGTCGTTATGCGGATTTTATCAGAAATACATCAAAAATTTTAACGCTATTTGTGCTCCTCTGACTGATCTGACTCGCAAGGGACTTCCAGATAAAATTATTTGGACTGCACAATGTGAACTAGCGTTCCAAGAGTTAAAGGAAAAACTCACTAGCAAGCCTATTCTCAAACTGCCTGATTTGACACAGGACTTTGTCTTAAGAACCGATGCAAGTAATGTAGGACTCGGAGGGGCTTTGTTGCAAAGATCATCTTCACCTGATGGGGAACTGAAACCAGTCGCTTATGCAAGCCGCAAATTGAATAAGGCGGAACAAGGATACTCCACAAGCGAAAAAGAATGTTTAGCGTTAATCTGGGCAATAAAGAAGTTTCAAATCTATCTGTATGGTAGGACTTTTGTGGTGGAGACGGATCATCAGCCTCTCGTATTCTTATCTCAGGCTAAGCATGAAAACGCAAGATTGCTGAGGTGGTCTTTATTACTTCAACCTTATCAGTTTAGTATCCAATATATCCCAGGCAAATTGAATGTCGGTGCAGATTTCCTCAGTCGGCACCCCTGTGATCAAAATTAGAGTAATGGCAGACGGGAGGAGAGATTTTATCTATGTGTATCACTGGTTTTAGAACTTGCCGTAGGCATGTTTTCAAGTGGGGAGATGTGTCATAAAATTAACAGGTGATACAACGTAAAAATATCTCCAAAAGATAAAATGTAAGGATAAAAACATAACGCGTAAGCTGCTGATAGTACATGATCGCCCTGACCGCGGGTCATCACCCTCCAAAAAAAAATTGACTTGTTAGACGGGAAATCAAAACGGTTACCATTTGGAGGGATGAGAACGGCGGATCAAAAGGAAAAAAAAATGACTGGAAAAAAAATTGCGTGAGACTAGCAAGGCTAAGGAGACGCACTTGGGGGGGAAACGAAAGTAAAAATTCACGTCCCCCAAATTGACACGAGGTACGGAAACGGACGCCTTTGCGATACCAAGCCTTTGATTTGAATTCAGCGGCTAAACGCAGATGCTTGAAATATTACAAAATTTAAAAAGTAACTTTTCTTAATATTAATGTTAGGAATATAAAAATTAGCTGGCCGGATGGCCCATTCTGAGCAGTGAAATAATATGTTTTTAATTTTACAGACGGATAGATAATAATGAAGATAATGACAAAAGACAGTGTTGTTCACAACAGCGAAAGACTGCATTGAATCAAAAGTGTCGCTATTTGCACAAAAATCGCGACCTTGAGACGCAGGTGTTCAAATCTACTTAGCATGGAAGAGAAGGGATATTGGTGGGAGCTGTGTCTAAAAATAACTTTTAACGACAAAATTTTGGAGGGGAGAGAAAGGTTGGTCCAAAAATCAAGTACGTTTTGTGAAAACGCAAGTAGAGACGGACAGACTAACAGATAAAAATCCATACTTGACTGAAGCATGACTGAAATGACTTTAGTGTAGGAAATTTGAATTAAAAAAAAAAACCAAGGCATTGATTGGCCACAGACAATCATATTATCCGCGCTCAGATGAGCTTTTTTGCCATTCCTCAATAGTTGTCCAGTGATAGACACAGTAAATTTCAAGTGTGGTGATTTCCAAATGAAATAAATTGAAATAAGTTCAGGGACGCCATACTATAGCCAGCAGCTCAGCTGAGTTTTGCTAGCATTTCTGTGTTCTTTATTCATAATCTGGTAAGATTGAAATTATTTCTTTGCATGTTTTGAATATTGTTTAATGTTTCGAGTGATTTGATACTGCCATATCGAAATCTAGCCTTACAAACAAGTAAGGATTCGCTCTGGACCCCCCGCCCAAGTTCAGGGTCTAGGGACAAACAATATATAAACTACAGCAAGGTTTAGGAAGGGGTGATCAAGTGTTGAGAACAGTGAATCATATCACCTATCCTATTCTATGGCAGTGAGATAATGCACCTATTTCAGAATCTGTAGACTGGGGAAACTTACCCTATGCGAAACCAACTAGGTAAGATGTGCTGTCTGGTCAGAGAGAACTGACCCTGTTTATGTGGTGTTATTGTAATGTGTTATGTGTAGAAGTGGCTTATTAGGTAAGGTTCTGAGCAAAAACCAATACTTTATTTCAGAGCTGTGAGTTCGATCTTGACACTAAGGTGGTGTCAAATGCTGATTAATAATTGAAGTGAGGACCCGTGCAGGGTACATTTCGACAGAACATCTGTGTATTGCTCAAGCACGGAGAGGTGGGGCCATCATATTCCAGCACCAGAACAAATCTGGCAAAGTTAAGTAGGCTAGCTGGCCTGCTGAACTTACACCAACTTCATAAAACTAGCATCCAAGAGAATTTACTACTGAAGCATCCCATTTCCTTCCATCATTAATGGACAATGCTGTGTAGGCATAAACAGGGAGGGATGAAGCCACCCCAACAGCACATCCATTCATAGTTTTCCCAGGAAAATTAACATTACGAACAGTAATACTATAATTAATCTTGAAGATTGCATATGTAAACATCTTTCATTTAACATGCCATTTATTCATGCCATTCATTCATAAATTTCAAAATCTTTGCATAAGTTCTGGCCAAAATAAAACCGTGGTTCAGAACAAATAAATTTAAAAAAAGATTTTCTATTCTAAATTTAACCAGCTGAATTTAGTTCATTGTGTTATAAATTTTATTGATAGTATTAGACTTAATTAATATCTGTGGGTGTGTGTATATGTCCATACAACACATTGCATTCAGTACCCTAGATTTTAACGTAGCCACATTCATTAGAAAAAAAAAAGATATGTGTGAGGTCATAAAGTGGTAGCACGAAAGGGCCTTCTGTATATTCACAGTTACAATTATCTCAGGAGCCTTCACAGCTGACCTCACGCATCACACTAGGTGATAACACCACCATACAATACCATCAAAATCCACTACACAACCCATAACCCGTCATGGGTCGTAGGGGTGCCATGGTGGAAGCATCAGCAGACAGGGTCCTCCACTGCTCTCTATCAACATACTTAACGAAAATTCTTCGCCTTTTCTGGTCAAATACCAAAATCAACCAAGAACTGCAAACGTGGAGTCATCAAGAAGATAAGCCTACCATCAAATCTGAAAGACGCTGGGACTGAGTTGGCCACATTCTCAGAAAAGATTATGACATGATCATCAGAACTGACTTGCTATGTACCCCCGGACTTGGAGGAGAACTGTGTAAGCAGAGATGCAGAGAGTGAACCAGAGTTGGGGCACCATACGAAAGAATGACCGCCCAACGAACACAGTGGAGATAGTTTGTTGCTGCCTTGCAAGACGTAGCTAAAGACCCAAAAAGACGAAGTAATGTCGAAACAATACAGGGTGTCCATAAAAAATTGTACCCTTTTCAACAAATTTATTCTCGGCCCCATGACGTGGTACGAGGATGCTTTCTATCACAAAAGTAAGATAATCTCTGTAAGTTTTTAAGCATACCTTACAAAGACTAAAAAAAGTGCGCATGCGCGCAGCGGGTATTTCAAGTGAAACTTTCGCAGTTGAGTTGCAACCGGTAATTGTTACATGTCTCTCAACACACTGGTCAAGTAGGTGAAAAAAAAAAAAGAAATAGGTACATTCTTTTTGAGTCTTTGTAAGGTATGCTTAAAAACTTGCAGAGATTATCTTACTTTTGTGATAGAAAGCATCCTCGTACCACATCATGGGGCCGAGAATAAATTTGTTGAAAAGGGTACAATCTTTTATGGACACCCTGTATTAAGACAGGTCTCCATAATTTCTTTTTCACTTATCTAATGAAACGTGTTCGATTTAGCGTTGTTGAAGCCCTTCATAATCATATAATATAATTTCCGCTGTATGTCCATGCAGTATGAAATGTAACCCAGTTCTTCAGATGATTTCCTGGCACTTTTCATGTTTAATACAAGAAGACTCGTAGGTGTATGAACATAAAATTAATTTACATTGAATTTTAAAATCAGATTTAAAACAGGTAACTGTATACTTTTTATATTTTGAAACAATTGATGGAAAATCCATTAGTATATGCCATACAATTACAAATAATCATTAATATTTTTTTATAACACATTATTTCCCTTGCAAAAAAGAGAACAGGGAGGCAACATTTGTAATTCGCTGAAAGCGGGGGAAACAATTACATCCGTTATGTGCACCGATTCGGGTTCGATTCCCAGATGAGGTATGAGAATTGATTAAAAGTTTGTTTTTGCTACCATATGTCTTTAGTTTTAACAGAAAGGAAAAAGACAAGAAAATCGGTAGTGGGTGGCTTATAAAATAAACCAAAATTAATAAACCTACTTACTAGTGTGAATTTATTTATCATAGTCATAAATTATTTTAAGAATTATAGTTTCCAGTTATATGTATATGTTGACGGGTTTACTTGCTCGGTGGAAGGGCATGGAAAGAAAGAAACCGAAAACAGGCGAAATGGTCCTCAGGTCATGGGGCAGAAAGTGAACACTTTAGTTATTTCCTATCATATCTTGACTGGCTACTTGCTCCAACAAAAGTAGAACTGGAATATTTAATAAGAAAAAAAAAACACAGATCATGATATTCAGAATGAACATGATGAGTTCCCAGCAACATACTCAGTCTCCTCAACGTGCTGCAGATGCTTAAATATTTGACTGGTTGGCTTCATTTCTTTCCCCGTCAATTTTATTTCAGATTCCTAATAGTCACAGGTACGTCTCACGGATAGAGAAGAAAACACATAAAGAGGTCCTAGAAAACCTCGGAAAGAAAAAAAGAATTAATGAGGGAGATCAAAATTAGACAACTAAAATATTTTGGCCATGTAAAAAGACACAACACATTACTGAAGACCATAATAGAAGGCAGAGTTGAAGGCAAACGTGCAAGAGGAAGACAGCTCTTAAAGTGGGAAGATAACATCAAGAGTTGGACAGGAAAGAGTCTATCAGAGTGTACCGTTGCGCACATATTTTGGTGGCACGGATTACGCATACAAATGGAAAATGTATTTATTTGTCTGATAAAAATATATTTATCTTTGAATGCACGTTTTTCGGTCTAAAGGGACAGAACTCAGATTAGGCGATGGGTATTCATTCTGTGAGTTACCGCTCCTGGTATCGTTCCTGAAAATCGAACTCAGCGGAGGAATCTAGATTTACTTTGATCTATTCTATGTTTGGTTAGGAATAGATTGTTATTGCTTCAGAATGTCTATGGCCCGAATCTATGTGTAGTTCTTGTCTATGTAGGACGAGTATGTCCTATAGCTTGATATCTTTGTATGTTTATGTCGAACTATTTTTCTTGTACTGTACTTTAGGGGTCAGATGCTTTTCGGCGGATGAAGATACGTTAGGGGGTTCTTCGGTGATGAAGCCTATAGCGGGAGTCATGTCGTAGACCTGCCCAAAGTTTGTGATCTCTTTTTGATTATGGGAACGAAGATAGTTTCTTCTGGGATTGTTAAATCCATGAGTTCCCTAGTGTTCATTCCATAACGCCAGGAGAAGAGCGTTTGTGCTTGCTAGTGTATTCCTATGTCAAGGTAAACGTACTTTTGCTGACTTCGTTCATTCCTAGGCTTTAGATGGGCAGACGTTTACATGAATCTACCTATGTCAGTATGTCAGAACGACATATTATCTAGCAGCACTGATTATGTTTCTATACAACAATTATGAGGACAGATTATGCTGATGCTTGTGGAAACTTTGATATTCAAGAATTGAATCTTTATTGAAGCTTTGTCGTACATCGTTAGGGTGAGCGATGTTTAAAAGACGAGAAGCCATTTTGGAATGCTATTTATTGTTGATCATTTACCAGAGAACAGGGATGCCCTTATTATCCGATGATGATCAAGAGATCACACTTATGAAAGGAAAATCTATTCTTGGGTGATTTAACATTCGCTCAGAAGATATTTGCTGAATGCTATTTAAAGAAATCTCCGCTAGGGTGCAAGCTACACTTATGCTAAAGGAGGTTCTGTCCAGGAGTCACCGTAAACATTATTGATTAACCGACATGACTAGTCAGTAAGGCCTGATGAAGATTTGTTAAACATTATATATTAACTGACATGATCAGTCAGTAAGGCCTGATGAATATTTAGATGAGATATGGAATTCTGAACGTTTGTATACTGACGTTCCATTGTGTTTGTCCTCAACATGAATACCAATTTATGATTTTACACCGTGGGTCAACAATATGCTATTGATGTCGACCTGTATTCCTGTAACTGTACCCATTCTGTCAAGTGTATGCGTCAAATTAAACTATTGAAACGTCTACAGTGGTCTGCATAAGTAACTTCTAGATACACATGAATGAGTGTTTGAACCTTCAGTCAACTCCACAGAACAGTCACACATTCGCGTATTGACATTTATTACAACACTCATTGTCAACACTGTATTCTTGTCAGGGCCTAATTGTGTCCCAGGACAAGGTGACATGTATACCTGACACTGTACTCGGTTGTTTGAGTTGACTATTCAGTCCCAGTACATCTTTACAACGTACACTGATAAAACACAGTATACCGCATCCAAGAATAACAGCCGTTATCATTATCTATGTGACCACAAAAAAGGGGTTATCATGAACCATCAAGACAAGAGATGGACATGAAAGAACCTATCAGAGTGCAACATCAAGACAGGAGATGAACATGAAAGAACCTATCAGAGTTCACCATCAAGACAAGAGATGGACATAAAAGAATCTATCAGAGTTCACCATCAAGACAAGAGATGGACATGAAAGAATCTATCAGAGTTCACCATCAAGACAAGAGATGGACATGAAAGAATCTATCAGAGTTCACCATCAAGACAAGAGATGGACATGAAAGAACCTATCAGAATTCACCATCAAGACAAGAGATGGACATGAAAGAACCTATCAGAGTGCACCACCAAGACAGCGCTATAAGTGGGAAGATAACATCAAGAGATGGACATGAAAGAACCTATCAGAGGGCACCATCAAGACAAGAGATGGACATGAAAGAACCTATCAGAGTTCACCATCAAGACAAGAGATGGACATGAAAGAACCTATCAGAGTGCACCATCAAGACAAGAGATGGACATGAAATAATCTATCTGAGTGCACCATCAAGACAAGAGACAGAAGACGTTGGAGATCCATTGCTGCCAACTTTCGATGTGGAGATGGCACCTGATGATGATGATGATGATGATGATGATGATGATTAGTCATTATGTATTGTGACAGTAATTTTTCTTTTCTATTTGGTTTCCAAGATGTCGTCCAGGATGGAGTGAAAGAAGAAATTTTTAAAAAGGGCAAAAGACGAGAAGAAAGAAAGAAAGACAGAAGAAATGAACGAACGTATTTTTATTTTTAAAGGGTTAAGAATTAGGCGCGCACGCCCGTCTAACATTCTGGCCTCTCTCTCTCTCTCTCTCTCTCTCTCTCTCTCTCTCTCTCTCTTCCTCTCTCTGCAAAATTATAAAGGTATTGTAACAGCATTCTTGTTTCATCAATAACACTGACAAACAACATTTTTCTTTCTTATATAAGAATAAGTGTTCTTAGGTCAATTTCTTGCGCTGATTTCAAATCTGAAATCCGTTTATCTCTATCACGTCGGGTTCTTAAGATATTTGTGAATAAATATATTTTTGGGAAACCGTTATTTGCTCCGTTTCATTTTTACTATAAAACTTATTAAAAATTAATAAAAAGCAACATAATTCTACTTTTTATACTGCTAAAAGATGCATGACATATGTTACGCGATTTTTCAAATAGTTACTGTGTTTTGAAATAATTCTGAGCAAAATTTGGCTTCTAGAAGTTGTAGAAATTCGGCTGATCTGTTCTGTTACGCGTGCGGATATTCTACCGATCGTGTTGACCAGAAAAACTTTACACCATTACTAAAGATAGCATATGAACTTTATTTCGATTCGAAAGTTGACGATGCAAATAAATCTTGGAAGCGAAATGCGATTTGTTCGATACATTGGCAGGTTGGTTACGAAAATCGCCGAAGCATAAGTCGATGCCTTTTGGCGTGCCAGTAATATGGCGTGAACATACAAATCACACTACTGATTGTTACTTCTGCTTGACAAATATCCATGGTTTCACTTTTAAAACTAGAAAGTCTGTGGTTTATCCAAATATTGAATCGGTTTCGAAACTAGTGCCTCATGATCCAATCACGTGTCCGATCCAAGTACCACCAGAACAATATCCGTTGGACGTAAATGAACCATCAGAAAGTGATAGTTTACCTGCTTTAGAAACTAATTCTGACTCAGATTACATACCGGTGAATGATGGTGTTTACTTAATTAACCATTCAGAACTTTCAGATCTAATACGTGATCTCGCTCTTACCGAAGGACAAGCGGAATTACTCGGTTCGCGACTCAAAGAATGGAATCTTTTAGCGCCCAATACTCCGATATCTAAATTTCGTCATAGACACAGAGAACTTGTTCAATACTTTGAGATGGATGATGACATTTGCTATTGCAAAGATGTAAACGGTCATGAGCACATAGTCGACGAATGGCGATTTTTCATCGATTCTTCCAAGACTAGTCTAAAAGCCGTGTTATTGCATAACAGAAATTTTTTTTCATCAATTCCAGTCGCCTACTCTGTTCATATGAAAGAAACTTATGACAATATGGCTATACGTTTGGAAAAAATAAAGTACAATGACTACCAATGGCGGATTTGTGGAGACCTAAAGGTCATTGCAATTCTTACGGGCATGCAGACTGGGTATACTAAATTTTGTTGCTTCCGATGTGAATGGGACAGCCGCAACAGACAGGAACATTATGCAAGAAAGGTGTGGCCTATCCGGGATCGTATGCAGCTCGGGCATAAAAATGTAATACGCGAGCCATTAGTTAACAAAGACACCTTCATTTTACCACTGTTAACATATAAAGTTGGGCCTCATGAAGAATTTTGTAAAAGCATTAGATAAAACGAGCAAAGCTTTCACTTATCTTCGAGAAAAGTTTCCGCAAGTTAGCGATGCAAAGATAAAGGAAGGTATCTTTGTAGGACCTCAGATTAGGAAAGTTATTGCAGACAAACAATTCGAGAACTTGTTACATGGTAGTGAACTTCGCGCATGGATGGCATTCAAATCGATCGTCGATAACTTTCTGGAAAATCACAAATCTGTCGACTATGTTTTGCATATTGTTAAGCAGTGCATAGATGCATACATAATTATGGGCTGTAACATGTCCCTCAAAATCCATTTGCTCGATTCGCATCTTAACTTTTTCCCTGACAACCTTGGCGAAGTCAGCGATGAACATGGAGAACGATTCCATCAAGATATCGCCGTAATGGAGTCACGTTATCAAGGACGGTGGAGTGTGACCATGCTTGCCGATTATTGTTGGATGCTTCATCGCGATGTACCACACGTCATTCACCGACGAAAGTCGACTGCAAAGAAATTCAAGCCTACATAACTGTTATACTTCTTGTACGAATGATGTTGTAATACTGTATGTGTTGTTAAAAAACTTCAATTGCGTATTTCTAGAGATCCCGACCTGATAGAGAAAAACGGTTTGCAGATTTAAAAACAGCGCATTAAAATTAACCAGAAAAACATAGAAATGTTAGAGAAAGAAAAAAAAAGTTTTTTTTTGTTAGTCAGTGTAATCATTATGAAAAATGTATAAACAAAAACTAACCTAACAGTCAAGAATCGCTATGGTCCAACACTAACCTGATAGTCAATAATCGATATGGTCCAAACACTAACCTGATAGACAAGAATCGATATGGTCCAAACATGATAGTCAAGAATCGATATGGTCCAAACACTAACCTGATAGTCAAGAATCAATATGGCCCAAACACTAACCTGATAGACAAGAATCAATATGGCCCAACCACTAACCTGATAGACATGAATCGATATGGTCCAAACACTAACCTGATAGTCAAGAATCGATATGGTCCAAACACTAACTTGATAGTCAAGAATCGATATGGTCAAAACACTAACCTGATAGTCAAGAATCGATATGGCCCAAACACTAACCTGATAGACAAGAATCAAAATGGCCCAAACACTAACCTGATAGACACGAATCAATATGGCCCAAACACTAACCTGATAGTCAAGAATCGATAAGGCCCAAACACTAACCTGATAGACAAGAATCAATATGGCCCAAACACTAACCTGATAGACAAGAATCAATATGGCCCAAACACTAACCTGATAGTCAAGAATCGATATGGTCCAAACACTAACCTGATAGACAAGTATCAATATGGCCCAAACACTAACCTGATAGTCAAGAATCAATATGGTTCAAACACTAACCTGATAGACAAGAATCGATATGGTCCAAACACTAACCTGATAGTCAAGAATCGATATGGTCCAAACACTAACCTGATAGTCAAGAATCAAAATGGCCCAAACACGAACCTGATAGTCAAGAATCAGTATGGCCCGACACGAACCTGATAGTCAAGAATCGATATCGTCCAAACACTAACCTGATAGTCAAGAATACTGAAACCCAGTCCCCTGTCTCTCTTCTCCAGTTCGATGACCACAGGCTGTGAGCTCCACATACCCAGACCTGTCATTGGCTCCAGTGACCTTGACATGGGTTTATTAAGTGGCCTTGTGTCTGTATGATCAGATGTTGGTAGGGCAACCTCGGACTTTGCCTTAACCAATCTCTCTGTGAAAGGTGGCCGAGGTTCGACTCCAGGTCTATTTGTTGACAAGAAAAAAGGTAATATGTGTTAGAGACGTCAAATCAACTACTTTAGCATTCTAAGTTGCAATGAACAGATTTTAAGTTTCAATAAACAGACTTCACGTTGCAATAAATGATTTTAAGTTGCAATAAACAGGTTTTACATTGCAATAAACACCGTTAAGCTGCAATAAACATATTTTAAGTTGGAAAAGACATATTTAAGTTGCAAAAAACATATTTTAAGTTGCAATAGAAATATTTTAGGGTGCAATAAACGTATTCTAAATTGCAATATACATATTCTAAGTTATGATAAACATTGATGTACAGTCAATATAGCCTTTTCTGTGTCAGAGAATATTTTTTAAATGTACTATATCCAGCACCTCATGGAGGATACTGTGAAGAAATAACATCGATCAATACATTTTCCCGCGCCATCCTTTATTTCTTTTTGTTGAGCATTTGCTATTTAAGAGGTTTGTGATATGGAATTTGGCAAGTAAGGTCAATAATAATCAATTGCTTTGTTGTAACTTTTCAGTATTTTTATTATATTTTCAGGACAGTGTTGGCTTATAACGAGTAAACCAAATAAAGTCCTTAGTGATTTCAAATAAAAGGTTATTTATGGGTTTTTTTCATAATTTATCGAACTGTTTGGAATTTGATCTATTAATCTTCCATTAAATATAGATATTCGATTAATCTATTTAGATTTTAAAAATCAATCACTGCCCAAGTATATATATATATATATATATATATATATATATATATATATATATATATATATATATATATATATATATATATGTGTGTGTGTGTGTGTGTGTGTGTGTGAATGAGTGTGTGTGTGCGCGTATGTAAAACGTAAGTGGATACCATTTTTTTGTATTCATGTGGACTAGTAACCGTATTAAAGTGGATACAATTTTTACTGAGGTACATTTAGTCTTAAGATAAAGTGGATAATATGTTATCCGTGTGCATTTATGATCTGACGATAAAGTGAACATCTTTATATTACCGTGCATTTATTATCAAGGGGACAACATAGTTTTATCATCAGGTACTGTAATCATACCGAAACGAGTGAATTAACTGCTTAATACTTTATTGTTTGTTTGCTACGCAAAGAATAAAGAATAGTAAACAACTGTAACCTGCCGTCCTTGTCGTAAAAGACGACAAAGGAGGGTTTGGTATTGGTCAGCTACCTCATTGTGTAACAACGTAAAAAAACAAAACATTTTAAGCAAAAAACATAAACATTGCTAAAAATGGAATAATCCATTAAAATTTGATTTATCAATTAATCGGGGAAAAAAGCATGAATTAATGGTTAAAGGTCCCAGCCCTAATATATATATATATATATATATATACTTAGAGTCCGAGTTCTGAGGGCCTGAGTAACAAGAAGTTGATCTTGGCGGCGTGTAGTGAGTGACTCTTGGGCGGCCAGTCCGAGGCAGATCAGCCACTGTGCGGAAATTTTGATACCTGTTCCACTGTCTGCTGACAACTGACTGTGAAACATTGAGGTTCCGAGCAACATATATATATATACCTGTCACAAAAATTAGGAACGAAGATGGCTGTATACCGCTCCACCTATGTCCCAGTCTTGACATATGGATGCGAGTCGTGGGCAATGACTACAACCCACAAAAGCCAGATCCAAACCTCAGAAATGGGGTATCTGAGGAAAGTGGTTGAAGTAACAAGAAGAGACATGGTCCGCAACCAGACGATCCGTCAAGGCCTAAAATCCCATCCGCTGCAGACCCAAATAGAACAGTCCCAACTAAGATGGTTTGGCCATGTCTGCAGAATGGGAGAAGATCGGCTACCACGACAAGCATGGGAAACAAAGAGCCAGGGATCCAGACCTCCAGGACGACCCAGAGTCCGCTGGGAGGACAACATTAGACAATCTTTAGAAGACAGCTGATAGAATGGTCTGGCGCTCTCTCTTCCAAACCTCTACACCTCACGGTAGAAGGGGAACGACTAAGTAAGTAAGTATGTATTATTTTACAAAAGAGTGGATTTCGTATTTTAATGGTTGTACGGACATATCGAGCACGCTCTTCTCCACTCTCATGTGCAATATCATGTTGACCTGGTGACTCGTGATGAGTAAGACAATCCCAAGAACAGAGGTGGGGCCCATCCGTAAAGTTCACACATTATTCTTTTTCACAAAAATGCGTGTATCTCGGGTTTGATGAACACTACTCACCATGGACAGGTATAAAAAGACTCTGCAACAAATAAAATTTCTTTTCTTCGTCATGGAACGTTTGACAGAACAGCAGAGATGGATAGGCATAGGCATGTTGCAAACCGGAAGTCGGCAAGTGGGTGTTGCTCGGAACCTCAATGTTTCACAGTCAGTTTTCAGCAGACAGTGGAACAGGTATCAAAATTTCCGCACAGTGGCTGATCTGCCTCGGACTGGCCGCCCAAGAGTCACTACACGCCGCCAAGATCAACTTCTTGTTACTCAGGCCCTCAGAACTCGGACTCTAAATGCTACTCAACTTCAGCAACACCTCTAACAGACCACTGGGATCCGGGTCTCAACTCAGACAGTACGAAACCGTTTGCACCAAGTGCAAATGGCCTCACGCAGACCGTTTGTAGCTTTGCCCATGTCACCACAACACAGGCGAGAAGAATGGATTCTTGCCAACGTCATCATCGGTGGACCAATCAACAGTGGGCATCAGTGATGTTTTCTGATGAGTCCCGTTTCGTTTTGGATTTTCATGATCGTCGAATACGTGTCTGGCGACGGCGAGGTAAGCGTTACCAGCCTCCTGCAACTGTTGCACACAACCGTTATGGAGGTGGCAGTGTAATGGTGTGGGCAGGCATCTGTATGAATGACAGGACCGACCTTCGCATATGCCAGGTCAATATCACAGGGCTCTACTACCCTGACAACATCATCGAGCCTATCGTAGTGCCATTTGCTCAACGGCACGGACCAGATTTCATCTTCCAGGATGACAACGCACGTCCTCACCGTGCTCGCGTCGTCCAAGATCACCTTCAGATGCAGCATATCCGAACGTTACCGTGGCCGCCGATGTCCCCAGACCTGTCTCCTATTGAGCATTTGTGGGACCTCCTGAATAGACGCATCCAACAACGTCCAGCCGCTCCACAGACTCTTCAGCAGTTAGCACAGCCCTTCAGCAGGAGTGGCAAAGAATTCCTCAAGACAACATCAGAAGGCTTATTTGCAGTATGAGACGTCGTTGCAATGCATGTTTAGCGGCAAACGGGGGCCCTAAACATTTTTAGAAATATTGGAATATTTTTGTGAAAATGAAGTACCTACCCCGCCTTGGTTACCAGTGCGACTAAAATCATGTGAGTAAAGCCATAACACTTCTTAAACCGCAAATGTCTTGTTATGATGCTCAAGTTTACTTGTACGAAGGAATAAATGAACTAATTTGAAATATATTGTCTTTGGATAACTTTTAAATTCAATATCCCCTACTTTTTGTGACAGGTATATATATATATATATATATATATATATATATATATATATATATATATATATATATATATATATATATATATATATATATATATATATATATATATATATATATATATATATATATATATATATATATATATATATATATATATATATATATATATATATATATATATATATATATATATATATATATATATATATAATACGAGGGCTTACTGATAAGGCGACTCCCTGGTGATTTGCATATCAAGTTGCGTGAAAGAGTCAGGTAATGGAGATTTCCTACGAGCACAAACTAAACGAACATGTTGAGGCAAGTCCTTCAGGATGTCAACTACACTGACGTGGTTCAGGCCCAAAAGTCTTTTCCCATTAACCTGTTGACATACAAGAGGGTTAATGAACCATATACTATCTAACAAGGTGTTAAGTTCACGTGACGTAGATGTGAGACGAGGCAGAAATAAGAAGTGTCCATTACATGTTATTTTGAAATCGAGAAATGTATAATTTTCTGAAAATCTGACATCATTTAAATACTTGCTTACTTTTACATTTTAGATTCATTGTTGTCATGAAGCGTCATCAGGAGATGTAGTTTTTTGTTCTTGAGACAAGTATGTTGCACTGGCTGATGTGGGTCTGTGCTGTGTTAAAATTTATGTGAAATTGTGAATTATCTCCCTTTGGTCTTGCCCGTGCTCGGAACCAAGATCTTCTACAGTTGTAGGTGTGTAATGGTAATGTATCATGCTGCATTGTCACGAGATGGACAAACCCCTTTATTATGTGTCTCTCTATATCGGCGTCTGTGGCCTAATGGATATGAACGCAGTTTCATAATCCAGATATACCAGGTTCGAAACCCGCTGCAGGTGCTGCAGGCGGTTTGGTAGCAGATCGCTTTGTGTGGATTTTTAACAATGGTATAAGCGCCGTACCGTTCAGAAAGCAATGGCAAACTACTGAATGAAAAAAAAAAATGCCTAGAAAAATCACAAACAGCCAATAACAGCTGGGGTTGATTGCTACGTCCTGTAAAGGATAAGCAACTAACTTTAACTCTCTATATACTTGATGCATGATGTAGTTCCTACAATGTTTCTGATGCCATCATTTCTCATTCTGTCTCTCCTGGTTACATTAATGGCTCTTCTTAAACATCTTATTTCTCACGATGTTATTGTCTTCTTCTGTACCTTGGACAAGGACAATGTTTGACACTACATACAAAGAGTTGCTAGGAATATATAATTAATCAATTGTCAATTAGTTTGCACAGTGATACTTAGATATTTGAGTAGTGATGACAGTTGGTAAGTCACTGCCTTGGCTCTTTGACATCTTGTTTCTATTTCTCTGTCATGCCTTCCATCGACATATTCAGTAAATGTTCTTCCTAGGTATGTGAACTCTGGAAGTTGCTTAAGCCTGATGTTGTAGACACTATGTTATGTAGGACTGATGTTCTGCTGATCTTGACACTTTTCGTTTTTGATGTTGATATACTTCCTCTTTTTCTTTGATCCTTAGTCCCTGACTGTCAAAGCAGTCAGTGGCCATCACGCCTGATGGCGTCTTGTAGGGCAGCAACAAACTGTTTCCACTTTGCTCGGTCGGTGGCAATTCTTCGTGTATTTCCCCATCTCTGGTTCATTCTTTGCAGTGTTGATAAATGGTACTTTCTTGGTCGTTCCCCTTCTATCGTGAGGTGTAGAGGTTTGGAAGAGAGAGCGCCAGACTATCCAATCGGCTGTCTTCCTCCTGGCCTGGTTCCATTCTAGTCCTCGGTCCTTCAAAGATTGTCTAATGTTGTCCTCCCAGCGGACTCTGGGTCGTCCTGGAGGTCTGGATCCCTGGCTCTTAGATTCCCATGCTTGTCGTGGTAGCAGTGTTGATATACGGAAATTAAATATTAGTTTAATGTGTTATGTGCAAGTCGATAGGAAAATAAATTAATTAAAATGTTATTTGAATATCTCAAAACAAACGTATAACTGAAGTCTAATGTAAATGCTGACTTAAATGGAAGATAGATGATAATAAAACAAAAGATGCTTAAATATAATTTGAATCACAACTTTCATTATTTACCTCAAGAAGCTCATCACTGCTCTTAAGTCTCCCATTTAATCCTACAGGACCATCTGGTAGTATAGACCTAATGTAATGATGAGGTCGAACTTCTACGCCGTCCTCCACATCTACTGTCCCCTCCAGACTGATGCCTAGACCACCGGCTTCTTTGAACTTGGCTAACTGCGCTACCTGGCAGGTGAAAACAAAGGTGCGTGTCAGATATGTTGATAATGAGAGACAACTCATACATTCATCATCTATCAGCGCCCCAAGAAGCAAAGGCCTTCAAGAGACAAGTCGTCATGTCACGTGCCATCAGCTCAAGGTCTCTTCCATGTCATCCTTGTTTCCTTTAATGTCTGTCTCCAGTTCTCGTCTCCCTGTGTACTTTGATCTCTCTCTCTCTCTCTCTCTCTCTCTCTCTCTAACATATCTGACCCTGAGGATTCCTGAAAAAGAACTGCCTTGTCATACTTGAGGAAATAAAAGGTAGATACTGCCGTTGGGAAGAGAAGTGTTAGAGGCTTCATTATACTAGGTTCAGCTTTATGAGATATTGTGCTCAGTTCCATTCCTCGCTGCCTTTGCCTTTCCTAACTATAGACCTGAGTCAGGTACCCATTTACAGCCGTGTAAACCGGAGCGTCAATGTCTCTTTGATCTGTTCCAGATATCTGTTATTATAATAATAGACTGCAATCCGCTTATGTCATGGTGATGACAGAACTCGCTATGGAGAATTGCCTGACTGTTTAAATGGGTTGTCTTTTTTTATGGATTCAACGTCCAGCAACATTTTATTTAGTTTCCCCTATTCTGTAGAAGTTCAATATTTCTGTTGGTTTTTAAGAAAAAAATTATTCCTGTATTTTATCAAGTTTTGTTTTTTAATGTTTGTTTTTTGTTTCGTATCTGATTTTCGTAATCGAATTTATATCCCCCCCCCCCCCTACGTCACTATCGGCTATCGTCACTTCCCACTTTTGGGAGAGCCATTTTACGAATTAGGGTCTCACCACAGAACAATAGTTTAAATTATTGTATTTTTATGTCATGTCATTATCTGTTCAGCATTCTTTTGTTTTGCTTGTTCCATTTTTGTTCGTTAGATTGTTTGCGCTGATATTTCGTTTTTTGTGGTTTTGTGTTTTCAGTTGCCTATTTCTCGTCTAGCAGTGTTTCTTCTTTCTTCTTCCTTATTTTTTATCTTTCCGTCTCATCTTATTATTATTTTTTTGTTTCATCTATCTTTTGTAGTGTGTTTGCAGTGTCTTTTGTCTGTTTCTTTTAACATGTGTCGTTTTGGTGTCTCGGTCATTTATAAAACTGACTATATACCTATCAATATCATAAATATTGACACATAGTATTTTATATTAAACACACATATGTCTTAGTCCTCGAAATATTAAACAAGAGAGCGAGGGATGGAGTGGACCACATTCAAGTAATAATCAACACAAGTCATATTCTCAACTCTCTCCAATGTATTCAAATAACTGTGACCACAAAATTACAGCAATATATATAGTCAGCGAAGTGTATCACATTCATGAAAATCCCAGATCGCAAAATGCATTATATTCTCACAAATAAATATCTTCTCACACTCAACAATTCAAGTCCACCATCACCACAAGAAACCCCGTCACTCCTGACCCCCGTTTCTTCACTGCCCCAATCAGAACTCTCCTTGCATTCACCCCTGACCTGCTGACCTCGCAGTTTCGTGTTGTTAAGTTCAGACCACTCTACTGACAACCTCTCATACACGACTGACATTACGTTCCTTCTCCCAGCAGAGCTCCGACAGTCCACAGCTGTGTTAATCACGCTGTGACATCTACTCTCCCCCTTGGGGGAAAAACGAAGTTTTTTTTTCTACCTGGAGGGCGGCCGGACGCACTCCAAACAACCAACATCCGGCATTTGAGCCAAGTATACATTCATATCCTTCTTGTCCTCACATATCTTGCATAATCAATTAAACATCGTGTGGGGGCAAAACCAAGAAATAAACAAGCATTCTACAAACGAGACAGATTGTCAGCTACAACGTTAAGCTTACCCTCTAGGGGTAAAACAGTAAATTTGTACTGCTGCAGTAAGAAGGCCCAACGAGTTAATTTCGAGCTTGTCGATTTCGACGACTGTAAAAATGAGAGTGGTCGATGATCTGTCTATAATACAAAATGTGAACCTATCAAGTATCGGGACAACTTTGAAACTGCCCACACAATTGCCAGGCATTCCCTTTCAATCGTGGAGTACCTAGTCTCAGCCGGCAACAGCTTCCGACTCACTTATATCACTAGATGTAAGGTACTCTGATGGTCTTGCATTAAACAAGCTCCAATTCCTACAGAAGATGCATCTGTCTGTAAAACAAAGGGTTTGCGTAAATCTAGCAACAGTAAGATGGGTTTATTAGAGAATCCTTTCTTGATTCTGGACAAGGCTATCTCGCAATCTTGTGTCCACACAATCCTATTTGGCATCCCATTTCTCGTCACCGAGGTAAGTGTAGCTGCGATGGAAGAGAACTAAGGAATGAACTTGTGATAAAAATTCACAAGTCCAATTAGACTTTTCTCTTGCTTCTTTGTTTTAGGTGTCTGCAACTGTAAAATCTTTGTAACTGTAACATCTTCCGGTTTCAGGTGATTATGACCTACAGTGTGTCCTAAGAAATTTAACTCCTTAAAACCTATACAAACTTTACTCGGCCGTGCCGTCAAATTATGCTGCCTTAGACACCGCATTAGGGAAGACAACCCAATCAAATGATCCTCCCATGACTCATGAAACTAACATAAATCGTCGATATATGTAATAATATCAGACCGATGTCCTATCAACCTTCTCATCATCCTCACAAATGTGGCGGGCGCGTTCACTCTGCCAAAGCACATGACATTGAACTGAAACCATCCTTTGGGGTGCTAAACGCCGTCAGAGGATTCGCAGCTTCCGCGAGGGGTACCTGTCAATAGTCTCTAGACAGATCGAGTTTGCTGAAATACGAGGGGCGTTCAGAAAGTAATGCACCACATCGTTTTTCTCAGCTAATAATGAAGATAAAAGCATGAAATTTTGCACACATCAAATATGGCATGTGCCAATTGTGTGCAATAAATTGCATCGCAACCGGCCAACTAATACGGCTGCCCTAAACCGTTGAAATGGAGCGTGTTAGCAACTTGCGTTATAAGCAGCGAATTGTGATAGAATTTCTCGTTGCAGAGAAGGAAACTGTTGTGAACATTCACAAGCGTCTATGTGATGTGTATGGAAGTTTTGCAGTCGACAGGAGTACAGTCAGTCGCTGGGTTCAGAGAATCAAAGAATCAGGAAGTGGAGATACGGAGCTGCTTGATCGGCAGCGCTGTGGACGTCCTGCCACAGCCACCAACTCAGAAATGTTGAAATGCGCTATGGGAATTATTCTTACTGATAGGCGAATCACTACTCAACAATTGGCCTTACAGCTGTCAGTCAGCATTGGTAGTGCAAATGCAGTTATAAAAACTCTCGGATTTCTAAGGTTTGCGCAAGATGGGTTCCTCGAAGTCTCACAAATGACCACCGATTGCAAAGGAAAGCAATTTCTTCTGAATTGTTGGCGCGTTTCAATGCTGATAGAGAGAACTTTTTGGCTAAGATCGTTACAGGTGACGAAACCTGGGCACATCATTTTGAACCTGAGACAAAAAGACAGTCAATGGAGTGGCATCATCCGCAATCACAACGAAGAAAGAAATTCAAGACAATTCCTTCAGCTGGAAAGGTCATGATCACTGTCTTTTGGGACATTAAAGGTGTGATTCTTGTGGACGTTATGCCAAGAGGAGAGACAATCAATTCGCAAGCTTACATTAAGACATTGAAAAAACTCAATCAACGTTTTTGCAGAGTTCGGCCGCACAAGAATCCAGCAGACCTGCTTCTCCTTCACGACAATGCGCGCCCTCACACAAGTCTGGCAACACGGGAAGCAATCACCATATGGGTTGGACTGTACTACCCCATCCACCCTATAATCCCGATTTGGCACCCTCTGATTTTCATCTGTTTGGTCCACTTAAAGATGCACTCCGTGGGACAAGGTTTGAAGATGATGGAGTGATTCATGCAGCGAAGAAATGGCTACATGATCAAGACAAAATCTGGTACGGGCTAGTAATACATGCACTTGTTTCGCGCTGGCATAAAGCCGTACACGTTGATGGGGATTATGCTGAATAATACCGATGTTTACATGACATATCCATGTATATTGTGTATAAATTTCATGCTTTTTGAATAAACAGCTCCTGAGAAAAACGATGTGGTGCATTACTTTCTGAACGCCACTCGTATGTAGCGTGGGTGAGTTGTGTTAACAGATCTTCCTGATTAGGTATTGGTTCAGCGTCAACAATGGTGATGCTGTTCAATCTCCGAAAGTCAATACATATACGAAGAGATCCGTTCTTCTTGCGAACCACAACCATTGGAAAAAAATATGGGGAGTCAGACGGAGGAATGATACCTAGTCGTTGCATGTCATCAATTTCTCTCTCGACCGCCGATTTGAAATGAATGGGCAATGGATGCGGTTTTACTCTAATCGGCTGATCGCACGTCGGAGTGATATCATGACAAATCAGGTCTGTCCGTCCTGGCAGATCTTCGAGGACATCATTAAATTCCGTCAATATAGTCTGTACTTCAGACTTTTGTTCTACTGTTAGGTCGTCACTGATCCGCACCATATTACGTGACTCCGAAGGAACCAGGGGGACGAGCGATAACTGGATATTCCCTTCACCTTTTTCATCTCCCGTGTCCTCAATGACTGCCGTACATGCCACTGTTGCTTCAGTCTGTGCTGCCCGTGTGACTGCTTTCAGTGTCTCAGGTCGTTCTATATATGGCCTCAGCATTTTCACAGGAAACACCTTCTCCCTATTTCGGACCGAAATTAGGTAATCGACATCTGTCATTTTTTTAACCACCTTGAATGGTCCTTGCCACGTAATACTCAAGCGATCCTCTTTAGCTGGTAAAAGTAGCCAAACTTCCTCACCTGGAACCAGGGATACTAGTTTGGAGTTCCGATTTGCGTATTTCCGATACCGTGCTAACGACCCCGCCAAGCAATCACGTGCCACCAAACAAGATTTAACAATACGTTCTCGGAGACTCACGACATACTCATAACCCGTAACTGAGGTGTTATTTGCACACTTTCCAGTCAATAAATCCTTCAATATATGCATCGGCCTCCTTGGGTTTGCCCCATACAGTAATTCGAAATGGGAAAATCCTGTACTCTCTCGGGGAGCCTCCCTATAGGCAAAAAGGACCGCCGAGAGTAACCTATCCCATTCTTGCGGAGATTCCGCGGTCACTTTCGCCAGCATGTGTTTTAATGCCCCCATTAAAACGCTCGTAAACTCCGTTTGACTGAGGGTGATACGGACTCGTGAATGTTTGGGTAATAACCCAACAGCCCAGTGATTTCTGACATCTCCTTAGAAATGAAAAGACGGCCACTATCCGATAATATCTCTTCCGGAAAACCAAACCTGCTAAACAACATCTGCAAAGCCCCTGCAACTGCCTGTGAAGTAATATTCTTCATTGGCACCGCCTCCGGCCACCTGGTGCACAAATCTACCATCGTTAAAATGAAACGCTGTGACTTGTCTGAAGTGACCAAGAGGTGGCCTATAATATCAATCGCTACTTTCTGGATGAGACAGGTTTGTATTTCAGAGCTGGCATTTGCTGATGATGTTGCCCTGATTGCTAAATCAGAGGCACATCTCCAATCCAACCTGCAAGTCTGGAAGGAAGAGCTGGAGAAGACAGGGATGGTCATAAGCAGCTCTAAAACTAAATCCATGGTGATATCACGAGAAGAAAGAAGACATCAGATTAAGCTGGGAGAACAGGTCCTGCAGCAGGTCGACCACTTCAAATATCTCGGAGCTATTATAGACCGAAAGGGAGGTATCAAAGAAGAGTTGGCCACTCGAAAAGCAGCAGCTGGAAGACTTTTTCAGGCCATAAATCGAGGATTCCTTAGCAAGAGAGAGGTTGGTAAGAAAACGAAGATGGCTGTATACCACTCCACCTATGTCCCAGTCTTGACATATGGATGCGAGTCATGGGCAATGACTACAACCCATAAAAGCCAGATCCAAACCTCAGAAATGAGGTATCTGAGGAAGGTGGTTGAAGTAACAAGAAGAGACATGGCCCGCAACCAGACGATACGTCAAGGCCTAAAATCCCAGCCCCTGCAGACCTAAGTAGAACAGTCCCAACTAAGATGGTTTGGCCATGTCTGCAGAATGGGAGAAGATAGCCTACCACGAAAAGCATGAGAAATAAAGAGCCAGGGATCCAGACCCCCAGGACGACCCAGAGTCCGCTGGGAGGACATTAGACAATCTTTGAAGGACCGAAGACTAGAAGGGAACCAGGCCAGGAGGAAGACAGCCGATAGCATAGTCTGGCGCTTTCTCTTCCAAACATCTACACCTCACGGTAGAAGGGGAACGATTAAGTAGGTAAGCTACTTTCTGGAAGGGCCAGGCTGACAGGTCCGTAACCTGCACGGGAGCTTTGGGAGATCTGATTTTAAGCCTCATCTGTTGGCATACCTTACAGGACCTACAATATAGTTTAATGTCCTTGCTAATCAATGGCCAATAGAATTGTGACAGCATCCTCTGGCGTGTTCGTGCCACTCCCATATGTCCCGCAAAAAGGAGTCATGCGCTACCTTCAACACCTTTGCTCTAAAACTACACGGTACAACCACCTGGCACTGAGTTTGTACTCCCTTAGCAAAACACCTAGTGAGAACATTGTTCTTGAGCTCGAACCAATGTCTGGCCATCTTCGTGCACTTTACATCACCTCTCTCGGCAAAGCTGTAATATTTATGAAATGATGCGTCCGACCGTTGGTGCTGGATAAAGTCCGACACCAGTGTATCCTGGCTCCATTTGACCAATTCCGATGTCTTAGCTTCATGGTGCGTCGCATTGGCCATAAGCACGCGATTATCCCGCCATTTCCTGATGTCCACCTGAGTACATTCCTGCACACCTTGCACCTTACCCACAATCAAATCCGCTATCGATGCTTCGAGTACACAGGCCTGTACTCTACCAGATATGAAGGGTGTGTCTACTTCAATAATGGCAAGAGGGTAATACTCAATGTTACCCCCGAAAGTGACGCATCTTGCTGTCTTACCTATCAAGCATGAGTCGTCAATACAGGATCTACGTACTCCTATAGTTGTGCAGCCCGTGTCTCTCAACACAGACATTTCCTTTATTTGCACAAATCCTGGGTGCAATTCCAAATGACCATTTTCTTGAAGAGAAGAGAGACAAGGCAGAGTGTGACCACAGATAAACATAGGCATACCGTCTGTTTCAAATAATGACCTGCACCCTTCACAATTCTCATTGTTAAAGGTTTCTAATATGCAAGCTGAATTAGCCCGTTCTGAATTATTAGCACAGACCTTTGCCAAATAACCCGTTCCATTACAAAGACTACAGAGTAACTGAGTATTGCTATCCTTTTCCGGACTAATGTTTGGAGAGTGTCTGACTACTCGGTCTGACTCCTTTTTCTCAAAGGATTTGTTTCTTTGGTTAGATGAGCTTCTGCGAAATCGTCTTTGTTCATGCTCGTTTGGCACATATTTCTGGATCTGCTTTCGCGGGTACCTATCATGTCTATCTCCAGTATATCTGTATTGATATCTATCAGACTGATAGTTAAAATTCTTCCTCGGTGATCTATGGCACCGACAGTTGTCATACCGTGCAGGAGATCTGTCTCCCCGAAAGTAGGGTCTATCATAATTAAACTTCTGGGGCCGAATCTATCCGCACACTTCGATCTATGTAAATGGTAAGGTTTTCTAGTAATCTTTCCTATACTCTCCCTGTGCATGACCTTCCCTGGATGCGAAGTCATGTATTGGTGTTCCAATTTTGACATCATTTTGATGTTTTTGGGCTTGTGTTCCTGGAAAAACGCAACAAGCTCATATGAACACGATGACAATACTTTGTCCCGTAACATAAGGTCGAAAAGCCCATCACAGTCTCTAGTAACACCTTTCATCTCGATCCATCGATTTAGTAGCTGAGTAATTTTTGCAATGAAATCCTCAAAATCCTGATTGTCGCTTGGTCTCACGTCTCGGAAACGAGCCCGATATCCTTTCGCCGTTAGACGAAATTTCCTTAACAACCTCTCCTTGACTATGTCATAATTTGCTCTGTCGGCTACAGGGATACTATACACAGTCTCCAACGCAGATCCTGAAAGCAAGTTTCCCAGCAGAACAGGCCACTCTTCCTTCTTTATCTTCCAAGCCAAAACCGCCCCTTCAAAACGTTCCAAATACACGTCTATACTGTCCAAATCTTGATTAAAATTGGGTAACCGTAGTTATTGCAGAGAAACTGTCCGGGCATATCTCCAGGGCTCTTCATGCTGACGATTTTGCTGCCTGGTGTGCTGCTGAACGATTGCCTACTGCGAAGTTCAGGATGCAAGCAGCGCTAAATACCATCGGTAAATGGGCATCCGATTGGGGAGTACAGATAAACCTCTCCAAGACAGTACCAACCTGCTTCTCTCTGTCAAATCGCCGAGAAACGATCAAACTGCAGCTAAATGGAAGTGAACTTCCAATCGAGGAAAACCCAACATACCTAGGAGTCAAGTTGGATAAGAGACTCACCTGGAAGCCGCACATAAAAGCAGTAGAACAGAGAGCAATAAGAAAGCTCTCTATTATGAAGAAACTGGCTGGCAAAGTTGGGGGGCAAATACCAACATACTTAAAAAAGTCTATACAGGCACAGTCAGACCTGTACTTGAATATGGCATGTCAGCCTGGGCCACAGCATCTAAAACAAACACAGAATGTCTAGGGAAAGTGCAAAATTCAGGCCTTAGACTAATCACTGGAGGGATGAAGACTTCTCCAATCCAGGCAATGGAGCGATACACCAACATCCGCTCTCTTGATGACAGACGTGAGGAAAAGGTATTCACTCACAGTGAGAAGCTTCTACGAATGCCAAGTCATCCAATGCATGCCAAACTCCATAGTGTGACAAAGAACAGGCTGAAAAGAACCAGCTTCCTAAACATCTCCAAACATCTGCATCGATGCCATGAAGACCTCCTCCCAAATCGATCTACTGAGATTGAAATGTTAATTGATTACGAGGAGCCAGACGACTGCCATGGAAATATATCTATCATCACAGAAGTCCCTGAAATAAAAAATAAAGGCCACCTGACCCCTCAACAACTAAAAACTTTGGCTCAAGAAATGATTGAAGAAAAGCACAACCCGAAGGAGTGGACACATGCATACACAGATGGATCTGCTGAGGGAGTAGTAAAGAACGGTGGAGGAGGCATTTTTATAAGATTACTAAATGGAAAGATCATTCGAGAGGCCTTCCCAACTGGAAAGATCTCCTCCAATTTTAGGGCAGAAGCTATGGCACTACTGCAAGCCCTGAAGATCCTCACCAGACCTGAACAGCAGCCACAAGCTAAGATAGTAATCTTCACTGACTGCAGATCATTACTTGAATCAATACAAAACACCAGAAATGATAACATGATGAATGAGATCAGATCTGAGCTTAACATCATCCAAAGGTCATCAACCATTGCCCTTCAGTGGTTACCTGCCCATTGTGGAATCGCTGGTAATGAGAAAGCAGATGCTCTATCAAGAAGTGGCAGTAAAATGGAACAATACAGCCACCCATTGCCCTATCGGGAAGCAAAAACCATCATCCACAACAAGTACAAAAATCAGTGGAAGGAGGAAGGGGATATATACAGCAGAGATGACGCAATCCACCACCTAAACAGACACCAACAGACGACAATTTTCCGCCTGAGAACTGGTCACTGCAGATTACTTGGACATCTCTATCGCCTCAAGATATCCCACACGAATGAATGCCCATGTGGAACTGATATCCAGACTCCAGAACACATTCTCCAGAACTGTCCAACCCATGATAAATTGCGACGTACGACCTGGCCAAAAGGTGATGAGCTCCAGCAGAAGCTATGGGGCTGCCGCGCCGACCTGGAAAAGACTGTGGACTTCGTCCTGGCGACAGGCCTGCAGATTTAGCATGACTACAAACCGAACGCAGAAGAAGAAGAGATATGGACGTTAGAATTCTTTCACACCTGTATCCTGCTTCCTGCTTCCTAGACTCAATATCTAGCTTCTTCAGATTTATTTCTTTGTCAGCTTCAATTTTCTTCAACTCTTTCTCCGCTTCACTTTTCTTCATCCCTTTCTCCGCTTCAATTTTTTCAACTCTTTCTCTGCCTCTATCCTCAATTTGTCAGCTTCAAACTTCAGCTTCTGAAATTCTCTCTCCTCGCACCGTTCCTTTCTATCATTTTCCTGTTTTTCTTTCCATTTTGTTTCTGCCCATTCTTGTAGAGCAGGGCCTGTTCATGCTAGCTCTTTACCAATATCAACAAATTCTAATAGGCTAGCCATAGTTATGTAATGTAGTTATATCAAAATTTTTTAAAGCAGTACTCATTGTACAAAAAATCCCTTCAGTATTCGACACTGGAAAATTATCAGATGTTGTACTAGAAAAATGAAACAAAACTATATGTAATGCCTAGTCAGAAATACTGACTGTACCAATCAAATGGGTGTATTCAGTATTATTGTGTCAAGTTACTCAACAGCTTAATTTGCTGTACCCATGACACCCATAATATTTAAGCAGTGTAACTAAACCCCACTGCAATATAATGAATGGCATAAACATACATGTGATTCTCAACCAAACCAGAAAACTACGTCTACATAAGCAAAAGTACACAATCACGTAACCTACTCTTATGCCATAGGTACTGGAATTGAAATTGAGATACACTTCACTAAAACATAACATACAGAAATACAAACAATTTTGATAATAATGAAGATGATTAGGACGACCTTACTACACGAACGAACACAACAGTACGGTGGAATAAGAAAAAAGATATACTCAGACAGCAGCATATGTCTAATTACAAACTGTTAACGTATGAAAACAAGAGATTGGGAAATTAACGTATGCACATGATAGTAGGAAGAATACAAGAGAATACTCAAATTAAACATGACAAAGAGACACTATTACAAATATGACACCGTGCAAACAAACCAGACCTGCACCACTAATACACTAAAATGTGCAACGTAAATTATGCAGGGCAGCCAATAGGGTCAGCTCTATGTGCCCGTGCTCCGGCACACAATTCACCAAGCAACAGTCCTAAAGAACAGTTTAGCACAATCTTTTTCCACAATGCAAAAGAGAAAATCGTAAACCCACACAACAACAAAATGACACCAAAATTATACTTCTACGAAGACATTAAAAAAACCTACAATAGACAATGAAGTGACCAAAGGCTAGTATGTTGCAACATCACACCAGTTGGATGAAGTACTCACCAAACAAATGGAAAAGAGGTAACATGAGAATGATTACTAATTATATAATATTATAAAGTAGAAAGGTACTAAAAGAATAATAAGTGTCAAATAATATATAATAATAATATTACTACATTAAGAAAATTAACTATACATCAAGTAAATTGATGATCTCTGAAGGTCTGGGTTCCTGATGATGACGTTGATACCCACAGCACCTTAGTCACTAATGACCCAATGGTCCACACAACGAACGACACGTTACAAAGTTACATAAAGTTACAAATATTGTCACTTAGGATGACCCCTGAGTGGTCCTAGCACTATCATGTAAGGCACAAAGTCCCAGTTTGTCTCGGGATAGTGCCTTGTCTTCACTGAAATACCACAGGGCGGTAAAGCAAAATGTTAGTCCATATGTATGCTAGCCCGTCGTCAGCACTAGGCGAGGTTTTGCCAGCTCCATTCCAATAAGATCTCACGAGTTCATGAAACTTAACACCGTTTTAAAAGGTGTAGTGCAGCCTTCTACGTGAGAAAAAGTTCAAAACAGTTTGTAATGATGGACTGCAGTGTTTTGTATACGGCAAAGATCATAACGTAAATCTGGTACTGTTCAGCTTCTGGCAACTTCCGTAACGACCGTGTGCAAAAGCTTGTTACTGTAATGCACCAGCTCCAGTGTTCGGCATGCACCCAGTTCCACCAGAAGACTCAGCCACTTGATTTCCACAGGAACGTCGTCTCCTAAGCCAGTAAACACTGTGTAGTGGCAACACTGTCTCACTGTTGGCTTCAAAACGGCGCTGCAGCGGCCTGTAGTCTTGACCAGTCAGACGCTGAAATGAATGCTACCAAGGTTGCCATCCACTGGTTCGCACAACGTGTGTTATCAGCAACATCTTCGTCATCTCAGCTTGGCAGACAATAAAATGAACGACAACGAACCTGCTACAATTTGGTTCACACTGCAGACGTTGGCAGGCAACGGCGTCGTTTTTCTTAACAAGAGGAGTGTCACAATGTCACACTGACGTTTTGTTAGCTCTGGCACTCTCATACAACCAGGACCTCCAAGTAACACTAGGTCCCTACTGTCGTACATGTTTTAGATAGGTAGAGAGATATATTTGGTCCGTCTGTGTAGAGCAGAAGGTGGGGGGTATATGAGAAAGAAAGGTGGTAGAATAGATTACACGAGTGAATAGGTTAAGGTGCAGATCTGTCTCTGGAATGAGTGGTTTCTCTAGTCCAGCCTATCTATACGACTATCTTTAGTATAAGACGATCTGTCACCTCCCTATAAGTATAATTATAAATTTACCACACACACACACACACACACACACACACACACACACACACACACACACACACACACACTTATGTGACAACAAGACACACAAACGTGAAAAAACTATGGTAAATGGATATGGGTTTGACCAACACACAAGGTAAGTTCTTGTTTAGTTTATTATCACTTAAACTTTACAACATCAAAACATATAGAAATCAATATAATCATGTTTACAGACATAGGAAAATAACCCAATAAGTGCCCTCCCCCTTTGTTGAGAAAAAAAAAAAGATCCCAAAAGAAGCTAATAACCCAAAAGGTCAAAGATTAACACTAGGTTAGAGAATAGACAGTAAAGAAAAAGAACAAAATTCCTACTTAAGCTATGCAGTAAAATAACAGTATTTGCAAAGAAAATAAAGGATGGTACAGTTTCCGTAACTAGAAAATATTCACTCTCACTCTGTCATTCGTGGCCACATCAATTACGCCTTACCTAAACTTGGTGTAACACTCTTGAACGTAAACATCCATGCATATGTATCTGTTATGAGTAAATTCATAACAGGTTTTATCGCACTCGACATGGTTTGTATACTTACTTCCTTGTTGAAATGCGTTGCCCGGACTACTCCGGAAGTACGTCACATCATTCATTCATAACCCTCCACTCCCAAAGGAGCATAGGCCTTCAACAAACACATGCCAAGTCCTCCTGTCCCGTGCCATCATCTCAAGTTCTTTCCATGTTCTCCTCATCATTTTCACCTCTGTTTCCAACTCTCTTCTCCATGTACTTCTTGGTCTTCCTCTGCCTCTCTTGCCCTGGGGGTTCCAGAACAAGGACTGCCTTGTAATGCTATCAACAGGTTTCCTCAGTGTGTGTCCTATCCATCGCCATCGTCTTCTTCTCATCTCTTGTTCCACTGGCACTTGTCTAGTTCTTGTCATCAGTTCCACGTTGGTAACCTTGTCATACCATTTTAATCCCTCTATTCTACGCAAGCACCCATTTATGAAAGTCTGTAGCTTTTTGGTTGTTGTCTTTGTTGTTCTCCATGTCTCCGAGCCATACAATAGGACTGACTTCACATTTGAGTACGTCACATAGTCTGCTAATAATTGGCAGACAATTCTTTGCCGTTTTACGTGGCAAATTTGAGCTAGTATTCGTCCTCTTTCGATGTGTATTCACTGTGTGAGAAAGACGTGTTTTTGACGAGCTCCAGAAAGTGTACTCTTGTGATAGAGTCTTTGTGAATTTATATCAGCTAGGTCGTCCTACAGTATGGAGTCTATGCTTGATTATATTTAAACGGACAAGCGAATGCTGATTAGAAGGAAGTGAGCGTGGAACTATATTATTAAAGATTTCAGCAGTATGTATAAGACATCTTGTCCTTAGTCTACGTGACGATAGACTGGTTTCATGGACTGGCTAGTGAATGCCATTGATTATTATATTCTGGATGCAATTATATAAGGAGCTTCGTACTGTATTAAAATGGAATATGTGTTCTTCACGTCAAACTGGCCTTATCAAGTTTCTGACTGTTGAAGACTAATTACACGTTCTAAGGCTGTTAAAAAGTTGCACTTAGAGGCCTGTTACCAAATATACCCTAGACAGGCTGGAAGCCAAGAACCAGCTACTTGAAGATAATAACTAACGAAATGAACCCTCAACAGTATCATGATCCAGTAATTTTATCCTCCGAAGTGGGCCCCAGTCCCTCCACTAATAATTAATTTTTATAATGGGTGACGCCTAATTTGGTGGTTGATTCTTGGATATGCAATGTCACCTCAAATAGTTCATGTAGCAAAAAATAAACCGCGATCTTGAGTTTACAGTAGATAGTAGACAGTACTTCCAATAGCTAAAGAAAACATCTGGTTGCTAAACTGTTAATTAAGATGATGATGATAAATCCGATCAGCTTGCTCTGGGGTGAGTGCCGATTATGAAACAGCGTATTCTCCTGGATAAAATCCACTTGGAAAAAACGACTGTCAGAAGTCGGGAAAAATGTTATGTATATTGCCACAGCGGGCTGATAAAATCGAATAAACAATCTGGGTATTTTGTAAGTCCAGTTAACTCAAATTTACAGTTAAAATGTTAGTTTGTCGCCTTGGCAATTCATGTTCACATCTGTACTGTGGACGAACGCCAAGGAAAAACGACAACTATTACTCCTTCAGTAACTGAGAAAAGGACCACAATAGAAAACCGCTGGCCGCTGGTTTTGATCCGGTACTATATTAGGAAGAAAAAGAACATTTAACCAAAAATGGCAATATCCTATACTATCACGCGTAAGGGTATGATCTCTTTTTCTCTCCGTCACCTAATTAAATTAAAAGGCACACGGGGTCTTAGCCTATCTTATCGCGCTTCGCTTAGCGAGTACAGGTTGGGTTTTAGGCATGCCGCCCCCCCCCCCCCCCCGGTCCGGTAAAACCATCAGCGCACAATGTCAGTTATAATTTAATTATAACTACGCGCCCTTAACAAATATCGCCTGTCATTACTAGCTATTTGATTGTCGGCGTCTATTGTTTTGACACATGATATTAAACACTAGCCATTTAGAAAATTACGCACTATGAAATATAATGCGAATTCTACTCTGTCACTTTATCCGTCACTCATAGCATTATACCTAGTCAGCTAAACCGTATCTTCTGGTGTTAAAAAAAATAGTTGATGGATTTTACGTTAAACTGAACAACTGGTAAGAAAATATCTACGCGTTTTCTATTTCACTAGTTAACGCTTGGGAATCACAGTGAATAAAAATGGTAAAACTTCGACACATTTAACACTTAAGCCCCACTGATATTACGAGTATTACCAGAAAACAGAATAAATCCCCACGAAGGCTATTAACGCACTATTTCACATAGGTTCTAGCGTACGCATTCAGATTATCCAAAATTTCCTGAGAGACCTGATAACTATCTAGGAGAGAACGCCGTATATATACAGATTTTGTGCAATATCTCTAAAGGATGTGACAATTCACACCTTCGGCACAGCAGGGAAAAATCAAGGAGCTTCGTTTCCGAGATAAAGGATTTTACGGTTCGCTCTACTCGCGATGCCGAACTACGTCAAAAGACGTTGCCGTGCAAAACGGGCCTCCTGATTCCGTCCCCTTTTTCGTAGACTAAACATTATCTCCCCCTTAGTATGCGAACATCAAAGGTGGTCGGGAAGTATTATTATCGCCCTTGTATTTCTTCAAGGATCTGGTCTTTTTCCCACGTGCGTCTGTCTAATGACCAATGATTGACAGATCAGCTTGCGTGAGAGACTCAGGTACGCAAACCAGGTTCGCTCCCCTCGTTAAGACTGGTAGGTGCGAAAGTTGGTTAACACACGTCGCGCATGTAAAACAGGAAAAATAGGCGTGGCTTCAAATGTGAGTCAACAGACAGCGAATTGCGTGGTTTTGCCTTCGCAAAACATAAACACTAACTGAAAAAAGCAAAGGTGGTCGGATTACTGTGGGATTACTGAGGCTATATTTTCATTCCACGTCACACCTACCAACTCTTCATAACTGGCTAGACATCTTCAGCGTCAACAGGAAATTACAAGCTACACACCTATAACTGACAACTTTTGCCTATCAACTGAAGCTTCCTTCAACTTGCAAAGAGCCACAAATGTCCTTATACTCTATTACACAGGCAAAGTGATAGAGCACTGTAAATAATAAATACCGCCTTGTAATTCTGTTCTCACTACACCATTAGTGAAAGTCCTAATCCTTTATCCCCCTCTAACACATCCCCAAAATATTAAACTTGCAACACTGTTCAAGCTTAATTCGAGAACTGAAAATTTCAATCTTGCAACACTGTTCAGATTTAATTCGTGAACTAAAAATCACCCGTGGCAAAAAATACAACGCTTCACTGCGTATCGCTAATCCGTGAACCATGACTCATTATTCAAAATACCTGACAACTGCGTGAATAAAAAACAGGCCTACAGTATACGTGACCCAAAATAGATTTCTGACCTGGCGCTTCCTCGAAACTAATACCAAGAGAAGGGAACACAGTGGCAAATTTACACTTCCTATTTTAAAGCAGAACATGAAAAGATAACCAAACTTGAGGACCCAAATACGAGCTCCCCACCTGACCCAGAGTATTTTATATTAAACACACGTATGTCTTAGTCCTGGAAATATAAAACAAGAGAGCGAGGTATGGAGTGGTACACATTCAAGTAATAACCAACACAAGCCATATTCCCAATTCTGTCCAATGTATTCAAATAACTGTCACCACAAAATTACAACAATATATATAGTCTTCGAAGTGTATCACATTCATGAAAATCCCAGATCACAAAATGCATTATATTCTCACAAATAAATATCTTCTCACACTCGACAATTTAAGTCCACCATCATCACAATAAACCTCGTCGCTCCTGACCACTGTTTCTTCACTGCCCCAATCAGAACTCTCCTTGCATTCACCCCTGACCTGCTGACCTCGCAGTTTCGTGTTGTTAAGTTCAGACCACTCTACTGACTACCTCTCATACACGACTGACATTACGTTCCTGCTCCCAGCGGAGCACCGCCAGTCCACAGCTGTGTTAATCACGCTGTGACCAAATAAAATCACAGCTTTTTCTGTCACTAACGCTAAGGGATGCTACTTTGTTTGAAAGTTAGACATTAATTGTATTGTTTCCCTTATATGTACTCTTCCCAAAATAGTATAGCTTACCAAAGAAGAATGCGCAAATGACGGTGTGCACAAAAAAATATTTATAGAATGTGTGATCCCGTATACACGGATTGGGATCCTCGTTGCTGCTACGTAGTTCGTGTACTGTGGTTATGCACAGTGATTTTTAAAAATACTTTTGAATAAGTAAAATTGCCGTTAGGTATTGATGCTTTTGAATTTAATTCCCGTCTTATGATGGACTTTTACACTAGTATAAATATATTGCATTACCTCATGTTATGTATGATGGATTGGAACCCACAGTCAAAGAGATAAGTGGGCAAAGAGAACTTAAGATGAAAGACGGACGAGGAGGCAGAGGTAAATGGGACCTCAAGATATGGCTGAAGAAGAAGGCCCAAAAACAGAACTCTGTGGCTATCATGTGTTGTAGCTCTGTGTTTTAAGAGGGCGTCAAAGATGGATAACATAGGTCTTCGTAGATATTCTAAAAAAGGTTTGAAAAAAAGTACTTTGCGTTCTTGTAAAAACAAAAAAAATTAATGGATAAGAATATTCTGTTCAACACTTGAAGGTTTATAATTAGGATAATAATAATATCATCATCGTCATCCATCATTTATTCATCATCATCCATCATCCACCATCGATCATTCATCATACATCATTCATCATTCACCATCATCATCATTCATCATCCACCATTCATCATCCATCATCATTGTCGTCGTTGTAATCATCGTCATCATCATCGTCATCATTATCACCATCACCATCATCTCTATTATCATTACCCTTCGGCTCTACAACAAGTAGATGTTGACAACAAATTCATGCCAAGTAATGTCCATGTCTGTCTCATCTCCCTAGCTTCTGTCTCCTCGTCCCTTGTCTATGTTTTTTTTTCGGTATTTTCTCTACATCTCTTAGCGTGGGGATTTCAGAGAAAAGGCTGTTCTGTAATGCTATCAGCAGGTTTCCTCAGTTGGTGTCCTAACCATCACCAGCGTCTTCTCCTCAGGTCATGTTCCAGTGGCACTTGTCTATGTAATTATATCATTATTATCCATGTCAATACCTACGGGGCATAGAGCCTTTTTGCAGGAAGACTACACAAAACACTGGCGTGTTCCTGCAGCAATGGTTCCTGTAGCAGGTTGTTGTACGTGATGAGCTTGCCAGCCTCATGCAACACGACATATTAATTGCCTTTTACGACATGCTAGATTAGCCGTATTCCATTTCTTTTTTTGTATCATCTCAGACCCCCCCGGGGATTATACAGGAAAATTATAATATTTGGTGCTAGTAATTTATTCTTTCATTACATTTGAGCTCATGAAGAAAATTAGAATATATGGTGCTAGTAATTTATTCTTTAATTACACTTGAGCTCATGACAAAAATTAGAATTTATGGTGCTAGTAATTTATTCTCTCATTACACTTGAGCTCATGACAAAAATTAGATTATATGGTGCTAGTAATTTATTTTTTCATTACTTGAGTTCATGAAGAAGATTACAATATATGGTGCTAGTAATTTATTCTTTCATTATACTTGAGCTCACGACAAAAATTAGAATATATGGTGCTAGTAATTTATTCTTTCATTACACTTGAGCTCATGAGGAAAATTAGAATATATGGTGCTAGTAATTTATTCTTTCGTTACACTTGAGCTCATGAAGAAAATTAGAATTTATAGTGCTAGTAATTTATTTTTTTATTACACTTGGACTCATGACAAAAATTAGAATATATGGTGCTAGTAATTTATTCTTTCATTACACTTGAGCTCACGAAAATAATTAGAATTTATGGTGCTAGTAATTTATTGTTTCATTACACTTGATCTCATGACAAAAATTAGAATATATAGTGCTAGTAATTTATTTTTTCATTACCCTTGAGCTCATGACAAAAATTAGAATATATGGTGCTAGTAATTTATTTTTTCATTACCCTTGAGCTCATGACAAAAATTAGAATATATGGTGCTAGTAATTTATTCTTTCATTACACTTGAGCTCATGAGGAAAATTAGAATATATGATGCTAGTAATTTATTCTTTCGTTACACTTGGGCTAGTGTAGAAAATTAGAATTTATAGTGCTAGTAATTTATTCTTTCATTACACTTGGGCTCATGACAAAAATTAGAATATATGGTGCTAGTAATTTATTCTTTCATTACACTTGAGCTCATGAAGAAATATAGAATATATGGTGCAAGTAATTTATTCTTTCATTACACTTGAGCTCATGACAAAAATTAGAATATATGGTGCTAGTAATTTATTCTTTCATTACACATGAGCTCATGACGAAAATTAGAATATATGGTGCTAGTAATTTATTCTTTCGTTACACTTGAGCTCATGAAGAAAATTAGAATTTATAGTGTTAGTAATTTATTCTTTCATTACACTTGAGCTCATGACAAAAATTAGAATATATGGTGCTAGTAATTTTTTCTTTCATTTCACTTGAGCTCATGACAAAAATTAGAATATATGGTGCTAGTAATTTATTCTTTCATTACACTTGAGCTCATGACAAAAATTAGAATTTATGGTGCTAGTAATTTATTCTTTCATTACACTTGAGCTCATGAAAAAAATTAGAATATATGGTGCTAGTAATTTATTCTTTCATTACACTTGAGCTCATGACAAAAATTAGAATTTATGGTGCTAGTAATTTATTCTTTCATTACACTTGAGCTCATGACAAAAATTAGAATATATGGTGCTAGTAATTTATTCTTTCATTACACTTGAGCTCATGACAAAAATTAGAATATATGGTGCTAGTAATTTTTTCTTTCATTTCACTTGAGCTCATGACAAAAATTAGAATATATGGTGCTAGTAATTTATTCTTTCATTACACTTGAGCTCATGACAAAAATTAGAATTTATGGTGCTAGTAATTTATTCTTTCATTACACTTGAGCTCGTGACAAAAATTAGAATATATGGTGCTAGTAATTTATTCTTTCATTACACTTGAGCTCATGAGGAAATATAGAATATATGGTGCTAGTAATTTATTCTTTCATTACACTTGAGCTTATGACAAAAATTAGGATTTATTGTGCTAGTAATTTTTGCTTTTATTTCACTTGAGCTCATGACAAAAATTAGAATATATGGTGCTAGTAATTTTTTCTTTCATTTCACTTGAGCTCATGACAATAATTAGAATTTATGGTGCTAGTAATTTATTCTTTCATTACACTTGAGCTCATGACGAAAATTAGAATTTATGGTGCTAGTAATTTATTCTTTCATTTCACTTGAGCTCATGACAAAAATTAGAATTTATGGTGCTAGTAATTTTTTCTTTCATTTCACTTGAGCTCATGACAAAAATTAGAATATATGGTGCTAGTAATTTATTCTTTCATTACTCTTGAGCTTATGACAAAAATTAGAATTTATGGTGCTAGTAATTTTTTCTTTCATTACACTTGAGCTCATGACAATAATTCGAATTTATGGTGCTAGTAATTTATTCTTTCATTACACTTGAGCTCATGACAAAAATTAGAATATATGGTACTAGTAATTTATTCTTTCATTACACTTGAGCTCATGACAAAAATTAGAATTTATGGTACTAGTAATTTTTTCTTTCATTTCACTTGAGCTCATGACACAAATTAGAATATAAGGTGCTAGTAATTTATTCTTTCATTACACTTGAGCTCATGACAAAAATTAGAATTTATGGTGCTAGTAATTTATTCTTTCATTACACTTGAGCTCATGACAAAAATTAGAATATATGGTGCTAGTAATTTATTCTTTCATTACACTTGAGCTCATGACAAAAATTAAAATATATGGTACTAGTAATTTATTCTTTCATTACATTTGAGCTCATGAAGAAAATTAGAATATATGGTGCTAGTAATTTATTCTTTCATTACACTTGTGCTCATGACAAAAATTAGAATATATGGTGCTAGTAATTTATTCTTTCATTACACTTGAGCTCATGACAAAAATTAGAATATATGGTGCTAGTAATTTATTCTTTCATTACACTTGAGCTCATGACAAAAATTAGAATATATGGGGCTAGTAATTTATTCTTTCATTACACTTGAGCTCATGACAAAAATTAGAATATATGGGGCTAGTAATTTATTCTTTCATTACACTTGAGCTCATGACAAAAATTAGAATATATGGTGCTAGTAATTTATTCTTTCATTACACTTGAGCTCATGACAAAAATTAGAATATATGGGGCTAGTAATTTATTCTTTCATTACACCTGAGCTCATACCAAAAATTAGATTATATGGTGCTAGTAATTTATTCTTTCATTACACTTGAGCTCATGACAAAAATTAGATTATATGGGGCTAGTAATTTATTCTTTCATTACACTTGAGCTCATGACAAAAATTAGAATATATGGTGCTAGTAATTTATTCTTTCATTACACTTGAGCTCATGACAAAAATTAGAATATATGGTGCTAGTAATTTATTCTTTCATTACACTTGAGCTCATGACAAAAATTAAAATTTATGGTGCTAGTAATTTTTTCTTTCATTTCACTTGAGCTCATGACAAAAATTAGAATATATGGTGCTAGTAATTTATTCTTTCATTACACTTGAGCTCATGACAAAAATTAGCCTTCTACTAATTCTACTCAAACTTCCAGTACTGTTATAGTAGGGAGCATACATAAGTACAGTAGAGCCTCGATTATCCGAACTAACTGCGAACAAGGTTGATTAGCTTAATCAAAAAGTTCAGATAATTAAATATATTTAAAAATACCCAGTTTATACGAAACAAATTATAATTAGGCCAGCAATTTAAATTACTATACGCAAGGTTATTACTCCTGTATTTTAAAATATGAAGTATTACAGAAAAATAATTGATTTAGGAAATGGTTTGTAAAAAACAACCAAAACGTTTTGAAGAAACTTACTTACTTAGTCGTTCCCCTTCTACCATGAGGTGTAGAGGTTTGGAAGAGAGAGCGCCAGACTATCCTATCGGCTGTCTTCCTCCTGGCCTGGTTCCATTCTAGTCCTCGATCCTTCAAAGATTGTCTAATGTTGTCCTCCCAGCGGACTCTGGGTCGTCCTCGGGGTCTGGATCCTTGGCTCTTTGTTTCCCATGTTTGTCGTGGTATCCGATCTTCTCCCATTCTGCAGACATGGCCAAACCATCTTAATTGGGTCTGTTCTACTTGGGTCTGCAGGGGGTAGGATTTAAGGCCTTGACGTATCGTCTGGTTGCGTACCATGTCTCTTCTTGTTACTTCAACCACCTTCCTCAGATACCTCATTTCTGAGGTTTGGATCTGGCTTTTATGGGTTGTAGCCATTGCCCATGACTCGCATCCGTATGTCAAGACTGGGACATAGGTGGAGCGGTATACAGCCATCTTCGTTTTCTTACCAACCTCTCTCTTGCTGAGGAATCCTCGATTTATGGCCTGAAAAAGTCTCCCAGCTGCTGCTTTTCGAGTGGCCAACTCTTCTTTGATGCCTCCCTTTCGGTCTATAATAGCTCCGAGGTATTTAAAGTGGTCGACCTGCTCCAGGACCTGTTCTCCCAGCTTAATCTGATGTTTTCTTTCTTCTCGTGATATCACCATGGATTTTGTTTTAGAGCTGTTTATGACCATCCCTCTCTTCTCCAGCTCTTCCTTCCAGACTTGCAGGTTGGATTGGAGATGTGCCTCTGATTTAGCAATCAGGGCAACATCATCAGCAAATGCCAGCTCCGAAATATAGAGCTGTCTCATCTTCCAGTACCCCACTGAATACTTTCTTGTTCTCTCCTTACATGCCTTGATGACATCGTCCATAAGGAGTATGAAGAGGTAAGGTGATAGGATATCACCTTGTCTTACACCAGTGGTGGTCCTGAACTCTTCCGACTTATGGTTTGCTGTCCTCACATAATTTCTGCAAGACTTGTAGAAGCTCTGTATAGCATGAATCAGAGGTGCTGGAATATTCTTCCTTGCCAAACAGTCCCAAAGTTTGCTCCAGGGGACCCTGTCAAACGCCTTTTCCAGATCTATGAAACAAAGATGCATCTCACTCTTATACTCAAGGGCCTTTTCACTCAGCTGTCTGAGTGTGAAGATTAGGTCTTGAGTACTTCGGTTTGCTCGGAATCCGCACTGGACCTCATCCAATTGTGGCTCAGCTAGGCGTCGGAGTCTCTGCTCTAGGATTCTAGAGTAGATTTTACCAGGGACACTGAGAAGGGATATGCCTCTATGGTTTCCACACTGTCGATTGTCACCCTTTTTGAAAATTGGTGTTATGATGGCAATCTCCCAATCCTTTGGTATTGTCTTGTTGTACCACGCTGCCTGTAAAACCCTTAAGAGTAATAGGTCGCCTGATGCTCCCATGAACTTAACCATTTCTGGTGTTATACCATCATGCCCTGCTGCTTTGCCCATCTTGATTTTCTCCAGTGCTTCCTTCAGTTCTTCCATCTTTATGTCATCTTCACCATCATTGGTTTTCTCTTCTGTGCTAGTGTTTATCATTTCTGATGCTTCACCATGCTCACCATCCAGGAGTTCTGAGAAATATTCTTTCCATCTTCCCATTACTTCCTTCGGGGCAGTAAGCAGTTTGCCTTGCTTGTCCTTTATAAATTTGAGAGGGCATTGTTTTTCCTTCCTCATGTTCTGTAGGGTCTTATAGAACAATTTCTGGTTTTCTTGTGCATCTTTTTCTAGCTTTTCTCCAAATTCTTCCCAGGACTTCTGTTTTGCTGCTAGCACTTTATTCTTTGCTTCTGTTCTGAGTGTCACATATTCTCTATATTTTTCCATTTGTCCTGTTGTGTTTTTAGCTCCTAAGTATTGTTTTGAAGAAACAATGTGTATTATAGTTTTTTTTTAACTTACCTAATTATCTTACATGGTTTCAATTATAAATCACACTGATTCACATAAACAGAGATTAAGAAACACAAGTTATTGCTGAGAAATAACATTATAATGAACCTTGGGAAAGTTTTTTTTAAAAATATGTATGTAATCTTGAATTTTTCCTATAGTGTCTTTGTTTTCCCCGTGAGGTCTCTCATTATCTGTAATAGCCTACAACTCTGCCTTCTATTATGGTCTTCTGTAAGGTGTTATGTCTTTTTACATGGCCAAAATATTTTAGTTGTCTAATTTTGATCTTCTTCATTAATTCTCTTTTCATTCCTAGGTTTTCTAGGACTTTTTTATTTGTTTTCTTCTCTTTCCACGAGACGTGCCCCATTCTTCTACATTCCAAGAATAGAGACTTGCTAAGCCACGCAAAATACTTGTATGATTATCTCTCTAGAAGTCCCTAAGATAGCCGTTATGAGTGCCCAGGTCTAGCCACTGCCAGATATAGTGTCAGTTACATTGGCGTCACAGCGACTGGCAAAGATTTTTTACTGGACAATGGAACCAGATGATGTAGGAAGCAAATAAACACATTTTACGAGTTAACAACAAGAAAAACGTGTACGTAAGGTTGAAAAGTGAAACATTCGACCATTGAATATATGCTAGTCATGGCGCGTGAAGTTTAATAGAGTAACTTACCACAACCAGAAAATCGTTGCCAACTATTGGCTCCCATGCTGCCTTTATTGCTGCTTCCACGTCTGGAGACAACTCTCTACCTGTGAATAAGTCATTTAACATTTTATACACAAATAAATTATGAAATGGGGATGCATTCCACAGGAACTAACCATTGTGTAATTCAAATATGGTACGGGATTGCCATAAGGAATGGTATCGATTAATTAGCATTATATACAGTGGCACAGATAACTAGTGGGAAAAATAGGAAAGTGGTCACGCCATGACCATAAATGACATATATTTCATAACAGGAATAAAGGCGACAAGGAATGGCGGAAAGCACGAAATAGAAGAATGATAAATGAGAAAGAGGTTGAAGAGATGATGGAGAAAAAGCAGAGAGCAATCAATAGATTCAAGAGCTTTTCAAACGAGGCCACGGATAAAGTATGGGAGGCTTTCGTGGCACAGGTGAGGATAGAAAAACCTCTATAGAAATTCTGGTACTTACATCGAAGAATGAGTAGGAAAAATACAAGCCAACCTTTCCCTCTGCCATCAATGGTACCTATACCTTGTAGCGGTATGGCAGCTTGTGTACCCTGACAATCCCCAGAGCTATGCTAGTGGGAGTTTTACTCCTGGTAGGTTCAACCATGCTGGACTGGTCTGCGTGGGTAGGGGTCAGACAAAAGCTGGTACCCTGGTCCTCCAGGTTGGGGGTTTTAGCACAGGGCCGACACCCCTGTCTGTGTAAAAAAAATCGCACACGATACGGAAACAGCAATAAATGAAAATACTTTGATGCGGGACGGACATCCGGAGTCTCAGGCTCGTATGACTGACAGTGGTGAAAGCCGAAAGGAAGCCACTGGCATGAAAACGGATGCCCAGACCGCAAAACACGAAACCAGACAATGCTATGCACCAACAAACGACAGCGATGAAGAGATCAAGGACGAGTTATATCAACAGGTACAAAAGGAAATGGAAACTGTACCCAGGTACGATCTTATTATAGTAATGGGAGACCTAAATGCGAAAGTTGGAACACACAATAATTATAACGAAAGAGTAATGGGGAAATGCGGCAGCGGAACAGTAAATGAGAATGGGGACAAATTAATAAGCTTCTGCAGTATTAACAACCTGGTCATTGGAGGAACACTTTTTCAACACAAAGCAGTGCACAAGTTAACATGGGAATCACCAAACGGACGAGACAAAAACCAGATAGATCACATAATGATCAATGGCAGATGGAGACATGCACTACAAGACGTGAAAGTAAGAAGAGGCGCAGATGTGGGAAGTGATCATCACCTAGCAGTAGCAAGACTGAAGGTGAAACTCAGAGCTGCTGGACCAGTTGCAGTCAAACAGAAAAGATATAACATTACGGGACCCCCTCACCAGAAAAGCGTTCATGGTCGACGTAAAGAGACGATATCTGATTACCAAAAGCCAGGAAAGAACAGAGACCGACGATGTGGACCAGAAATTCAACACCATCTCAACAATATACAAAGAAAGCAGCAAGTCATGCTTGGGATTCCAGGAAAGAAAGAGCCAAGACTGGATAACACCAGAAACGCTAAACACCATAGCGAAGAGAAAGGAAATGAAAAGGAAGAAAACAGAAGCTAAGTCTCCCAGGTTAAAGGCAATATATAGTGAACAGTACAGTCAGCTGGACAAGGAAGTAAAACGTCAAACCCGTGCTAACAAAAGGACATTTCTAGATGACTTTGCAAGACAGGCAGAAGAGGCAGCACTGAGAAATGAACAAAGCACAGTTTATAAAATAACTAAAGCTATCAGTGGAAAACGAGGTGCAAACAACATAACGTTAGTAAGAGACAAGCAAGGAAATCTCATCACCACAGCACAGGGGCAGGAAACAAGATGGGCAGAGCACTTCAGAGAAACACTGAATAAGGAACCACCAGAGACTCAGCTGAATGTTCCTGAGGCTGAAAGTGACTTAGACGTAAATACAGACATTCCACGAAAAGAAGAAATTATCACAGCTATCAAAGGGCTAAAAAATGGAAAAGCGCCTGGTCACGACAATCTGAATGCTGAGCTATTCAAGACAGACCCTGAACTAGCAGCAGAACTATTAGAACCACTATTTGCACAAGTCTGGGAAACTGAGTCAACACCAACAGAGTGGAGTAAAGGAATAATTGTCAAATTGCCCAAGAAGGGCGACCTTGCAGACTGCAACAACTGGAGAGGAATTACCCTCCTCTCAGTTCCCAGCAAAATACTAGGCAGGATAATCATCCAGAGAATTTCAAAAGCAGTTGACCATAAACTGAGGAAAGAACAAGCGGGCTTCAGAAAGAACAGAAGATGTGCAGGTCATATATTTGCCCTCAGGAACATTATAGAGCAGTGCTCAGAATGGCAGAGACAGCTGTACATTAACTTTGTTGATTTTGAAAAGGCTTTCGACAGCATACACAGGGACAGCCTATGGAAAATTCTGAGGGCTTATGGAATTTCCAGCCGCATTGTTTCCATTATAAAAAGCCTCTATTCTAACTTTACGTGCAGTGTTGGATCGAGTAATGTAACTTTCGAAGTGAAAACAGGAGTACGACAGGGATGCCCCTTATCAACAACATTATTTTTGACAGTCATAGATTGGGTGATGCGCCAGACAACAGAGGGCAGTCCAAGAGGAATTAGATGGACAACGTTTTCTACACTGGAAGATTTGGAATATGCAGATGACATTGCACTACTCGTGCATTCACACCAACACATTCAAGACAAAACCGATAGACTGAATAAGTATGGCCAGCAGGTTGGCCTGAACATCAATTTGAAGAAGACAGAGGTCATGACACTAAATGTGGGCAATCCTGAACCAATAACAGTAAGGAACCAGAAGTTAGAACAGACAGACACATTTACTTACCTAGGAAGCATAGTAACACCTGACGGCGGAACAAGCAAGGACATTAACAACAGAATGAATAAAGCGAGAACAGCCTTTGCTGTTCTCAACAACATTTGGAAGTCTTCCCAGTACAGCACAAACACCAAATTAAGACTGTATGAGAGCTGTGTAATTTCTGTGCTTCTCTATGGTGCGGAATATTAGAGAGTAACAGAGAAGGAAATGTCGAAACTGTCCTCCTTCCACACAATCTGCCTAAGGAAAATTCTCCGAATCTTTTGGCCAAACACCATCAGCAACCAAGAACTACTTATTCGGAGTAACCAGGAGGACATGCACACCATCATAGCTGGCAGACGCTGGAGTTGGGTTGGCCATGTCCTCAGAAGGGACCCTGATACCATCACACGAACAGCTATGCTATGGACCCCCGATATATATATATATATATATATATATATATATATATATATATATATATATATAGATATATATATATATATATATATATATATATATATATATATATATATATATATATATATATGTATTTGGCCAAAGGATTCGGAGAACTTTCCTTAGGCAGATTGTGTGATAAGTAGACAATCTACTGAGAACGCCAACACTGGTAAGATGAGATTCTAGTGAGAACACCATCACTGGTAACAAGACATTCTAGTAAGAACACCAACACTGGTAACAAGACATTCTAGTGAGAACACCATCACTGGTAACAAGACATTCTAGTGAGAACACCAATAATGGTAACAAGACATTCTAGTGAGAACATAAACGCTGGTAAGATGACATTCTAGTGAGAACACCATCACTGGTACCAAGACACTGTAGATTAGTGGCAAGCAACCTATTGCTGTGGAGACCTACTTTAACAAGACTCAGCTCGCTAAAGACCTATCTTGCAAAAATCATGCATGTTTTCAGATTTGATAGAAATTGGAACAAGTCCAGCCTATATTTCACTGTTATCTCTGCTGAATGAACTGCATCTTACATTTCCATCAACAGAGCGTGGAAAACTCAAACTAAATGATATTTTACCGCATGTTAACTTTACTTTAAAAAAAAAAAAGTATTTCGCGATTAAAATGAAGCATCTATGAGCTAGCTCGCGAGTTATCACTGAGGCTTTTATAATACCGGGGGAGGGAAGGGGAGAGCTGGTTCGAAATTTCTCTAGATTTAAATTTATTTCTCCATTTCTCCTCCGTCACTTTGAGATCTTCCAAAACATATCATGTAAACTATCGATAGGTCGGTACCTATATTATACCGACCCCTGATGTAGATCCTTTAATTTAGGGATGTGACCATGAGGTAATCACGGCTCCAATTAATAGTACATATATATGTGACTGCTTCTTTCTATCTAGCTAGTTAGTTACTAGCCGTCCGCTAGAGGTGTTTATTCTTGTAGAGGTACGACAGGTTCGTTCGTCTCTCGATAGTTGTTATAAGATGCTATAGTGGTGTACTCACCAACAAAGTTGTAACTTTGGATTCAACTCGACAAAATCTGCATAACTCAGCCAAGTCAAATAACATAGTTTATTTACAGAGTACATAATAAACAAATACAGCTGGAATCAAATCAGTTTCTTTCATTTTGAAGGTAGTTTTCTGCATGTATCCGTATTTTCCTTATCTCTCTCCGTAAATCACGTGAGATACAATAAAATCCCGTGTGGTTCACGACCTAGGTTACTTTGACCTTCGCTCCCATAACTTTCAGTAAAAGTAGTTGAGCCTTTTATTTTCAATACGTAAATGTGATATTTTCTTCAGCTTCTGAACTTTCAAGTGATTTATAGCCGTTTATTGGTTTTCTTCCCCTAATAGAATCAATTCTAACTGGGGACTGAAAGAAATCGAGATGTACTTACTTGAGTTACTATCTTACACAGTCTTTGCTCCTTGTTCAGAATATAGTGACTGCTTTTATTCTGTTGTGTGAATGATAGCATTAAACTTTAACACAACCTAACTTCATTCTGAAAAACTTCAAGAATTAAAACTTAGAAAATGCCTTTGTGGTTCTGCGTAGATGAGACTGCTCAAACATGGCTTCTCAACAACTCACAGGTACAAACACACACCTTCGCCGAGGCGTGCTATCTGGAGCTCCCCTCAAGATTTTTAACTTTTAGTTAGCTCGACGGTGTTGTAAGTTCTTGTCACCGTCGATGATTTTGATTGGTGCTACTAAAAATGTATGAACTTATTTCATTGGCACGGATAATGCTGGGGTAATAGGCCTCACTGTCACAGGGATTATAATGTGTTACAACATCAATAGATCACCAGGCTCATTTGAAATCACGAAAACAACGCTGACCTAAGATAAGTTCCGGTTGAAATATTTAGGAAGCTATTTCATAGACAAAATAAAAGACGTGAAAGACAAATTGAAACAACAGGTCCAAAATCCAATGCAGTGACTCACTACATGTCACCGCTACTCAAACATCCCAATATCAGTATGGTAACTAAGCAACAACTGATAAATAATATATTATAACGCACTCCTTGATATCAGTGTCAAACACGGTCCCTTACCAGATGACAGGAGAGGAACAACCATATCGTGTGAGATGAAATAATTAAAGCAAGCTAATAATGTTACTAGCAGAGACGCAATAAAAAATCATGAGAATAGAAAAATTGTAGGAACGTTATCTCGCGTCAAATGTATAGAGAGACAGAAAATAATGTGGTCCGATAAATGACCACTACCAACCCACAACTGTAGATGAGTTGGCTTAAAGCAGGGATTCTCAACCTTTTCTTTGTCCATGATCCCCTTCTGAGCCTTAGTTACTTCTGTAGCCCTCCTCATAGTCGCTGTTAGATGGAAAATAGGAACGCTACCACAAATGTGGACCTTACTACGGCCCCCTAGAAGTATGCCATGGTCCCCAGGGGATCATTCGGTTCACGTTGAGAACCACCGGCTTAGTGCGCGAGGAAGGCCAAGAAGCAGATATATAGATAGTATTACATATCTCCTACTACAACACGGGCTGACACCAGACAATGCCACACAATCGGCTCAAGAACGGAAACGTCAGCTCCCCACAACGCTTCACGGCAAAATGTGATCCAGAAAAAGTATGTAAAGTAAGTAAACTCCAACATGGCGCTGTAGCAACGACAATAAAATAGACATCGTGCAAACATGAGTACGTAAATGTCTGTGCCAGGAAGAAACTTCACCTGAGAAATGCTGACTCAAAAGAAGGTCACTGACTTTTGTTAGGCATAAAAATGATGAAAATCTGGCAGTCTGAAGTCTGTCTAAATTGAGGCCATATCTCAAAGTGCATCTTAAATATTTCTCTGGAACAACTGCTGAGGACGGCAGAAACTGTTTACTCTTGTTATCTTCCACAGCAGAATAATGTCTTTATTTTAAAGCAGAAATGAAGATTTTTTTTTTTTTTTTTTTTTTTTTTTTTCGTACGCCCGCTAATACTCGAGGCGAAATCTCAGGTTATTATTTATGTCTAACCTGACATTGATTTTACGTGAGTATCCCTTTATTTCTTGTACAGAGACAGGTGTCCCTCGCCATTCAGGCAAATACTCGCCGATTTCGGAGGTACCCATTGCAGCTGGGTCGGCTCAGGAGCCGCCAGTCCCTGGTCGACGACACTCCTTCAAATGTCCTCGCCAGGTCTCGAGTTAATCCAGTCCAAATCCCGGTCGACGAAAAATCCTCAAATGCCGTCGCCCGGGTTTGATCCTGTATCACCCGGTCGCCAGAGCGGTGTTGTAACCACTACGCTAGCGCGGCTCCCTAGAAATGAAGATAAAAACGAAAATAAAAGAAAGAACTGAAAGAATATAGACCTGCCAGGAAAACTGTAAACTCAAATCTCTACAAACTAGAATTGCTTACAGCCAAAGTATGTGATTAAGGAAATTCACAAGTCAACATGGGAATCACCAAATGGTCGGGACAGAAACCAGATAGACCACATCATGGTTAACGGTAGATGGAGACATGCATTACAAGATGTGAAGGTAAGAAGAGGTGCAGATGTGCGAAGCGATCACCATTTAGTAGTAGCAAAACTGAAAGTGAAACTAAGAAGGGCTGGACCAACTGTAACTACACAGAAAAGGTTTGACATCAGCAAATTGAAGGACCCCCTTACCAGAAAAGCTTTTGCGGCCGACATTAAGAAACGATATCAATTTGCCAAAAGCCAGGAAAAGACATTGACTGATGATATAGACCAGAATTTCAACACCATTTCAACAATATATAAGGAAAGCAGCAAATCATGCTTAGGATTCCAGGAAAGGAAGAAGCAAGACTGGATAACACCAGAAACACTAAACACCATAAAGATGAGAAAGGAAATGAAAAGAAAGAAAACAGAAGCGAAGTCCCCCAGGTTAAAGCAACTATATAGCGAACAGTACAGTCAACTGGACAGGGAAGTTAAACGCCAAACCCGAGCCAACAAAAGGAATTTCCTAGACGATCTTGCAAAACAGGCAGAAGAGGCAGCACTGAGAAATGAACCAAGCACAGTATACAAAATAACTAAATTCATCAGCGGAAAACAAGGTGCAAACAATATTACATTAGTAAGAGATAAGCAAGGAAATCTCATCAAGACAGCAGAGGGACAGGAAACAAGATGGGCAGAGCACTTCAGAGAAACTCTGAACAAGGAAATACCAGAGACACAATTGAATGTTCCTGAGGCTGAAAACGATCTAGATGTAAATACAGACATTCCACGTAAAGAAGAAATCATCACAGCAATCAAAGGGTTAAAGAACGGTAAAGCTCCGGGCCATGATAACTTAAATGCAGAGCTATTTAAGACAGACCCTGAGCTAGCAGCAGAACTATTAGAACCACTATTTGCACAAGTGTGGAAAACGGGGACAACACCATCAGAGTGGAACAAAGGAATAATTGTCAAATTGCCCAAGAAGGGAGATCTTTCAGACTGCAATAATTGGAGAGGAATCACTCTTCTCTCAGTTCCCAGCAAAATACCAGGCAGGATAATTATACAGAGAATTTCAAAGGCAGTAGACTACAAACTGAGGAAAGAACAAGCAGGATTTAGAAAGAACAGAAGATGTGTAGACCATATATTCACTCTCAGGAACATTATAGAGCAGTGCTCAGAATGGCAAAGACAGCTTTACATAAATTTTGTTGATTTTGAAAAGGCTTTGGACAGCATACATAGGGACAGTTTATGGAAAATACTGAGGGCTTATGGAATTCCAAGCTGCATAGTGTCAATCATAAAAAGCCTCTATGCCAACTTTACGTGTAGTGTTGGGCAGAGCAACCTAACCTTCGAGGTGAAGACAGGAGTACGACAGGGATGCCCCTTATCAACCACTCTATTTTTAACAGTCATAGACTGGGTGATGCGCCAGACAACAGAGGGCAGTCCAAGAGGAATAAGATGGACTACATTTTCAACATTGGAAGATCTGGAATATGCAGATGACATTGCACTGCTGGCACATTCACATCAACACATCCAGGAAAAAACGGATAGACTTAATAAATTTAGCCAGCAGGTGGGCTTGAACATCAATTTAAAGAAGTCTGAGGTCATGACGCTCAATGTGAGCAACCCTGGGCCCTTATCAGTAAGGAATCAGCAACTGGTACAGACAGATACCTTCACATACCTAGGAAGCATAGTAACACCAGACGGTGGGGCAGGCAAAGACATCAACATCAGAATGAATAAGGCAAGAACAGCCTTCTTTAGCCTAAATAACATCTGGAAGTCCTCCCAAATACAGCACAAGCACAAAATTAAGATTATACCAGAGTTGCGTGCTTTCTGTGCTTCTCTATGGTGCGGAATGCTGGAGAGTCACAGAGAAGGAAATGTCAAAATTGTCCTCTTTTCACACAACATGCTTAAGAAAAATTCACCGAATCTTTTGGCCGAATACCATCACCAACCAAGATCTGCTTACTCGTAGCAAGCAAGAGGACATGCATACCATCATAGCTGGCAGACGCTGGAGCTGGGTTGGTCATGTCCTCAGAAGAGACCCCGATGCCATCACAAGAACAGCTATGCTTTGGACCCCTGAAGGAAAACGAAAGAGAGGCCGACCAAAAACAACTTGGCGGAGGACTGTGGAGGCTGAGATGCAAAGAATGAACCAGAGTTGAGGCACTGTACGAAGGATGGCCACCGACCGTGCAAAGTGGAATCAATTTGTTGTTGCCCTACAAGACGCCACTAGGCGTGATGGCCACTGACTGCTTTGACGGTCGGTGGTTAAGGATCGAAGAAGAAGAAGAAGAAAGTATGTGATACATTCTCTTCAAGCCTGTCTACCATTACTATCTACTTTTGTTTGAATCGTTTCTATCAACATATCATCCCAAGCATGTTTTTTTTTTTTTTTTTTTTTTTTTTTTTTTAAATTTTAATTTTGAAAAAGGTAACAAAAGAAACAAAACCCAAGGCCAAACTGTTTCGTAAAAAAGAATACAAAAGTTTCAATTCTCTAATTCAAATTTCCATTTTCCTTTTTCAGTACAAAGTCTATTTCTTGTCTCTGATTGCGTACCAATATTTCATATAACATTTCCCTGTTCGTCTATTTACTTGGGATTCTAAATTCTTGTAATCCTGTTTTTCCCCAAAACTTTGTAATCACATTTATTAAAATTCCGGTCTTTTATTTCAATCATGACTATTCAGTGTCCTGGGTAGAACAGAGCTTCAACAAATTCTCGTCAAGTCCATCAGTCTAGTACCATCCACACAAGACCTTTCCATGTATTCTTTATCCATTTCACGTCTGTAAAAAATTATGTCCGCCGTGTGTCTTTCTGTTACCCTCTATTTGTCTTACTTTGGGGACACATAAACAAGAACTGCTTTGTAATGCTGTTATTCCGTGTGTATCGTTTTCAATGTCAGCGTCTGTTAATGACCTCGTGATCAACTATCTGATTCCTGCCATCAGTTTCACAATTAAGACCCTTTCGTACAATTTCAATCCTTTCTATTCTAAGCAAACATTCATTTATGAAAGTATAATGTGTTTTAGTTGTCTTTTTTAATGTTCTCCATGCCTCACAGCCATACAATAGTACTGGCTTGACATTTGAGTTGATGATTCTTATTTTTATGTTTGATTTCATTTCGCTTGATTTCTACATATCCCAGTTCAACGAAAGGCTCAACGAAACTAGATGTAATCAGATATATCTGACACTTACCAGTCCACTAGGTGTATTCAGATGTAACTGACACCTATCAGTCCGTTACGTGTAATCAGTTGTAACTGACACCTACCAGTCCTCTAGGTGTAATCAGATGTAACTGACAACTATCTGTTCATTAGATGTAATTAGATGTAACTGACACCTACCTATTCATTAGGTGTAATCAGATGTAACTGACACATGTCTGTTCATTAGATGTAATCAGATATAACTGACACCAACACATTCGCTACGTGTAATCAAATGTAACTGACACCTATCTGTTCATGAGATGTAATCAGATGTAACTCACACCAACCAGTTCACTAAGTGTAATCAGATGTAACTTATACCTTAATAGTCCACTAGGTGTAATCAGATGTAACTGATACCCAACAGTCCACTACGTGTAATCAGATGTAACTGATAGATAACTGTCTACTAGGTGTAATCACATGTAACTGACACCTATCAGTCCACTAGATGTATTCAGATGTAACTGACACCTGCCAGTATAAAATATGTAACAGATGTATCTGATACCTACCAGTCCATTACTTGTAATCAGAAGTGACTGACACCTATCAGTCCACTAGGTGTAATTAGAAGTAACCGATACCTATCAGTCCACTAGGTGTAATCAGATGTAATTGACACCAACCAGTCCGCTATGTGCAATCAGGTGTAACTGACACCTATCAGTCCACTAGGTGTAATCAGATGTAGCTGAAGCCTATCAGTTCATTAGATGTAATCAGATGTAACTGCCACCTACCAGTCAAATAGGTGTAACAGATGTAACTGAAACCTATCAGATCACTAGGTGTAATCAGATGGAACTGACACCTATCAGTCCACTTGGTGTAATCAGATGTAACTGACACCCATCAGTTCACTGGGTTTGATCAGATGTAACTGATACCTATCAGTTCACTTGGTTTTTTTTTCCCTCTAACCAGCGGCACTCGAGCTTTCCAGCCCTTTTGGCCCAATGACATGTCATTGCGAGGCTGGGGAAAAGGGGGGGGGGGGGGGTCAGTGGACTTTCCTTCCAACCCGGTTAGGAGCTTCGCCCTTTCCCATCCACAGAGGGTTTATATGAAGCCTATCAGTCCACTAGGAGTAATCAGATGTAACTGACACCTATCAGTCCATTAGGTGTAATCAGATGTAACTGATACCTAAAAGTCCACTAGGTGTAATCAGATTAACTGACATCTAGCAGTCCAATAGGTGTAATCAGATGTAACTGTCATCAACCAGTTCACTAAGTGTAATCAGATGTAACTTATACCTAATAGTCCACTAGGTGTAATCAGATGTAACTGACACCTATCAGTCAACTAGTTGTAATCAGAAATAATTGGCACCTGTCTGTTCATTAGATGTAATCAGATTTAGTTGACACCTACCAGTCCCCTACGTGTAATCAGATGTAACTGACACCTATCTGTTTATAGGTGTAATCCGATGTAACTGACATACATACACCAGTCTGCTTCGTATAATCAGATGTAACTGACACCTATCTGTTCATGAGATGTAATTAGATGTAACTGACACCTACCAATCGACTAGGTATAATCAGATGTATTTGATACCTATCAGTCCCCTAGGTGTAATTAGAAGTAACCGATACCTATCAGTCCACTAGGTGTAATCAGATGTAATTGACACCAACCAGTCCGCTATGTGCAATCAGGTGTAACTGACACCTATCAGTCCACTAGGTGTAATCAGATGTAGCTGACGCCTATCAGTTCATTAGATGTATTCAGATGTAACTGCCACCTACCAGTCAAATAGGTGTAACAGATGTAACTGAAACCTATCAGATCACTAGGTGTAATCAGATGGAACTGACACGTATCAGTCCACTAGGTGTAATCAGATGTAACTGACACCCTTCAGTTCACTGGGTTTGATCAGATGTAACTGATACCTATCAGTCCACTAGGAGTAATCAGATGTAACTGACACCCATCAGTTCACTGGGTTTGATCAGATGTAACTGATACCCATCAGTTCACTTGGTTTAATCAGATGTAAATGACACCTATCAGTCCACTAGGAGTAATCAGATGTAACTGACACCTATCAGTCCATTAGGTGTAATCAGATGTAACTGATACCTAAAAGTCCATTAGGTGTAATCAGATTAACTGACATCTAACAGTCCAATAGGTGTAATCAGATGTAACTGTCATCAACCAGTTCACTAAGTGTAATCAGATGTAACTTATACCTAACAGTCCACTAGGTGTAATCAGATGTAACTGATACCTAACAGTCCACTAGGTGTAATCAGATGTAACTGACACCTATCAGTCAACTAGTTGTAATCAGAAGTAATTGGCACCTGTCTGTTCATTAGATGTAATCAGATGTAGCTGACACTTACCAGTCCGCTACGTGTAATCAGATGTAACTGACACCTATCTGTTCATTAGGTGTAATCCGATGTAACTGACACCTACCAATCCACTAGGTGTAATCAGATGTACTTGACACCTATCAGTCTACTAAGTGTAATCAGATGTAACTGATATCAGTCCAATAGGTGTAATCAGATGTAACTGACACCTATACGTCCACTAGGTGTAATCAGATGTAACTGACACCTATTAGTCCAGTAGATGTAATCAGTCGTATCTGACACCTATCAGTCCACTAAGTGTAATCAGATGTAACTGACACCTATCAATCCACTAAGTGTTATCAGGTGTAATTGACGCCTTTCTGTCCACTAAGTGTAATCAGATGTAACTGACACCTATCAGTCCACTAAGTGTAGTCAGATGTAACTGACACGTTTCCGCCAACTAGGTGTAATCAGATGTAGCTGGTGCCTAATTGTAAAAAATCCACCACGCTTAAACAAATAATGAGCATTTAAAAAGGGAAAATGCTAATCTACTATAAACTGCATAAACTACGCATAACGGACTTACTGGCTGCGTGAACAGACATACTGTATGAGCGAGAGGAAGGGCAGAATGCAAGAACGGACTCTGCCCCCGATTCTCAACCCTTGGAACATTAATTTCCTTCGTATCTGTCCGTCTAGCTATCTACCTTCTCTGTCTGATTCTGCTCTTTAGTTAAGGAAGGTAGAGACAGCGGGAATTGTAACTGGTTACTTCACCTCATAAATCTGGACCTAGTATTGTGAAGTCTTTAACAATTCACTCTCTACGGCTGTAGGGACTCAAAGCCGCTCACCTCTAGTAAAATCTCTCGCATACACTGGAAAACATGCCGATTCCCTAGGCATTCAATAGCAAACTGTTCGAATATTTTATGAGTTCTTATAACACGCCACCCTAATCTGATTATGTCTCAAATCATTGTCTAATTTACTGTACGAAGGGTTTGAGTTTTGTTTGTTTGTTTGTTAGTTAGTTGCTTTCTTTTTTATTTCATTACTGTCTGTTATAATTTTTAAAAATGTATTTTAAAAACATACTTAAATTTGATTTTGATAGGATATTGCAAATGTATTCTGTTGTATTATTTTTATAATGACGCATGCCTACATAATGCTTAAAGTAAATGAAGATGGCTCTATACCGCTCCACCTATGTTCCAGTCTTGACGTGTGGATGCGAGTCATGGGCAATGGCTATAACCCACAAAAGTCAGATCCAAACTTCAGAAATGAAGTATCTGAGGAAGGTAGTTGAAGTAACAAGAAGAGACATGGTCCGCAACCAGACGATACGTCAAGGCCTAAAAACCCAACCCCTGCAGACCCAAATAGAACAGTCCCAATTAAGATGGTTTGTCCATGTCTGCAGAATAGGAGAAGATCGGCTACCACGAAAAGCATGGGAAACAAAGAGCCAGGGATCCAGACCCCGCAGGACGACCCAGAGTCTGCTGGGAGGACAACATTAGACAATCTTTGAAGGACCGAGGACTAGAATGGAACCAGACCAGGAGGAAAACAGCCGATAGGATAATCTGGCGTTCTCTCTTCTAAACCTCTACACCTCACGGTAGAAGGAGAACGACCAAGTAAGTAAGTAAGTAAATGTGAGGATGAAAGGATACATTATGCAAGATGAGAGAGAGAGAGAGAGAGAGAGAGAGAGAGAGAGAGAGAGAGAGAGAGAGAGAGAGAGAGAGAGAAGGCAGAATGTCAGACGAGCATGCGTGCGCAATTAATAACCCTTTAAAAATAAAGTTCGTTCGTTCGTTCGTAAATCCGGACAACCCGCATTGTCCGTAAACAGTCACACTGTCTTTGTAATTATAAACAGCTCGCATTGGCCGTAAATAGCCCGTGTTCCATGTAAGCAAACATAATTGACAGCAAATACAATATAGTTTAGAGCAGTAGTCGGCAACCGTTACATTGCACTCTCTATCGGAAGACCACAGGGATCAGGTGGTAGATCCCTTAGGTGGCGAAGGACGAAAGTGTAACCGTTTTTAAGCTAAAGAAACGCCTGACTAGCCCTGTCTCGCCGTCATTTAAAAGCTCTTAATTCCTAGGATTAAAGGTTAAATTTTTGCATTCGTAATGAAAACTCAGCAGCTTACTATAATTCAATTTATTTGTGAATGATGTAATATAGAAAAGCGATCTTTTCATTGAAGTGAGGTTAACATTGGCTAAAATATTATTCAGATTGGCCTGCAGAAATTTAAGTTACATGGAGACTGCACGTATTTAAAATTACAAATTATCTTAAACCTCAAAACAGACACGATTTCTTTAAGGTAAATCTTTACAGAGCTCAGTGTTTCTAAAGCAGATCTCCAAAGCTCCCGGGTTGCATACGGCTGTTTTGGATGTAAACATTTCACTCTACTTGTAAACAGTGGCGTAATTCTCACAAATAGTCATACTTACTGAAATTGAAATCCCTTGCCAACCGTACTCGCTTTCGTGTGGAATATTTCATTTTAAAGTGGTCGTTTTTCTGTAGACGGTAGTAATCCACATTGCTGGAATTATTTCCTTCATCTTTCGAGTAGATTCCTCCTTTTCTGTGGAGATGCTGTTGTTGTTGTATGTGATGATGAGGATGATGTAGGTGAATTCGACGCTGCATAAATGGTTGATCGTCATCTTTTCTGTTGTCTGTCGTGCCCTTTGCCTTCTTACGGCTGCAGGGCAATTGAAAACATCCACAAACCGCTATGCTGTCCATGATAATGAAGCTATGTTACATTCTAAGTCTAATAAAGAGATGTTCACTTGAATTTCAAATTACGTACTTAGACAATCGTTGAACTTGCCCTTAAGTGTAAGACGGAGGTTTTCACTTGAATTTCAAATTACGTACTTAGACAATAGTTCAGCTTTTTCTTAAGTTTAAGGCGCAGAATTTAAAATTACGTACTTAGGCAATCGCCACATTTTTTCACAAGTCTACGAAAAGAACCATCGCTTGCTCTGAAGTTACGCAGTTTATTTCCGAATTTAAAAACAAAAACGTTTGTACTTTACAATATAGTTAGCCCAGAATAGAAAGCTCTCAAGTATTTAATTAAACATCTGTAGTATTTATGAAATTGAAAATGTAATTATTACCATCAGATCGTATCAACACAATTAAGCTATTCTATTTCTAAAATTAGACAATACGTGAGACGGAGACATGTCTGGATGGATGGTTTTCTATTTTAGGTACTTACACAATGCGTAAAACATCCATTCTAAGAATACAGGAGTTAACATATGCACGAGTGACGTCTCATACTAAATTCCTCAATACGATATTCAGAATGTTAAAACTCAAGTTTCACAATGCTGAAGAGAAAGGAGCCTAAATTTTTTCAATTCGTTACGGCTTACTTTCACATACACTAAACAATGCACGGGCAAGTAAATCTGAAGAATGCGCACACGAGATAAACGCCCTGCTGGGGGGGGGGGGGGGGGGCGGGGCGGGGGGGGGCGCTGAACTGTGCTGAAAACAAATGTACCACGTAGGAAGGTAGATCAGCACTTAATCCTTTTCCGATAACGATAGACATACAATAGTCAATCTAGCTGTCCCCTTGTGAAGCAAACAGAAGCTGCACATTATAAAGATATTATCGCCGAAAAAGTGATGGAATCTCACCAGGTAACTCTATTTTGAACCGAACCAGAGGAGTGGTTTTACAAAAATAACTTGTTATCGCGAAGTAACTACTAATAAGAAAACCGGAAAACGTTCGCTCTGCTAAAGCAAGGAGCATGTGTGAATAATTATCCGGTGATCAACAATTGTCAGAGTGCTTAGTAGGATTTCATAGAAACTAGCAGACCCCTAAGGAGAATAAACAATGACAAATATATAACAGAAGCAAGAATAAGCGTGGCTTAAATGCCGAAAGGGTCGACATTACAAGCACCGCGAGGGGCTCAGGGACTGACACAAGGGTCAAGGATCAGTACAACCAGCTGTCTCCCTGGTCATACACTAAGTGCTGGGTACCTCTAAATCCCAGCAATTAGATGTCCCCAACTCTGAAACTTGAATTCCGAGTGCCTGAAATCGTCCTATCCTGGTGGTACAATCAACATGTGATTGAGGATACCAAGTCCTTTTCCACACTCGCGAAATAACAGTGATAATAATAATAGTAATAATAATAATACTATTTTAAGAAGAACAAGCCAAAGAAAGTAGTCAAAATAGTCTAATACTTAATCACCAAAAAAAAAAAAAAAACAGACACACCATGAAATAAAATAACTAAATCACCACAAAAAACACCCACTCACAATGTAATGAAAAACAAGGAAAGATGAAAAAACAACATGTGAAAACTACTGAGAACAAAACACTGTTGTCACGGGATTCCCTCCCCTGCTCTACAGTGATGGTCCAACAATGGCCAATAATTAAAGTATACAATGAGGGTTTTTAAAGGTATTTACCTTCGCACAAGATTACTCTTGGCAGAATTATAAATAGAAGGATGGTGCTTCTGTTTTACGGAGTCTTCACAGAATATTTCAGACTTCACACGTAGCGCTGAATTTATCAAAGCAGTCGTGAACTTTACATCTGCCCACCCCTTCTTTGAAGATAAAAATATATTAGCTCTTTTTGCAGCCCCGAACTGAATAATTCAGTAAAATATTAGGTCAGTAGCTCCCCTGTACTTTTATTTAAGATCGCCGATTCATACGTGAGAATTTCTCTCTGTGATAGTTAAATCAACTATTAATTTGTAAATACTAATAATACTAATAATACTAATAATACTAATAATACTAATAGTACTAGTAATACTAGTAATACTAATAATACTAATAATACTAATAATTATAATAATTATAATAAGTGAAAATGATGAGGAAGACATGGAAAGAAATTAGCTGATGGCACGTGACAGGAGGACGTCGCATGTGTTTGTTGAATACCTATGCTCCTTGTGGAGCTAAAGGGTACTGATTGACCGAAGACACGAGCTCCGATTAAGATGCTGAGACGTGTCAACACACTGAAACTCTCACATGGAACATGACTGCAAGTGCGCCGCTTGACACCATACGTTGTAGATGCTACCATACTAACATTTACCAAGGCACACTGCGTATTTATACAACGTATACGCGGCACATACAGCCACAATGTCTTTTATGTTTAGACGCACACTAATATAACCAACGGACCTTGTGTTTAGACGCACAGACTAATATAACCAACGGACCTTGTGTTTAGGTTGAATGCCAAAACGAGGTCAAATTCATATTTACAAAAAATTATCGCTGCACAGATACCGGGTTTCGGGATCGAAACTTGGTAGCGTCACGCACCAATCTACCCAGCTATAAATGGGTACTTGACGGCTCGTGAGTTAGGGAAGGCAAAGGCAGCGAAGAAGGGACTGGACTATCCACATCATAAAAAAGCTGGGCCTCGTATGGTGAAATCTCTAACACTTCACGCCTCTAGGGCAGTATCTTGTTGTGGTTTTGAAAAGGTGATGGGTGGAGAGCGGGCACTTAACAGCTGACCATTATTACCTCTTCTCGTTCCATCTTAGTCTACCCTGTTTGTCGTACAGTAGGTTTGAAAGCTATTTATGGTCCCGTCTGAGTAGAGTGGATGGTGATAAGTACGTAAGAAATAAAGGTGTGAGAAATAGATTTCACGGGTGAATAGTTTAAAGAGAAGATATGTCTCTGGAATGAGTAAGTTTCTCTAGTCTAGCCTATCTATACGACTATAATTTAGTACAAGACAATCTTTCCCTCCTTATACATGTAAATATAAGTAACTACACACACACACACACACACACACACACACACACACACACACACACACACACACACACACAACTATGTGACAACAAGACACACAAACGTGAAAAACTATGGTTAATTGGGTATGGGTCTGACCAACACACATAGTTAAGTTTCTTTTGTTGTTTATTATCATTAAACTTGACAACACCAAATATCTATAGAAAGATCAAATACAATCAGATTTACATACATAGGAAAATAACAGAATAATTGTGCCCTCCCCTTATTGAGAAAAAGAACCCAAAAAGGTAATAACCCAAAGGTCAAAGGTTAGCACTATGTTACAGAATAGACAGTAAAGAACAGGTTCTTACTATATACTACCCAGTAAAGTAAACAAGTTTAATCAGAATCAAGGATGATACAATTTCTTGTAACAAAGAAAAATATTCACTCTCTCTGTCATACGTGGCCACTCAATCACGCTTACCTAATCGAGGTGATATCCCTTGGAATTACATTGGTTCCTGAATATACAAAATGTCAGGCGTATTTTCCAAATTGGCCACAGTCCATTCTCTAACAATTAAGATTAATAAGGGGAACGCCAAATTTGGTGGTTTATTACTGGATAAACAAATGTCACCTCGAATAGTTAGTGTAGAAAACCCGAGATCTTGGGGTTCACATTAAACCGAGGAAATTACTTCCAGTATTGGGAAACATCTGGTTGCTAAAACTGTTACAATTGATAAATGATGGTAATCCTATCTGCTGGCTCTATGGCGAGGGCCGATTCTGAAACAGCGTAACTCTTCTGGATAAAATCCACTTGGATACGACTGTCAAAAGTCGGGAGAAATGTTATTGGTTTCACAACCAAGTGGGCTGATAAAATTGAACAAAATATTTCTGGGTTTTGTAAGTCCAGTTAAAAATTTACAAGTTACAACTGTCACTTCGCTTCTATCGTTGGCTCCCAAATGAAATTGGTGACGCACAAGCCAAAAAAAAAAGGCAACATTAACCAATCCGTAAATGAAAATAAAGACCGCTGGCCGCTCTTGTGATCAGGTCTGCTAAGAATAAAGAAACATTATGGGAAAATGCTACTATTCTATAACGCTACATACACGCACACGGACGGGGACAAGACGATCTCTTATCCACTCCGTCAGTCCTGATTAAATTTAAAAGGCACACGTGACTTTCTTTTTTCACACCTGTCGTGTATGATTTACCAGATAGGTAATATATGTTTATAGCCCTGTCTGAGCAGAGGTGATAGTGATGACAATGTGAAAGTAAGGGGGTAAGATATAGTTTTATCACGAGGTGATCGTGTAAGAGAAAGGGCAGTCTCTGGATAGAATAATTTATCTAATCCAACCTATCTGGACGACCAACTTTTAAATCAGACGCACTTTCTCTCCTTGTACGAAAATACAAGTTACACTGCACTCACATGCACACAATTCTGTGACAAATACGTACGAACGTGAAAACAAACTATGGATAACATATAATAGATATGGGTTGACTGACACGATAACTAAAGGTTTAATAAATTTTATTATAAATAGAAAATCACAACATAAATCATATGCATCAAGAGATCATGGTTTACAGACAAAAATAAAAATTAATCAAATAGGTTCTCCCCTCTGGTAAAGGAAAAGAAAGGAAGATCCCAACAGAGGTTAACTAACTCAAAAGATCAAAGGTTAACAATAAGTAATGAAATAGTCAGTATGGGGAAAGAGTAGGTTCCTAATGTAAACTATCCCGTGACTAATCAGATTATTGAGATAAAAAAAAACAAAGAAGAAACCATATAAGTATATGATGTTAACAAAAGACATAAGTTTCTTTCTCTGTTCATTCAATTCACATACACGCAGTGGCCACTTTTAGATACACTTATCCCAGTAGTTGTCGCAGGCATTCCAAGGAAATACACTAATAAGTAATATATATATTTAGTGCCAAATCCAGCCCCAGACTCTCCGTAGTACTTGACTGCAAATTTCACAGGAGTCGCTAGAGTCGGTGTTAAATTTGTACTGGATACAATAAGTTATCTATGCCTTCAGTTGGTTGGAGTAAGGTTCATGCGTGGTGATCGCCGATGTAGAATAAATAGAACATATACAGTTCCTAGGTTGTTTAGCCTCAAGTGGCGGAAACGCTAGGTTTATGTTACACAAATGTTGCTGACAATATATTGCAACAGTTGGCTGATGATATATACAGCATATATATATATATATATATATATATATATATATATATATATATATATATATATATATATATATATATATATATATATATATATATATATATATATATATATATATATGATAGGGTGGGCGAGATGATGATGATGATTATATTGTGATATGTTTGATCACTCTCTTGTCACACTCGCACCGACCCGAACAACAATAAAACTCTTGATTCTAGAAGCAGGGGCTGTATTTATTTTTACAACCCATTCAGGGACTAAGCAAACATTAAACAAATAAACTAGCGAACATAACAAAACAAAACACCCAGCATGTGCCCGATTGCTAGTGTGTCATGTCTTTGTGTTCTTCTTTGTGGGTACACAGGGCGCCTCGTTTCGTTCTCTCTTGTCTGGACTGATACTTAAGAAGCGCCGCTGCTGGTTCGCTATTTCTTTTATAAGCCCAGGTCGAATCACTCAACTTACTGCGCGCTAGGCGTATTAATTTAGCCGCATAAACAACACTCGCGATTTTTGCTTTAGAAGGGCCGACAACAGAAATATACACAACTATTTCTAGAGCAAAAACACCACTATCAAATATAACACACAACTATGCACCAAAACTAATTTTTAGGCGTTATTATGGCCTTTTCATCAATCTTGAAGAATTTACATCCCAGCATGCTTCGCGCACATCGAAAATATGGGCGATAAATGTGCCACTCACAATGAAGGGGGAAGCTGGGGTGTCTTCCCGAGAAGGGGTAAGCCGGGTGTCTTTCCGGCCCTATCACATATCTCCCTCCTGATTTTGTTGTCGTCCCGACAACATCACTCCCTCTGGCGCTTCAATTGTAATCTCCCAGATCGTTGGTGCTGCGCCTGATTATTTCTCAGCGGCGATGTTTTGGGCTCAGATTCTGTATTCGGTACAACCCGGCTGGGGACTATCTTGGTCGTCATGTCCCCAGTTGTACGTTGTCGGGCTGTCAGCCGCTGTGGTCTTGAAGACTCGCTCACCTGTGCCGCGTCGCTGTCTGCCCGTGACATCTGCCTGTCAGTGCTTGCAGCTGTCGACTTTGAAGGGAGATCGCTCTTGACGTGTTTTCCACTCATTTTGTGTGGACGGTGGCTTACGTTCCCCACAATCTGCTTTTGATGAGTCTCCTCTGCTGAACCTTGATTTGCACTCCCTCCTATCTGCTTAGGACGGGTTTCCTCCCCTAGACGAAGGCCAATTCTTTCGGCGCCCTTAGTGTGACAGTTGTCGTGGCCATCTCTTGGCTTGCGCCCTAAAGGCAACCTGGTTGTGACAGTCCGTCTAGGAAAAGAGCTCCTTGAAGGACAGGCGGCTATCAAATGTTCTGGGGATTTGCATCAAAAACATCTCTTCGGAAGCGGGCCTTGAGGGCACTTGGCTGCCATGTGGTCTGACAGGTCTCCACAATTGTAGCATCTTATCTTTCTGGGCTTCCTCTGTGCCATGGGTCGCTTCCTGCTGCCCTTTCACTCTTGACCGCCAATGCCGCATACAATGACTGCTTCCATGCCCTGGACCGATGGTTTGCTGTCAAATTCTACTCGTTCATTCTTCGCCAGACTCCGGAATCCATTTCTGTAGATCTTGGTCTGATGTACGAATACATCAATACCTCCATCATCTGGCGTGATGAACCCCCATCCCCTGTAGACACTATACCACTTGCACATCCCTTTTCGCCTTGTCGGTGCCACTGCGTTTATTGGTGCTGTCAGCTCACAGCTTTCCTTGACGACAGCCTGACTCTCACATACAAGAAGGGCTAGTTGCGGTTCCTGTGGACACACCTCCTCGTCTTGCGTTGGCTGTTCCCGCGGACACACCTCCTCGTCTTGCGTTGGCTGTTCCCGCGGACACACCTCCTCGTCTTGCGTTGGCTGTTCCCGCGGCTGGCATGGTGCTCTCTTTCTCTGCACCTCCTCTTGTGCTGGCGAACTGGACTGTGACATCTGTGCTAGCTGGGCCTTTAGGAGAGATAATTCTGCTTTAAGTGCCTCCTTTTCATTCTGATCTTCTGCACTCGCTATCTGCACCAGTATCTCTGGCTTCTTGACTTCACAGAAAACAGCACATTCCCTAGGCCCCTGACTCCCGGCCTGGAAATTCCTGGTCGTCTCACTGACTGGTGGTTGCTCGCTGTAGGCTGTTTCTATTATCTTGAGTAACTGCTTAGGGCTGGCCTTGGCTCCGCCATGTATCCGTAATTCTCTAGATACCCATGGTGTAACGTTGTTCCAGATCATGTCTAGCTTGTCTTCTGCCCAAAAAGGCGCCACCTTCCACGCGGCTTCCACATCTTCGACAAACTCTTGCCAAGTGGGACTCCCCTCTCCACTAAATAACCTTATCTCTGGCCCCTTCACGTACACTACCTTCACAGGCGCATTAGCCATCTTGCTGCAAGAATGCACTGCTGGGTGTTTACAATATTATATTTGCTCGTTTGCTATTTGCTCGGTGTCACTGTCTGCCTTATCCTGCCGACGACGCCAATTGTGATAGGGTGGGCGAGATGATGATGATGATTATATTGTGATATGTTTGATCACTCTCTTGTCACACTCGCACCGACCCGAACAACAATAAAATTCTTGATTCTAGAGACAGGGGCTGTATTTATTTTTACAACCCATTCAGGGACTAAGCAAACATTAAACAAATAAACTAGCGAACATAACAAAACAAAACACCCAGCATGTGCCCGATTGCTAGTGTGTCATGTCTTTGTGTTCTTCTGTGTGGGTACACAGGGCGCCTCGTTTCGTTCTCCTTTGTCTGGACTGATACTTAAGAAGCGCCGCTGCTGGTTCGCTATTTCTTTTATAAGCCCAGGTCGAATCACTCAACTTACTGCGCGCTAGGCGTATTAATTTAGCCGCATAAACAACACTCGCGATTTTTGCGTTAGAAGGGCCGACAACAGAAATATACACAACTATTTCTAGAGCAAAAACACCACTATCAAATATAACACACAACTATGCACCAAAACTAATTTTTAGGCGTTATTATGGCCTTTTCATCAATCTTGAAGAATTTACATCCCAGCATGCTTCGCGCACATCGAAAATATGGGCGATAAATGTGCCACTCACAATGAAGGGGGAAGCTGGGGTGTCTTCCCGTGAAGGGGTAAGCCGGGTGTCTTTCCGGCCCTATCACACACACACACATATATATATATATATATATATATATATATATACACATATATATATATATATATATATATATATATATATATATATATGTGTGTGTGTGTGTATATATATAAGTAAATCTGGTAATTGTTCTGGCCCAGTTAATATTATAATTCAATGGTTCTATTCTGGTTTCTCTCATGGATAATGAGGAAAATTGGACCGCACAGGTCACATCAAGTAGCTCATCAATATTAAATATTCTTGGATGCTTATAATATTATAAGTTCGTATGATCATAAGTTCATATGGCCGTAAGAAAACCAGCGCTAGTACTCAGGTTTGATCAGCCTATATTTTAGGAAAAGAAAATATAAACATTTAACCAAATTATCAATATCGTATCTAACACGTGTTAAAATAGGACCTCTTCACTACTGTTATAAATTAGATTAAAAACACACGTGTCTAGCTTATCCTATCATTCATTTAACGCGTGATATGAACACTAGTCATTTAAAAAAATTACATAAAATGGATAGAAATAAATAATATATGCCGTCAGTAGACAGTTATTTAATGTATGTACTAGTTAATAACATAAACTAATACAGATGAAAAACCTATGGCAAGGCACAAGCAAAGAAACAAAGTTACAACTGATAATAATAATAATAATAAATTCTTTAAGCACCAAACACGGCGCATAAGGCAGAAACCAGTGCTCTCCAGGTTGTTCGTTGTGACGCCACTCCTCTTAGCTCTTGCACATTATTTAGGCCCAACGTTCTTCCTTCTCTTATTATTGTTCTTCTGAGTGTTTCTTTTGGTCTTCCTTTTTTCCTCTTACCCTCAGGAACCCAAGTGAGCGCCTGTAGTGGTATTCTGTTGTTTTGCATTCGTAGGACATGACCGATATATGACCATCGTCTTTTCCTTATATAGTCGGAGACATATTTCTGCCTAGAGTCTTCTCTTATTTGTCGATTAGTCTTGAATTCTTTCCAACTGATGTTCATGAGTTTTCTAAGACATTTGTTCTCGAATGTATTCAGCTTGTTCTCCAATGATTTTGTTATTTTCCAACTCTCACAGCCGTATGTTAACACTGAGATAACATTTGAATTAAACAGACGAAGCTTGGTATGTATATTCAATGATCGTAATTTCCAAATGTTAGATAATCTATTGAAGGCGCTAGCTGCCAAAGCAATTCTAGTATGGATTTCTCTTGTTGTGTCACCATCCTGAGTCATTTTACTGCCTAAATAATTGAAACTTTCAACTTTCTGTAGTTTTTCCCCGTTCAAGATGATATCAAAGGTCTCGTTAGAAAAGTTCATAGCTTTAGTTTTAGAGGCATTTATTTGGAGACCTATTTTAACCGAGAGATGACACAAATTATTTATTGCTTCTTGGGATTGTCTTGGTGTTGAACTTAAGAATGCTACATCATCTGCGAAATCCAGGTCCCCCAGGAATTTTCCATTTGTCCATTTTATACCTAATTGTTCATTGTGGGTATAGTTTCTCATAACCCAATCAATAGCTATTCCAAAAAGTAGTGGTGACATTATACAGCCTTGTTTCACCCCTGTTTCTACTGTAAACCATTCTGTATTCCCTTTATTTGTTCTAACACAACATCTTACATTGTCATATAGTGCTTTGATTATATTCACATATTTTGTTGGAAAACCATAGATTGTAAGTATCTTCCACAATGATGGGCGGTGTAGACTATCAAAGGCTTTTTGAAAATCGACGAAGGTGATAATAAGTGGCGATTGCCTTTCCACTGATTCTTCTATAATTGTTCTTAGTGTGAATATTTGATCAATACAACTGATAAGAGCATGTATATTCCCAGTAGCAACATACGGCTGCGAGACTTGGACACTCAATAAAACAGTTGCAAAAATGATTACATCATTCGAAATGAAATGCTACAGAAGGATGTTGAGAATACCCTGGACAGAAAAAAAGACCAACAGAGAAATACTGCACTCACTAAACATACAGGAACATTGGCTCCTAAATACCATCGCAATAAGGAAGCTGAAATTTTTCGGTCATATAAAAAGACATAATAGTCTGGAAAAAACAGTGATGGACGGCATGGTCCCTGGAAAAAAGGGAAGGGGTCGACCTAGACGACGGTGGATCCAGGACATCACAGAGAGTCTGAACTTGTCTTTGGCTGATGCAGGTCGACTTGCCCAGAATCGTGATGCGTTCAGAGCAGCTGTAATGGAGACAACGTTCTGGAAAGAATACGTCATATGATGAGATGACTAGTCAATTTAAAACATCTCTTACTGGAAAAATAGCGAGTAATTACATTTACTTTACGGCTGGAAAGTTAGCTATAAGTTATTTAATTAGCACAGAAAATCTCAGTGAAATATATATTGAAAACTTTAAACACACTAAATCACTTCAAGGCTGGTATATAAATTACCGCAATCAGAAAACTGAAAAACTCCACGAAAATCTATTAATTTTCACTCTGTACGAGAAATTTTAAGATAACGAGCTAGTGAATTCAGATAGATTTCTGGCCACTGATCATGGCTATCGGAGAGACATGGTATATATTGAAAAATTCCGTTCAATCGTTCTCTAATGCGAAAGTCACACCACTGCCAGACCCGAGCCAATTTGCCGTTCTATTTCTTGAATCAAAGGTAATTTTACCACCTCTTGACTTACATCATCTCCGTCTTGCCGAAAATCAGCTACGCAATTTTCACCTGAAAGTTTTACAATCCAAGGTCCGTCTCACTGAATATCGTGTGTTCCCCTGATCAAAGAATCTATTACGCCATGCTCCGCACTTCGCTCTCTGTTTCACATAGGGCTTGATTGCCAGATGTCCCCCGTGTTAATTACACTGGTGAATCCTTCGTTCATGTAGCAAAAAATATACTCTAGATGGGGAGGGGCAAAAGTGGATGATTACTGCTGCACTATTTTCATATGTGACAACACCTATACGGTCAGCTTTTTGCTAGCGCGGCGATTTCAGGTCGGATGAAGGAATGCAACCTCCCCGCTCCTTACGCGCGCGTTCACGATCAGCGTACACTGTCAATTATTATTTAATTGTTCATACGCGCACTTACATAAATATCGCCTGTCGTTAATAGCTATTAAATTTTCGGCGTCTGTTTGTAATCGTATGGTATTAAATAATAGTCACTTACTATAAATACACAAAATGAAATGTAACGTGAAATCTATTCTGTCACTATCAGTCGCGCCTAGCATATACTCAGTCAACTAAATCGTCGCTTCTTGTGTGAGAAAGCGGGTGGTAAAATTAACATTAGAACTGAACCTCTGGTAAAAAATAGCTGCGCGTTATTATTTCACTGGTTTTAACAGCTAGAACTCTAAGTGAATTATAATGGTAAAAGCTTTAACACTTTAACACTTAAGCACTAATTTCTATTACCAGAAAATCCTCATGAAAAGATCCCCACGAATGCTATTAACACATTTAGCGAAATGGTTCTAACTACTGCGTGCTTAGACTATTCCTAAAATTTTGAGTGATGACTGATAGCGGGATTTAAAAAGACCACAGTTTATATATCATCATGGTTCTCTGATCTATAGATGATGTTACTTTTCACACTATTTTGTGTACCAGAGAATCAGAAACCTAAGTTCCCCAGATAAAAGGTTTTCACGGTCGCTCTGTCTGGCGTTGCTAATCGACATCAGAGACTTAAATCCGTGTAACGGGGTTCTCGGAGATTTTGCACGTATCTGAAGATCAAAGAGTTAACTCCCCTCTGTGTACGATCTTCAAAGGGTACTCGGGGAAATATTTTTGCCCGAGCGTCTACTTCAAAAAGGTCCGGTGTTTTTCACGTGCGGTCTGTCCGGTATCCGATGATTGACAGATCAGCTCGCGGGAGAAACTTGTGAAACAAACCTGATTCGCTCCCTGTTATGACTGGCAGGTCGCGAAATTTGGTAAACAACTTCATTTGTTTATGCTCAAGGAAAAGAGGCGTGGATGAAAATTAAGCTTGTGTGAGTAAGACAGGCAGAAAAATGCGTGGTTTTTCTAGCAAATCATAGTACACTAATGTTACGCACAGATTCTTTTGTAGGCAATGAATATAGATATATATATATATATATATATATATATATATATATATATATATATATATATATATATATATATATATATATATATATATATATATATATATATATATATATATATATATATATATATATATATATATATAGAAAGATATTTATTTGTCTGTTAACACTTTTTGGTGTTAGTCAAAGGTACATAACCCTTGATTTAGTTGTTGGTACATTTTATTATATCTGTTACCTTCTCTTGGGTCTTATATGAATACTAAGATTTACGTCGGCCCATCTTGAGTTGAACTCTGGGGGTCACGCGCTTCTGCGCAGGTGTCGAATTGAGGTTGTCGAGAGAGACTTCCGTGATGATGGGCGGATCCTGATCGCTGTCGGACAGAAGTCCGAAGATTTGTTCTTTGCTGTGAAATTCTGGGGGAAAGCGACATCGTCTGTGTGACTATTATGTCTATGTTCCTTCCCAGAATATATTCTTAGCGCCAAAGGATGGCGTGTGCTATTTTTCTAGTGTTTTCTAGGATGTTAAGGTAACGAAAGACATTTACTGAACTTTCCGTTATGCCTAGACCTGCAGCCAGGGATATGGTCTGCATATGAGTGGGCTGAATTCTTTATTGACGACATTGTGCTAGCAGCACCAATATCTATTATGTACATTGCATTATTATATATATATATAATCTACACAGCATTATCGATGTTTATGAACAGAGCCCTTTACTTATGCTTCATTATGCATCTTCGCAGTGAGCGACGCTCACTGGAGATAGAAGCCATTTTGGATCTCGCCTTTGCCTAAGCAGATCATCGTTCGGAGAACAGGAATGCCTTATTATCTTATGATGGTACAGAGATCTATCTACTATGGTAACCCACTACTGTGGTTTAAGATTGTCGTCACATACGCCTTCTGATTTACGAGTTGTAATTCCTCGACAGAAGAGGTTCTGTCAGGGAGCCATTGGTGATAAACATTTGCTAACATTAACTGACGCGATCAGTCAGTTAGGCTTGGGAGTAAATACAACTAGAACCCTGAGTGACTAGCTACTAATGTTCTGTTGTATGCACATTCTATACGAATGCATATTTGATGTCGTAGACCATTTTTTCAAGCATGTGATGTTGTTGCCAACTTGTTCCAGTGACTGTAGCTGTGTTGTCAGAGTGTGCGTCCCATTAAACTGTATGAAACTGTTAACAGTAGTTCCAGCCGTCATTGACTTCTAGATACGAGTGTATGAGTGCATTGTTACCTATCAACTCTACAGAACAGTACACCCATTCGCGTAACTCACATCTGTACTCTCACTCAATATAAACACTGTCCCTTGCCAGGGCCTCAATACTTTATGGACAAGGTGACCGGTATATCCAACACTGTGTCGGTTCGAGTTGACCATCAACCTTCATCAAGATGACTAGTACACACTAACTACATGCACCACAGTCACCCTTATCAATGTAATGTACCAGTGTGACGCCTTTGCATGTACAGTTTGCAGTCTACATTTATCAGTGTGGTGGCTTCATGTACACAGCATTTTCCAGTGATAAGATATACACTTATCAACTAACGGGATTACAAGGCTGTCAGATTACTGTAGGCTATATTTCCATTATACATCACACTGTTCAATCTGAAAATTGGTTATAATTGGGGTATTTAGTGTCATTTTATTTACTAATTTTGTATTAAATTTAAAACTATTGTCTTTTGCAGCTGCTGATTTTAATTTATATTAGTATTTGTCATTTTATTTTCAGTTTTGTATTGTATATAGATAACTATTGTCCTTTGCACTTGGTTTTAATTTGTATTAGTATTTGTTCTTATTGAGTTGGTGTTTTTTTATTTTTTGATCCTCATTGTCTTTCCTTGTCCTATGAGTAGTTAGTAAGTTTGCTAATTTTTCAATAAAAAAAAATTTTTTTTTAATGATTTGTTAGTTTTTGTTGCTTAATTTCTATTTGTTTGAATGTCTTTTCTGAAGTATTATTTTTGTTATTGTTGTTAATATTGTCATTGTTACTAACCTTATTTGTCTTCCCTTGTTTTATGTATATATCTTTTAAGTATTGATTGGGCTTCCCCTTGGGCATCTATACTTAAAACCTTATCACCTGTCATGTCTATATTGTGATTTCTATAGTAAGTTTTTAATTCAAGCCTTTGTTGTTCGTACTTTTTACAGTGGATCAGGTAGTGGTCTATGTCATTTTCTTCCTGAAGGAAGGGCAGTATCTTTTTTTAACTACCGTTTTATACCTCAAGCGAAAAGTGGTTTTCACTTTGAATTCAAGTCACTACAGTTCCTTGTTAAATCTTGCTTTCCAATTACAGTACATAAAACATAATGACATTCAACTGTAGGAGTGGGGACTGACGTGTGCCACCAACGCTTCTCTTAAGGACAGTTAAATCTTGCTTGCTCTAGGGTTAGCAGTATCTAGACCAGCCATTCTCAACCTTTTTATCCCGAAGAAACCCTTGAAATAATTGTCAGGTCTCAGGAACCCCTGCATAAAAATTATTATATCTATAGCTCACGGTACCTCAGCGTGATTTCTATGTTGGAAATAAAATAATTCAATGAAAATTGTCTATGCTCTTTTAAGTAGAGAATGTTTTTGTTCTGTTGATCTATTTATTTCAGCCTACTTTTTTTCTGTCCCCCTCAAGTATATCAACTGTAACCCTCGTCAGTAGTGTAGGTAGACGAAATTTTAGTTTTTCCTTTTTTTAATTTCCTACGTGATTTTTTTTAGCCTTATCCAAGTAGGCCTAAATGTCGTATCATACATTTCTACTATACAAGATTCTAATGAATTATGGTATGTGCAAGAGTGAACACAGTGATATAGCGCACAGCCATAGGGAGCTGCTAGGTCATTGTCCACTACTACCAGCGCTAACATCGTCCGGTGTCCGGCGTAGAAAAAGGCTTTTTTCTTTCTTTTTTTCAATCACCATATCTTGAGGAACCCCCTAGCGACCTCTCGCCGAACCCTAGGATTCCGTGGAACCCCGGTTGAGAAACCCTAGGATTCCGTGGAACCCCGGTTGAGAAACCCTAGGATTCCGTGGAACCCCGGTTGAGAAACCCTAGGATTCCGTGGAACCCCGGTTGAGAAACCCTGCTCTAGAGCAAGTTCACTTAAAGAAAAGACCCATCACGTTATCTGAAAAAAGTGTTTTTCTTGGTTTGTAAATTTTCAATATGCATTTACCTTGACATAATTTGTGCAGCGTCAAATAAGCATTCTTAATTTGAAAATAGAAGTGTGTGTTGGTTATTTGTCAAGTACGTGTCTTTTGACAAGTGAACGTTTTACTTTATAAAAAAAATGTAGTGCAAATATATATTTTGTCTTCTCGTCGTTATGTTCCATTCTTTACAACTCTACACTAATATACACATGTATCCACTTTTCCACACTGATATGCAATGGAATTCTTTAAAGGCGGCGTTGAAAAACAGCTGTTGGAATCTCCCGAGACAGTCTGACAATATGTGTTTAAATGGTAGCGTCACAATATAACCCAACAGTGCTGGATGATGCAGTTTATGCACGTAATATGGATAGTAAAAACACGGATAAACATGAAGAACAACACAAACAACAACCAAATAGCTACAGACTTTCATAAATGGGTGCTTGCATAGAACAGAAGGATTAATACGGTAAGACAACTGATGACAAGAACCAGACAAATGCCAGTGGAACAAGAGATGAGAGACGCTGGTGGTGGATAGGACACACTTTGAGGATACCTGTGTGTCACGAAATACGTTCGTTCTCTTTCCTGGTCTTCAATTCTCTCCGGCCTTACTTACTGGAACCATTACTGCTAAGCGCAGCTTTTAATTTTTTATTGTATACGCTCACATCGTTTCATGGTTATCTTCTCATATCTTGTCCTACTTGATACTTCCTTACTATTACCTGCCCCTCTTGACCTGTTTGAAGCAGCATTGACTTCTATTTATGCAGGGTGAAGTGTTTAAGTTATGTAACAGCTTCCGTCCGACAGAAAAGGCGTCAGTAAATAGCGAGACTGGTTGATTGAACAAACGTTTGATACGGGGACATCGGTAGCAGATAACTGTCCCAAACCATGTTGTTCAGGTTTTACCATATGGCTGACAGACGGTATTTGGAGATAAGGCATCAGTTCGAAAACATGATGAGCCCAAAATACTCGGCCGATTTAACTGGAATGTCGAAAGATGCCAATCTCGCTAAAGATTAAGACACGGACGGTGATGTAATACTTCCGGCAAATTGAATTTGTTCTGGTAATCAACTACCAGAAAGTAACATCTTGGACTAGATTATAATGTTAGATCCGTGAAGTAATGAGTTTGTAAACATGACAGGCGAAACAGAAGAAGCAATACCGTACATGGTTATGGAGTTTGAAAATCACATGTAAAGGGGCAACATCTTAAGTTCTCATGTAGTAATGTTTTACATGACGTTAAGGGGGGGGGGGGGGAACTCCTACCAAAATCAGACACTTAATCGCATTTCGTTTGGCGTTTGAGATTCTAAAACTGCTCCTGATTGGAAACTTTCGCTTTTATTCTACAGCGTTGTAAGACTACTTCACTGACTTCCAATTTCGCCAAGAAGAAGTCACATTAGGACCTAAATATAGGACAGGTCATAGGACTGGACGTGAATTCTAAGATTAGAAGAAAGTAACACCAGAGACATCACTCTGCGCCTACATTTCTAGGACCCAACTTCAAGTGCACTCTGTTAGACACCTAACATATCTAAAAGAGACGGCGTCTTAAATCAGTTTCCCGACACTGTTCGGGCGTTTCCTGTGCAAAAAGCCTGTGCTCGTCCGAAAAATCTCGGTGTAAGTTGTAAATACGTACATTTTATAATTTTATATTGGCATTTTTACATGTATAAATTACTTGTGGAGTTATAGCTGCACATGAGGTAGGCAACCTCATCAATGGAAAAACTTGACACATAAATCACCACTGTCAAGAGCTGGTGACTGCTTCGCGCGCGTTTTTTTAACAAGTTATCAACAACAGAGTCCTAGGCTCCATAGAGAGCAGAGAGTGGATGATGATATCAAGGTGTACATATCTATTATACAAGCACTTTAGTCAATTTCCTTAATATATACATACACACACACACACACACATATATATATATATATATATATATATATATATATATATATATATATATATATATATATATATATATATATATATATATATATATATATATATATATATATATATATATTTATTTATATATTTATATATTTATATATTTATATATTTCAATTGTTGTCTTCTGTTGTCCAAAAGCATTTTCATCCTACTCACTGGGGTTAAAATAAATGCTCAGTGAAGGTAAAACTTTTAAAGAAGATAAAGCAGTGGATGGAAGCAGAGGTCGCCTGATGCTCATATCTGGGAACTAAATACCTAAAAGAGGCATTTTTTTCCCTCTCAGTTTGTGGTACAAGTTTCCAGCAGTCGAGGATAGACACCAACGTCAGACGGGCCTTGAAGACGCTTGACAACCTATGTAATTAATTCAGCCTTAATACATGAGACGTTTTACAGTTACCAGACTTGACTATTGTGGAGAAGTACAGTCCAAGGCACCTGTGTGAACCTACAGCGGATGAAGGAAACAACAACCGACCCCACACCGGAAGGTCTTGACTTTATATAGCACAGCCAATGAACATTTCAAGATTTTGTCTAATTTCTACCACAGTTTAAATCCTCCAATGATGATAAATATCATTGCTTCTTTTTTATAACGAACTTTATTTATGTTTTACTGTGTTAAACTATTCGTGATTATTAACTGTGTTTATCTGTAACTGTAAAGCTATATTTGAATTAATCACTATTGAGTTAAGTGTATATCTGCATCCGTATGACTCATATTGTTCTAAATACATAACCAGATAGAGCTATCTATTAGATTAGGATTTTGCTGAATCACCTTCAGTTGGGGACTCAGAAATACGAGTGAAGATATATTACCTCACAGAAGGGGAATGAAAATAATAAGGTCATGACAGCTTAGATTTTCTCAGTTGTTATGCTTGCTTTTCTTTAAAATCCTGTGAGGCTCCCTTTAAAAGAAGCATTATTCTTCTATTTTTATCTCTTCCAAGAGTAATCTTGAGCTGAGTCTGATACATTTGAAGACCCTCATTATTATACTCTAAGTTGGCCCATTGTTGGATCACTACTACGGAGCAGGGAAGACCATACCACTACACTGTTAATAGCATTACAAGACAGCCCTTGTTCTAGAATTCTCAGGGATAGCGAGGCAAAGGTTGACCAAAAACACATAGAGAAGAGACCTTTAGACAAAAAGGAAACCAATGAGGAAAACTTGGAAAGAACTTGAGCTGATGGCACGTGACTAGACGACTTAACATGTGTTTGTTGAAGGCCTATGTTCCTTGGGGAGCTGATTGAATATGGATACTTTCCCCACGTATAGTTCCAAGGGAAGTGTCTGATAAGGCAAAGAAATGACTAATGTTACCTAAGGTATGTTGTAAGCGGTGATCTATAAGAGGCGGTGCGTGCGACTGACATCCTCATCATGTACAACAAACTATTATATAAAACTTCCATTGCAGGAGAATGTTGGTGATTGGTTCGAGATTCTTGCAAGGGAACCGGCTGCAACTTTGGACACATGCTACATAGGGGACCAACTAGAAAATGACGATGATCAATTAATGGTCCTTTAATATATTATAAGGTTAGAGTTCATTTGTTTGTCATATAGTTACTGCTACTTTGAGCGGTTTCTTGAATGTTTTGTTGGTTTTGTTGTTTGGTTCCTGCTGCTTTGTTTAGTTGTTTTGGTTTGTTGGTTTGCAGGGTTGAGCTCTTTGGATAATGAAACATTATGGCTCGTTTGCTTCCTCGTAATTTCCTCTCATCGCCTTTATTATCTATTATTTCGGCATAGTTAACGCACAAAATTTCGTTACCCTTTTTTCCTACTATTATTGTTCATGTTTCATGCTTCGATGCATGACAGGACTCGACAATCGTTATCTCTGAGGGATTAATTGAATTACTAAACGTGATAATACCAAATTGACTCCAGGTAAATGCGAGCATAAAATGTTTGTTCAAGATTTTATAAACACTTCCGATTCTACGGTAGAATGAACTTGCAATACGGGTTTAATTGTAAAAACCACGATTTGTTTAGACAGGCAGTCGGATTGCGACAAGTCATGTGATAAAAGAGATCGGCAGAGTCTGATAAACTAAGTTCCGAATTACTTGGAATAGGTGATTATAGATAAACGCAATCTTGGAAGACAATTTGAAGAGTGAGCGGAAAGTATGATATAAGTAAACTATGACAACACTTTACGGAAATCGCAATTCTATATATGGAAGGTGGCTGTTTAAATTCTCAAACGTATGAGTTACGCAGGAAATTCCTAGGCACTACTCTATCATAACATGTATTTTGAATGCCATTGGTTTGGCAACTCTAGTTGTCATATACAATCGCTCTGACTGTCAGTTGCCAAGTAGCAGACAACAAGAGTGCGTGAGTGAAGTCTGAGAAATAATGTAGGACGTTTTAAACACACGACACTGCATTCCAGAAATCTTCAAGTAGACAGCTCGAACTGAAGCCAGGAGAGAATAGAAGTTAAGATTCTGACTTTATATAGTACCGGACTTAGAGAAACACTTCTGAACACTAGAGCAAGGAAACCCTAAGTTATTCATACAGAAACTGGACTTATACAGGACTTACTCACACAGTCGCAGAGGGATTGTTAATAAAACTAAATTCCCCGATGTGTGTTCTAGGCATCTATATCAATTTGCCAAGACTTTTTACCTGAGCAAGAAGACTAAGATTTCACAATTATTGAGGTGAGTTGTAACATATTTCTAATACTTTTAATTTGACGTTTATAGTTGCAAGTGATGTTAAAGATTCATACTCGTATGACAACCTCAGCTTGTGAAAAGTATACATTCATGAACCGACACAGCAAGCGATTGTGAATGTTTCATGCTAGTTCTCACGGAAGAAGCAAAAGCAGAGGTAACTCCAGACTCCGAATAGAGCAGAGAGTGAGAGATGATTACATCAACCTGTGCATAATTGTATATTATCATTTTATGAATGTATGTAAACTTAATATGTTCCTTCAGACACAAGCCACTGCCGCTGTCCAGTAGCAATTTTTTTCTTAAATTAAGTGACATACTGGTGATTTTTCATCAAATGCCCTGAGTGATACGATATACGCTCAGGGAGAGTTAAAAAAATCTGAGAAAACAAGCGGCTGACAGACAGCAGGAAAGGCGCCTGATTGACATCAGCAAAACAAAGACTTAGCAGTGGAATTTGTTCTTTTATTTCCTCTAAAGTTTGGGGTACCAGTACGAGGCGACCCAACTATTTGTGGTCCGACCCGAAGAGACCATTTACTGTACTCCATTCTGTGGCTCGAAGCTTGTAATTAACACTTGAAACCTACATTCAACGGGTTGTGGAGATTCTTTCCTTGACCATGAGCTATTACTTCCTGTCTGATCTGGAAACGTGCCCTCACCACAGAGACGAATCTACGGAAAAGCAGCATCGGCACTTCAGCATTTCGACAAGTTCCAATTTTAACAGGCCAAACACAACCGAACTTTATTTGCCTATTTTTATCAAGCCTAAATAATTTATGTGATGAAGCCTATTTTTAAAATCACCAAAGAACATTTATTTACAAGTGTTAAAGTAATTGATCATTACATTTGTATATGTTGATTTTGACAAATTCATAGTTGAATTAATTATTACAGAGCAAAATGCACACGCATGACTCAGAACCTCTAGTTTAAATTCATATATATATATATATATACATATATCCCTCGAGGTAGAAGCTTCCTTATCCTTCTATCTACAACTCTGCCATGAGTAATCTTGTGCAAAGGCAGACATTTTGAAGACTCACATAAAATACTCTAGGTTTTTACCACTGTTGGACCACTACTGCAGAGCAAGGGGAAGCAATCCGTGACAGATAACGCTGTTTTGTTGTTTGTCGTGCAGTTTATCATAAAATACCCAAGCAACGCCGGGTAATACAGTTTGTACTCTACAAGGAAATAGACACACTGAATATACAATTCATAATGTATGCGTCGCGACGAACTGTGTTGGCGTAATTAAACAGGGAAAGTGTTTTTTAAAAATAGATTAAAAGATAAATGAAAAACGCAAGACCCACTGTTACTCGGTAAGAATAGAGCAAATACGATTACTTTGACATAAGACTTTACTTCCATGTCTTGCGAAATTAAGTTACTGCGACTGCGTTAGCCTTCCTGCCACAAGACGGCTCTGAAAAAGTATTAATGATGCAATGAAACAATTTCCGTTCTAAAATCTAGAACAAAGATCAACGAAGGTCGTCAGAGTAAACAATTCACAATAAACGAGATTTTTTTTTTTTTTTTTAACGAGCGAGTAACCCGCTAAAATAAAAAATAAAAAAATATTTTCAGGAATCATTTTTTAAATTTAATGATACTGTGCTTGTATCTTATGTTTCATATCTGCCTGTGTCAAAGTATCGGAAGGTTGTAGAGGCTGCTGGTTCTATTACTCCTGCTCATCATCGCTGGAATCCTCTTCTGTACCTACTGCTGTGGTATTATCGCTCTGTAGGGCTAGACCATGTTCCAAGAAGTTCTTGTTGTGTGAGGATGCGTAAATAATGTAAATCCTTGAGATGCCGCACTTTGTCGTGGCTTAGCTTCACTGAAGTTGTAAACTTTTTTTGGGTAGAATAATGTTAAAAGGTAAAAGTAGTGACGTAACATATACTGCCGTAGAGGGGTGAAGTAGAGAACCTGCACATTCCTTTTTTTTTTTTTTTCGTACGCCCGCTAATACTCGAGGCGAAATCTCAGGCTATTTTTAATGTCTAACCTGACATTGATTTTTACGTGAGTATCCCTTTATTTCTTGTACAGAGACAGGTGTCCCTCGCCATTCAGGCAAATACTCGCCGATTTCGGAGGTACCCATTGCAGCTGGGTCGGCTCAGGAGCCGCCAGTCCCTGGTCGACGACGCTCCTTCAAATGTTCTCGCCAGGTCTCGAGTTAATCCAGTCCAAATCCCGGTCGACGAAAAATCCTCAAATGCCGTCGCCCGGATTTGATCCTGAATCACCCGGTCGCCAGAGCGGTGTTGTAACCACTACGCTAGCGCGGCTCCTTCACTTTACTAAGTCCAGTCTCGAGAGATGGGGTGACTATTTCCCTTTCTCGCTACCATGTCCGCCCCTAACTCACAAGCAGAGTCAGGTACCCATTAAGAGAGGTAATATGTGGACTTGATGGCATATCCTTGTTTGTGATGATTGGAATACTGAAAAACCTTTGTACCACTGAAGCTAGTGTCCACGCTCTTCATTTTTGCGATGTACTCTTGTAGGACAGTATCGTCAAAGAATAAGGATTTGTCTGTTCTAACCACCGTGAATGGCCTAGTAGTCCTAGAACCTCGAATTCTTCTTCTTCTTCTTTGATCCTTAGCCGCCGACCGTCAAAGCAGTCAGTGGCCATCACGCATTGTGGCATCATGTAGGGCAACAACAAATTGATTCCACTTTGCTCGGTCGGTGGCCATCCTTCGTACAGTGCCCCAGCTCTGGTTCATTCTTTACATCTCAGCCTCCACAGTCCTCCGCCAAGTTGTTTTTGGTCGGCCTCTCTTTCGTTTTCCTTCAGGGGTCCATAGCATAGCTGTTCTTGTGATGGCATCGGGGTCTCTTCTGAGGACATGGCCAACCCAGCTCCAGCGTCTGCCAGCTATGATGGTGTGCATGTCCTCTTGCTTGCTCCGAGTAAGCAGATCTTGGTTGATGATGGTATTCGGCCAAAAGAATTGGTGAATTTTTCTTAGAGAACCTCGAATGAGCATAGCATAATGGTCTTCAGAGTACGCCTCCATATCTTTTAGTTTCTTCTCAGTGTGACCGAAACTTCTATCGCAATGCAGATAAGAATGACCAGGTACCATAAAGTAATGTTTTATGCCATCGAACATCCCTTCATGTGCGAACAAGGCGATCCCAACACGCGAGCAGCAACAGGTTTCAATGTTTTGACACAAACGTACGAGTTTATTTTCCATGTTTCCACATTTCCCTGCCGCTTCTATGAGCAGCCAGACTGTTGAAGATGAGAATCAATGTCACTGTTACTAATTATGAGGAGAATTACACACTAAAAATAAACCGAAATAAATAATGGACGACAATTGAGGAATGTTTAATGCATGTGCTAATTTGTTTACAACTGAGGGTAAGCGCAAACACGCCTTGGCTAGCCCAGTTACGAGAGACGCTGATTGGATAATGGTTGTTGGCGCTTTAACCATTGTTGTATGAATTACGATTTCATTTCTAAAGCCGATGCTTCGTTTATGGTGCACAGTAAATAAGTTGAAAATACAAACGATAAGGGCGAGCCAGCTTTATAGCGATAAGCCACTATGATCAAGGTAACCGCGGTAGCATAGTGGTTTGTGCACTGGCTTCCTAGCTCAGTGGTCTTTGGTTCGATCCCCAGATGAGGTGGGATATTTTTAGGCAGCAAACGGCTCCTGGGTTGACTCAGCCCCAACTGGGTACCAGAGCAACTCTGGGAAGGTTAAGGCGGCCGGCGTGATGTTGACCACATCACCCCTAGTGTGCCGGTGGTCAAGAAAATATGGGCCTAACACCATATTCCCAATATGCCTCAATGGGCTTGTAACGGGATCCTTTACCTTTACTATGATCAAGAAGGAAATTAGCTGTTTGGATATGAAAAAAACAACAACACATTTTCGGACTTACGGCGGGCTCGCACTTCTCGTATGGGAAGATCTCAATTATAATGTGCACCTTCTGCGGTATGTACTGATGACGGTACAGTTTCTTCTGTTTTCGATCATTCCTTCCCATTCTATTTCAGCATTAATGGATATGTTGTCAAACTTATCATGATTTATGGTCAATCGTTCGTGTACAACCTACTGACAAGCAATGCAATACGGTGCGACTTTCTCTCTCTCTCTCTCTCTCTCTCTCTCTCTCTCTCTCTCTCTCTCTCTCTCTCTCTCTCTCTCTCATTCTCTTTATCTCACTCCTCGTATTGCAGTAGCACCAGGAGCTTATTCTCCAATTTACCTAATAACTAAAATTATTTGTCACTACTTATCTCTCCTCCAGCCACTCCCCCACTCACAAGCATGTTTTTGCTATTCACAAATCGTTACAGTGCTGTTCCACTTTGTTAAACCAATTATCGAGCTCTTTACTGCTCCAAACATTTATGTCATATTTCATTTTTATAACCCCATCCAGCAGGTGATTTTAATTTGCCCAACATGTCGCGGCGGAAGTACCACGCGAAGAAATCCAATCCACCATAACCCTCTGTAAAAAAATAACTTATGACTTGTAAACGAGAGTAAATCCTCTTGCGCTAAATCTGTTTTCTAGAAAACGCCACTGTTAATTATTCTGTTTACATCGCTAAGGTGTAGCGTGTTTGTGGTTCAACATTGCTATACCCGCTTTCTGTCGCAATTTTTTAACACTTCATCATTATCACCTCATCGTCATGACCCAATCATCATCACCTTCATCATCACCATCATCATCACTTCCCTTTTTACCCCCATTGGAGCGAAGAGCCACACCTACAGCTAGTGCCTTTGAATGAAGCTGGTGCGAAATCAGTTATGTGCTCTTGAACTAGTTGTATCTGCAGCAATTAGTTTCGGTGAAGAAGTTACCAGCTTAACTCTTTGACTCCGCAATTATTTCCCATCCTGTGCCGTCATTTTAATTCGTGATAGACTAAAAACAACGCTCAGAGAGTTGTTTTGGCATGATTCTCAAATCTGACCAACGCTCTGAGCGTTGTTCCGGGGTCAAAGAGTTAATCCTCCTGCGACATGCCTGTGTGAGCAGTAGGCTTGTTCTTTCTTTATCTTCTCAGAGAGTCACTGGGACTACGCACGGTTCTTACAAATTTAGCACAACAAAAACTAATGTTCACAAGTAGCTCTGTACAGTAAATCACAGAGTAGGAGAGTTCGAAGAGGACTGGAGAAAAAGGTGGATCCAGATGTGGGCTAAATAAGAATGTAAGAGAAGATAACGAAAGAGCAGCATCCGTGAAGCGCCTGGTATTGGAGCAGTGTGGTGTCATTTTAGTAGTGACAGCTGCCACGAAGCTATGACAGTTTTGTCTTTTGTTAAAGTATTTATGTTATCACAGGCATGGGCGGACTGTTTGGCGCTGCCGAGGGCGCTGCCGAGGGCGCTGCCGAGGGATCATAGCTGAGATTTAGTTATTTACAACCAGTAATCAATGAGGGATCGGCGTCTGTGGCCTAATGGATATGAACGCAGTTTGAGAATCCAGATATACCAGGTTCGAAACCTGCTGCAGGCGGTTTCGTAGCAGATCGGTTTGTGTGGATTTTTAACAATGGTATAAGCGCCGTACCGTTCAGAAAGCAATGGCAAACTACTGAATGAAAAAAAATTGCCTAGAAAAATCACAAACAGCCAATAAAAGCTGGGGTTGATTGCCACGTGACCTGTAAAGGATAAGCAACTAACTTTTAATCAATGAGGGATAAGAAAGAAAGTACCAATGACCCTTTATCCCCCATACGCCCCGAGCACCCTCAGTCAACCCCTGATCACATGTACATATTGTACTGTATCAAATTCCTTTACATTTCTGTCACAGCCAGCACGTGGCCGTGTCCGCAGTTTCGCCAAAGTCTTTGACTGACCTTCAGGCCTAGTTCTGTCAGTAGATCATTGACTGAGGAAGCCAGAAGATCTCTTGCTGCAAATTTTCCCAGCTATCGTTACACGAGAAGCAATGTCATTACCTGTTTAACAAAAAAATTACATCATAAACTTCAGGCAGGAGAGATTAAATAACGCCTAAACATAAATAAGATTGAAAGAGAAACTGATTTTTCTTGTTCGAAAGCAATGAAATATCTTGAGCAGGGTTAGGAATAAATAATTGTCGTGAGCTGGCACAACAGATGATGACAAAAGAAGCAATCATTCTAACGAGAGTTTAATAGTTCATAAAAGTGAGCTGTGAAATTGATCAGTGAAGCGTAACTATGTGTTAGTATTCGTATCGAATAATGTTCTGAAAATGTCAGCAGACAGATCTTTCCCTCCATTCTTTTTAGTAAAGACAATTCTAAGACACTATCATCATCGTATCCTTTGTCCCTCCCGATGGAGCATGTAACAGTTCAATACACAACACCATGTTAGTCGTATCTTATGACATGCATGAGGGATTAGTCCTATTCTTAATTTGTCTAAAGCCTTACGAACATCTTTTTGTTTTGTCAAAGACGTTTCTTACAGTGTCTATGTAACCTGGCGGATGAACGGTTTTGTGTACAGATTAGAAACGTTTTTGTGTACACACTTGTGAAATTCTTTGTGTACAAATGATGGAACGTTTTTATTTGTTCGTTTGCGTTTTAAAAAGACGGAACAAATAACTGAAAGTGTCTTTCATCTAGAATTCTCCAATTGAACCATAGTGTGTTTATATACAACTAGAATTAACTAACACCACTACAATAGCCAAGTTATCTTACATATCATTTTCCAACACATAGATGAGAAGAAAGACGTATATAGATACGTGAGAGCAAAGAGACAGGCAGACAGAAAGACAGGTAGGTCGAACAGAGAGATAGACGCCACGATGGCTAAGTTTTGAAAGTTCAGAATAATTGTTGTTACGAAAACTTTAACGCTTAAAATAAAACTGCATCAACATAAAAGAACTGTCCACAACTTCTTTAATTTAAACGAAACAAATCAGGAAAACTGTTTTTTTGTTTAAGTTTTCCGCATAAAAACCCGAGGCTTCCATCTTCTTTCAATAAGTTTTTCAAAAAGGATTGGTTTTTAAATTTATTGTTCCTCGTGAAAAACGTAACGGGATGCCCCACTTAAAAAGCAAGTGATTTTTGTTCCGGATACCTAGCATTCAGAAGAGATTACCGAACTTCTAAAAAATTAAATCTCAGCTTTCATGAATGAAACATTTATTCAATGGCAACCATACGGTACATCAATACACCTGGATTCTTTAGTTGCTACGGTAACAACCTGAGGCATGTCGCTCATGTTGTTTCTCTTAGCTTCTCTGTGGCAGACTAGAGAACATTTCAGCATCTTCTTACAATGTTGTTTTCTTGCGTGGTGGATGAAAAAAATAGAGACACAGAAACAGAAAGGAATGGCGGAGAAAGATGAGAATATCGAGACACAGAAACAGGAGGTGGCGGAGAAAGATGAGAATATGGAGACACAGAAACAGAAGGTGGCGGAGAAAGATGAGAATATAGAGACACAGAAACAGGAGGTGGCGGAGAAAGATGAGAATATGGAGACACAGAAACAGGAGGTGGCGGAGAAAGATGAGAATATGGAGACACAGAAACAGGAGGTGGCGGAGAAAGATGAGAATATGGAGACACAGAAACAGGAGGTGGCGGAGAAAGATGAGAATATGGAGACACAGAAACAGGAGGTGGCGGAGAAAGATGAGAATATAGAGACACAGAAACAGGAGGTGGTGGAGAAAGATGAGAATATGGAGACACAGAAACAGGAGGTGGTGGAGAAAGATGAGAATATGGAGACACAGAAACAGGAGGTGGTGGAGAAAGATGAGAATATGGAGACACAGAAATAGGAGGTGGCGGAGAAAGACGAGAATATGGAGACAAAGAAACAGGAGGTGGCGGAGAAAGATGAGAATATAGAGACACAGAAACAGGAGGTGGCGGAGAAAGATGAGAATATGGAGGCACAGAAACAGGAGGTGGCGGAGAAAGATGAGAATATGGAGACACAGACACAGGAGGTGGCGGAGAAAGATGAGAATATGGAGATACAGAAACAGGAAGTGGCGGAGAAAGATGAGAATATAGAGACACCGAAACAGAAAGAAATGGCGGAGAAAGATGAGAATATGGAGACACAGAAACAGAAGGGGATGGCGGAGACAGATGAGAATATGGAGACACAGAAACAGAAGGGGATGGCGGAGACAGATGAGAATATGGAGACACAGAAACAGAAGGTGGCGGAGAAAGATGAGAATATGGAGACACAGAAACAGAAGGTGGCGGAGAATATAGAGACACAGAAACAGGAGGTGGCGGAGAAAGATGAGAATATGGAGACACAGAAACAGGAGGTGGCGGAAAAAGATGAGAATATGGAGATACAGAAACAGGAAGTGGCGGAGAAAGATGAGAATATAGAGACACAGAAACAGGAGGTGGCGGAGAAAGATAAGAATATAGAGACACAGAAACAGGATGTGGCGGAGAAAGATGAGAATATGGAGACACAGAAACAGGAAGTGGCGGAGAAAGATGAGAATATAGAGACACAGAAACAGAAAGGAATGGCGGAGAAAGATGAGAATATGGAGACACAGAAACAGAAGGGGATGGCGGAGACAGATGAGAATATGGAGACACAGAAACAGAAGGTGGCGGAGAAAGATGAGAATATGGAGACACAGAAACAGAAGGTGGCGGAGAATATAGAGACACAGAAACAGGAGGTGGCGGAGAAAGATGAGAATATGGAGACACAGAAACAGAAGGTGGCGGAGAAAGATGAGAATATGGAGACACAGAAACAGGAGGTGGCAAAGAAAGATGAGAATATGGAGATACAGAAACAGAAAGTGGCGGAGAAAGATGAGAATATGGAGACACAGAAACAAGAGGTGGCGGAGAAAGATGAGAATATAGAGACACAGAAACAGGAGGTGGCGGAGAAAGATGAGAATATAGAGACACAGAAACAGGAAGTGGCGGAGAAAGATAGAATATGGAGACACAGAAACAGAAGGTGGCGGAGAAAATGAGAATACGGAGACACAGAAACAGGAGGTGGCGGAGAAAGATGAGAATATGGAGACACATAAACAGGAGGTGGCGGAGAAAGATGAGAATATGGAGACACAGAAACAGGAGGTGGCGGAGAAAGATGAGAATATGTTAGGGTTTTGTATGAGAAATATGAGAGAAGGCACACAGATAACAGAACGAAAGGTATGGCCTGAGGCGAGAAAGAACTAGATGGAGAACTTATGTGACGGTAGACACAGGATACTAAAAGAATAACGGGTGGATGCCACACGAATATGTAACACCTCCAGGACATGGGCTTTTAAGGGAGTAATATTAGAGACACAGAAAAAGGAAAAGTGGTCGCGTCAGGCGGCACTATGGAGAAAGATTCGAGAGCATTGAATATAGAGAGACACAGAACAGCAAGCGTGTGGGCTAGTGAAGAAGATAGGAAGAATATGGGAGACACAGAAGAAAACAGGATTTTTGTTGGTGGCAAACTGGAGTGAAAGATTGAGAATTATGGAGATATTACTAGAAAGAAACAGACAAGAATAACCAGAAAGTCAAGAAATGTGGCCAAGGAATGAAAAGGAAAGAAAATAATTTGTTATATTTTTTATTACTAAAACACATACCACAACCCAATACCAAACCCACATAAGAATGAGAATATGGTAATAACTCGCAGAAAACATAGTTTTGCGGGTTAGGCGGAGGACAACAGAAGATGAAATGTGTTGTTTTTGAAACTTCAAGTTAGTAGAGACACAGTAAAAAAGGATCGAGCGTGGCGGAGATAAAGATCGAGAAACATGGTTATACGTACTTGACACATGAAACTACAGAAGAGTGGCCGGAGAAATGTAGTTTTTACATTATGCGACAAAAGACTATAAGTAAAGATTATCCTTAATCTTCATTCATGGAGACACGAGAAAACAGAAGGGTTGAGCGGAAGGAGAAAAAATCGGATCCGATACGTGAGACTACATGTTCGGAAATGCTGAGACGTTGCTGGTTGATGGGGAGGTCTGAAAGAATACAGGAATAGATTGGTAGGAGCGGAGAAAGAACCTTTGTAATTAGATTGGTAGATGGTTGAGAATCATGAGTAGACTTCTACGTAACAATGGATGCGTATGTTAAACACTGTCCTGAGGGGGCTCCTGATTCATTGAGTGGTAAAGATTTTGAGAATTAATGGAAGACACACGAAACAGGCACAGTATGAAAGCTCGGTGGGCGGAGAGTCACTGTGATGGATACGTATAGAGTACACAGAACAACAGTGAGGTGCGACATTCTTGAAGAAAGGATCGACAGAATTTTATACAGACACAGAAACAGACGCATTCTGAGTTGGTGGTTCCCACACACCCCACAAAACCACACCCCACAAAAAAACAACACAACACACGCCGCGCCCCCCCCCCAACCCCCGACCTCCCGCCCCCAAACACCCCCCATCAACACCCGCCGATATCAACACACACGACTCAAAGAAAAAAAATACCATTAAACCTAAAACTAACAAATACCTGCACACCTCCGTACCCAAGACACCCCCCGCATAGCTTGGACGAGAAGATAGGCATGAATTCTTATGGGAGACACAAGCATGGTACTGGAAGGGAGGTTGCCCATCAGTCGCAGAGGCAATGTTTATACTAGCCCTCCGGACAATCAAGACCAGTAACTGCAAACATGACACAGACTCTAGAACCAGCATGGATACTGTCACGCCCCACACAGTCTGCCGTACAACAGTGATTGCCAGTAACCTAAAAGTGTGCTTCTGTCCACTACACACTCCATCAACGTAACTACACGACACAGCTGGACACCACAGTCACACACCAGTACACCAACACACTGACATAGCCACTGACACTGCTGACACTCACACGTGTTTATTTTACACACTACACACTACACTTAAAGGTTCGCTACTATTCACCGATTGATAGCGTAAGTCACTTCGATACAACCTCAACCCCATCGCGGTATAGACCGCTGGTCCAACAATTTCACGCCCACTTTACCGGACAGAACTGAAGACATCGAGTCCCAATTCGCATGCCCCCGAAATCTCCCCCACAAGTCATCACAATCCCCCGTTTTATTGTTCCAAGCCACTCTTCTACCATCAGACTTCTCACACTTAAACAGACCAGTGGTATACAAATCATATTCTAAACTCCGGCAATCCCACCCTCTTATACCTCGCCGCCCCATTCACTGTAACTCCCCATAGATCCCGACCCCCTTTTCCTTCTATGAGCATGCATCTAGGCCGTCTTCTTCGTTATCCCCTATAATATAACCAGCGCATCCCCATTATAACCTCCCATCCCACTCTTCATCCCAAGAGAAATTATCCCTCCCATTAAATCCCATCACCATAATAAACACTGCCGTAAATTTATACCCCATATAATCAATATAATCCATCCATATTAATTAATAATAATATATAATTTCTTTAAGGCGCCAAACTCCGGCGACATATGTTAAACGGACAAGAACGAAACCAGTGTTCCACTCACCGTTGTTGTTCTTTAGGTCTTGCCTGTTGATTTGAGAACGCCACTCTCTACTTAGCAAACCTCTTCTGCACGCATCACATTATTTAGGCCCCAAACGTTCGCCTTTCTCTATTGTATACTGATTTTTGCTGGAATAACATGAGGTTGGAGCCGTTTCTTTTGGATATCCTATACCTTTTGTCCGCTTTACCGTTCTCCAGTAATGAACCAAATAGTTAAATAGTGCAAGCCTGTAGCTTACGCGATATTTCCTAAATTGTTAGTTTTGCAATTCGAATAGCCGGAACATGACCGATAAGTCATGACACATCGTCTTTTTCTCCTATCTCTAATATTGTCTTAATGGGGGAGACATATTATTTTTTTTTTGTGGCCTAAGTAAGATGTGACTTCTTCTTATATTCGGTCGATTAGTTCGTAAAGATGTTGAATTCATTTTCCAACTGAATGCTTTCCATGGTTACTGGCTTAATGCTTTTTATCTCCTATAGAACATTTGCTTACTCGAATGGTTTGGATGAATTAGTTCAGCTCTGTTACTCTCATCAATGGACTTATTGATTAGTTCATTCTTTTATTTCCTAACTTCTTCTCCAGACGATATGTTTTTATACACTTCGAAGTATAACTTTTTCAAACGGCTATCTCTAGAATATTGGAAAAGCTCTTTTTTTCTAAACAGACGAAGCCTTGATGGTATGTCTTATTCAATGCATTACTTACCTATTCTTGTAGCAACTACTCGATAAAATTTCCAATATAGCTTCTAGATAATCTATTGATAACGGCGCTCAGCCTACCCAAAAGCATATTTCCGGGCCTAGAATCATTTCACTTATTATTAGGTTGAAGATTAGGATAGTATGAGATTTTTCTTCGTTATTGAGCTGTTTTCTCTACCATCCTGAGTTCGATTTGTACTGCCCCCTAAATTATATCTTGAATATTTTCAACTTTTCTGTTAGTTTTTAACACCCGTTCAAAGATGATAATTTCAAAACGAGTCCCAAGCATTAGAAAAGTGTTACATCCACATTAGCTCCCATCTATTGTTTAAGTTTTTACGAGGTGCATTTATTTGGAGACCAATTCTTTAACCGTGAGATGACACCAATAGTAAATCTTCAATAGTTCATCAATATATCATATACACAAACAATAATGCAAAATACACACCCACAATACACAATCACAACACTCATACACCTCATAAAACATGTAGGAACACGTGAGGAAACAATAAAAGAATAACTAAGCCCGGCTGTCCGACAGAGGAATGTCCGCATACATGCATACTATTATGGGATGGACAAAAGGCGCGGTTAGCTTCAAGAAAGTGTTTCTTTACCGCATAAATACAGTCACCTTGTCAAGTTATGAGACTGAAATCGTGGTAAACTATAACCGAACTGTTCCTTTGTCGCGAGGCGAAGCAATCTTTCCGTAAACGTTAGGCTCGCAACCTTACCCCCTAACATGCGTCTATTTTGGCCTGAGGTGCACAAACCACTGCCCGAATGACGTATGTTTTATCTCCTGCTTGACCAAATACGTAAATAAGTTTACTGAGCGACAGATCCCCTGCTGACGTCTGCCTTCTTGTTGTTGTTGTTGTTTCGGTTAGGGACCAAATCTTCGACGGTGTGCTTTAAGCCTACCAGAACAGTGTATTACGGCTTGTATAATCTCCTCGTCTGTGTCAATAGGGACTTAAGTAAGACAAAGCGGGTTTAAACTGAAATATATACTTCGTTGCCCCATCACTGTTTTAACAAAAACCTTTCTTTTGTTAGGAAGCTGTGAACCAGATGATAAACTTTTTGTTTCAGCCGTTAGACCTCCATAAACTAGTTAGTTTGACAGCACTATACTCGCCTGCAAGACGGGGATGAGGCTACTCGAGTTTGACGCTGCAAACTCGTTTTGGTCCGAATAGATAAATTGGTCTCACGCATTTGCTGTCTTACCTTGATACGATGCGAAACGGTTTTTTTTTAAGCTTCCTAAGAAATTTAAAAAAGAAATAAGTAAGTTGACCACGAGAAGTCACTTGAGTGACTCGACAAAAGAAAGTCCCGTAGGCTGCGCCGCTTATCCCGCAGGTCCGCTCCATATAGTGTGATCAAGCCCATTGCGCACTGAGAGTCAATTAATCTCTGTTCCTGTTAAACTAGACGTTCTTGAGCATGAGGGTTGCTTTCTCGCAGTTGCCCTCTCTCGGGCTGATTATATTTATCGACAACCTCCACACAAAAAAAAAAAGGCTGGTAAGTGATTAAGTTGTATCTGAAATGCGAATTGGATGCCTTATGAGCTTTATAGCATGCCTTGGCGCGTAGAGTCTGTTTGATATTCTGGACATGTAGAGTAAATGCCATCAATGACTTGCCTTGCTGTCGATTTTCAATGCTTTTATGCAACTCATTACTGCCTGTAATCCAATAGAGATGGCCACAGTAGTTGTAGAGGACCTACTTAAACCCCCCCCCCCCCCCCCCCCCCCCCCCCCCCCCCCCCCACACAAGTTGGTTGGACGAGATGTCCAATTCTTTATTGCGTATTTCTTTTGGCCCTCAGATCTTGCACCACAGTTTTAGCCTCCCTCGCAGCTTAGACACTGTGGTTGATAGAGCCCCTGTAGGCAATCTTAACGTGGGCCTAGTTTTTTTGCAAAAAAAAAAAGGTGGTTCCTTGATTCGCAGGCTAACGGGGCTTGACGGTATTCGATTTTACGCCTCAGCGGTATTCAGAATTTACTTCTAGAGACTAACGGTAATGGACGTTATAACTGGTTAAGTTTTGTGGTAATATGATGAACTTTTCTGGTATCGGCCATGACTCGGGCAAAAAGTACAACTGCACTTCCACCTACGCGATTCGCGTTACAATTCATCTCTTTATTGAAAACTGAGACCAAAAACGAAGACACATCTTTTTTTCACTTTCAAGGCCAAATAATAAATCACACTAACTTTATTTGTATACAGAAACGTTTCGCTCCATATGGCGATATCAAATTCCTATTGTATCTGTTCTAATATTTAAACAGTGATGGACCCTATGGATAGTTAGATGTAAGGCTGTCTTTAACCGATTTGTATTACCCTGTTCATCTTTAAAACATATCAATGTTATACCTCAACACGCGCCAGCACATAGTGCTGATATAATATCTTTTTGCACCCCAGGCTACCCTGTGTTCTGAATGAGGGAGGAGAAGTAAAATCGTTCTCTGGACCATCAAAAAACAGGTGGATACTCATTCTTACTCCCAATCTTCAACAATACAGGAAATATCCTAACCCTAGTAAGTTCAAGTTAAACCATTGAACCTATCATATGCTTATTCATCTTACAACATTAAATGAATTACAATTATTAAACAGATTGCTACAGCATTTGACATATACCACAAATAAATCGGTATGTCCCTCTTGGAAATAGTTATAATATTTAGATTTCAAAAAAATGAAGTACAAAGAAAATGCTATTTACTGCTTACTTGCTATAATAATAACTGTTGCATTTTTTAGGAATCGCTTTTGGCGATTTTAGCATCTCAAGTAGAGATAAATTATCATCTATCGCCTGGGTGACTGCCTAATTCCCCATGTATTTGAAAGTCCTTACTATAGGTCCATTACATTTCTGAGTAGTGCTCATGTCCACAACAAGTAAGCCAGCATAGTTATCATGTAAGTGATCCTGCCTGCCACTAGAGAATATCTATATCAAAAAGGAATATAAGGACTATCTACTACCTAATTCAGAGTGTATTACCTGCATCTCACTCATTCAGTTTACTCTCAAGTGAACATATCCACACCATCGAGCATTATTCTCGCATACAGGTAGTGAACACAGCACTAAGAAAGATCGACAGCTTAATTTGTATGCCTATTTCTCTTATGTCATTTTAAACACCCTTGATGATGCCTTCTGTGGAAACTAGATTCATAAGGCTTAATACGTGTGTTGTATTCTGACATTTATCTCGGTTCATGTGAAATATCTGTTCATATGTAAGTTTAATCATTTAACCCATGATAATACCGGTAAACAATGTTTACTATCAAGCACCCCTTAATAGGAGCCTCAGACCAGCGCTTAACCTGTATCATGCATGAATAAATTTTACTAGACAGTCCTCAAGAAATAAAATTCACCCTTTTCCTATTTTAACAAGAATATAATAAAAGCTAACGAATGCTAGAAAGCTATCTTATTTTATGATTTCATAATATTATTAAAGATTATGTCAACTCACCCCCGAAAAATGAGTAGAACATAGACTTTAAAAACACCATTCTAGTTACATGTCGTCTTTAAAGTTTGCCCGACCCCCCATACTATTCTATGATATGGTCATCTACTGCGTAGCCAGGAAACTATTTATAGAATATTGTTCATTTGTGTCTATTTTAACACCCCCAGTCAGTTTACTATTCGACTCCTATAGCATCACAAAGGACGTCTCCTCCGGACCCACGACTCATAGGCGCCCTCGTCGCCATTTATGTTCTTTGAATCTTTACAAAGAATATATTTGTTCGGCGAAAGAACAAAACCGCCCTATTCGGTGATTAGCAGACATTTAAATCTGACTGAACGTGTTAATGTACGAACACAGAAAATCGCTGCGGGGTAGAAAGTTCCCCCAGGTAGGAATATGAACATTAATAGTAAGTATAACAATATGCTGCCTATCTTTGTCTACAGGGCAACAAACCCCAATGGGGATACTGACCGCGAGCCACGTTTGTCTTCCCCCATGTTTGTTACCAGGATTTCCGCATTCTTAGAACATGCTTTCACATTTAATATTTATTGATCCGAAGACAGCGTTCTGGAAGATCAAACAGCAGGCGACCACCTTTCGCCTAGTTGATCAAAGGCTTAGCTATTGATCGAACACAGAGAAAATTCCCCCTGTTCGGACCAATCAGGTGCGTTATAGTACTAAAACATATCACGTTACCCTCTACGCTATTGTACAGCCAGTATTTCGATCAGGGATATTTTACTAAGGCACTTCAAAGTTTTTAAAACAAACTCGGGTTCGGTAGGTGTTGTTCTACGATCGAAGAGATGAACAAAGTACTAGTTTGAGGCCATAGGCCACGCAAGTCCTGAAGTAATGAAAATTATGCATTGAGTATATTATCAAGAAATATATGTGGTAAATGAGTATAAGAGAAAAAATAAACTGAATTGAAAGAAAACAATAAGAATAAAAAAATTAGACATAATAAGATAATAAGAAATATACAAAATGTCACAGGAAAACAGATATCATTTAATAGGGTTAGGGCAGCCTACTCATCAATATTAAATTGATATAAATGATGCGGACAAGAATGCATGCGTAAAATAAATTATCGCGCCCGTCAACGTGTTTGAACAGCGGAGGAGAAGATGAGAATATGAGTTAATTAATGACACAGAATTCCAGTATGGGGATGGCAGTAGAGGTGCCGAGAAAAGATATGAGGGAGGGGGGCAGGGGCGGAGAGAAGAAATAAAAAATGCATGATACATTAACAGAAATGGATGAGGAGAAACAGAAGGCATCTCAGAATCGCGCAATGAACTTGGTATGGAAGATAAAAAGCGGAGACTAGAATCGGTACAGAACAGAAACTAGAGGTGGTATGGTGTGACGAAAGAGGAGAGGATTGGCTGACACTGTAAACAGAAAAAGCACGGCACAGAGAGAACAGAGAAGTAAGTATAGGTATGGAGAATTGGAGAAACTAAACTGACAGCAAAGTTCTTTTAGATAGCGAGTAAAAGGCTTAGTATGTGGGGAGAAACAGAAAGTAAGAAAAAGGTGGATTGAAACAGAAGAAGGGGGGGGGAGGGAGAGTGAGGAGACTGGCTTAAAGGTAACAGAAGGAAGTGATAACAGATGCGAAAAAAACAGAATGAAGGTAAAAGGTGGAGAAAGAAACTCAGTAAGAAGTATAGAGTATGGTAACGAAACAGAAGAAGGAAAAAAAAGCTTAAATGTTAGATGTGGTCAGAAACGAAGAGGAAAGCTTGTGTGGCAGAACCAGAAGAAGGAAAAGCGTGGATAAACAATAATTTGAAGATTAAAGAAAAAGAGTGGAGAAACACAGAAGAAGGAAAAGTAGATATAGGAGAGAATACCAGATAAGAATTTCGGAAAACAAAATAGGAGAAATGGAAACATGAAGAATAGTATTTGAGATGGCCAATGTGAAGAAACTAAATTACAAAAATGGCTGTATGATATATAAAATGGTTATAAAAAAAAATATCCGATACCATCATCAATCAACCGTATTATTAGACTTTTTAACACAGTACACTGACAATAAAAAGATAGGACCCCGGCAAAAACGGTGGAGAAACAGAGAAAAGGAAAAAGGTGGACGATGTTTTGAGGCTGGAAACGCGACAATTGCGCGTGTTGTGGGAGACACGAGAATACAGAGGAAGTAAGGAAAAAGGTGCAGGATTGGACATCTCTTCCAAAGAATGAAGGGAAAGGTATGGAGAAAACAGAAATAATGAAGAACGGAAAAATCAAAATGGTGGAGAATCAGAAATCGTCATATAGCATAGATAAGGAAAAGGTGTTGTAGAGGATGAAACGGCAGGAGAAAAACAGCCAAGAGTAGGAATAAGGTGTGTGTGGGGAGGGTGTGGGCTGGAGAATTATATTCTGTAGAATAGGAATCAGAAGAATGGAAACAACAAGGGTGTGAGGGGACAGAAATGCCATCCAAAACATAATATGAGAAGTGGAGCAACCAACAGAAGAATGGAAAACGGTTTAGGAGAGAACAGAAAAAGAAACAAGGAAATGTGATGCCGAGATAACAGAAAAGAATGGAAAAAGGTGCCAACGGAAGAAACAGAAGAAGGAAAGTTGTTGCTGTGTGCAGCAAACAAGAAGACAGGAAGAATGTGATGTACAAATTTTTTTAGTTTTGTCAAAATTGATGGAGCACGAAATCTAAAGTAGACAGCAATCAGAAGAAGGAAAACTCGTGACTTTCCGTATGTATTTAAACGGCTGTTTTGAAGAGAGAATCCCAGCATACCAGAAGTGGAAGGAACAAGAATAGAGAAAGGTACTGAAGCAAGGAAATAGAGTTGGTGTGTGTGAAGAAAATAGAAGAAGGAAAAGTGATATAGTTGGACGAAACAACCAAGAAAGAATGAAAGCATGGAATTGTGAAACAGCAGATAAGAAGATAAGCCTTTACGAAGAAAGAAAGATAATTAATGAGATGAGTAGACAACGAAGATGGAAAAGCATGGAGGGATTGCCACAGCAAATTGCGACTCTTTATGATAATCCATTGAAATCGGTGAGTCCTACAGGCAGCATGGTGCCAACACAGGTATATCCAACCATATGGATTGGTTGTGTAGACTATTGCACTCTATCTATAACACGCATTATCTAAAACAAAAAGTCTGGGGTGTAATCACAAACCGAACAATTGCGGAAAAGCCTACCTTAGTACGGCATATACTCTTTCATCAGAAGTGTCAACTGGTTATAAATACTACTATATAAGTACCTATGAGCAGCAAGATAGAATCAGCGTCCTAGCTCTGAGTGAATTCGTTTACTGCAATATTATATACTCACAGTTTGTCTAAACTTACATATCACTACTTATGATTGATGGTCCAGTGTGGGCTTCCGAGCAAACCGATGTACTCAATGAACTCTAATACTTCACAAATCACGACAGCTGGAGTGAAAAAAGCGCCCGTATGAGTTCTATAAATAAGATGGATTGTAAGTTTGAGCTTCACTATTTTGTGCCCTATCTTTTCGTTTCATTAGAATTATATCCCTCGGAAACAAAAAAGGAGGGTTAAGTTTGTAACAAAGGTCCCTGGAGCCCAAACTATTGCTGGACTGCCGTATATACTGGCCAAGCACGGAGAAGAACATTCCAGCACCATCATGATTATGAGCTATACTAAAGCTTTTACGTTCTACCCCAGTCTTTGCTTGCATGGAAATGTTATTTGTTCTGCAGGACGGCTCCAAACCACAAATTAACGTCTCAGTAACGGAGTTCTAGGATACTAACTCTTGCGACCACCACTTAGGCGTAGATTAGACAAGGCGATATAGCTTGTCCCTTTGTCTCTTTCATAATTATCTTCTCATATGACGATTGCGTGTGGGTAAGGGTTTCATTTATAGTATTTTTAAATTTTGTTTTTTTTTTTTATTTTAATTCTTCGTTTTTTTATTTTTTTTTATATTTTGTTTTGTTTTGATTTATTTTTTTTATTTTATATAACAGGCCTCGATGCCAAAACTAAGAGCACGGAGAGAATCAAGAAAAAAGTATTCAGTGGTGCTACTGCGTAAAATACGTAAGTACTAGTTAGTATGTTGAGCACAAATTATTGTCTATGTCCCCTATTCAGATGCTGGGCGATTTTGACCCCCCTGATGATTAGTTGCCCGCTTTCTGAGTATGGTTCTAATGCCTAAATCAGAAAGCACACTACTATAATACTCCCAACCGTCATGCATAGTCAAGTCCTCAAAATCACAGTTAAGTCTGGATTAGGGAAGAGGCCTGGACTGAACTAGTAGCGAAAGCGATTCTTCTCTATGATTTCAGTGTGCAATGGTCAATCCTAAGAGTGTCCAATTTTCATGATTCGTTATAAGCAGAGTAGCCTCCCGTAAATTAAAACAAAATCGTAGGTGAGTCATCACGAGAAGTTGGAAAATGAACACTGACATCAGATTAAGTTCGGTGGAGAAACTTAGAGTCCCTGGATGCCCACTTCTGTTTTCATCGCCGATGCTGCCTTCTTACCTTGTCGACCACTTGTCCTAGATATACCTCTGGCATAGCCCTTATTTTACTAGACCGAAAGGGCATTCGGCATTCAATAAAGAAGTGTTTCATAGGTCTACCTCGTAAAACGAAGCACGACAGCTTGGATAGGAGACTTTTTTATCAGGCCTATTAAATCGAGGAATGTCCTAAAGCAAGAGATCGTTGGTAAGACGGAAGATGAAGATTGGTTGAATCCTGATAATACCGCCTTTCATCCTTTGTTGTCCTCAAGTCGTTTTGTACAAATTTGGATGTATGAGTAGTCATTCCCATTGGGACCAATGACTTAACAACCCACAAATATGCCCAGATTCCAATACATCAGAAATGACATATCATAGTAAGTCGATTGGATCAAGGGCTTGAAGTAAACAAAGAAGAGAGAGACATGTGCTTCCGATTCCGTGTAAACAGGACGAAGATTACGTCTTCACTTTAGGTCTACTAAAAATCCCCAAAAACCCCTTGCAAGGGACCCAAGTAGAACAGTTCCCAAACTCCCTAAGCTTGGTTTGCTTCTGGGTTCATATGTTCCTGCAGGAATAGCCAGAGAAGATCGCAGTCGTAACACGGACAAGCCTGTTATATAGGGGTAAACTAAGATGCCTTATAAGGAGACATCAAGACTCTCTTGCTCCAGGATAAACACAGATTCTGTCTTGCGGCGTGAGGAAGTTGCCTCGTGAACATAAAGACAAATACTTTTGAATGGAAGGACCTAGGACCTAGAATGGAAACAGGCCAGGAGGAAGACACGTCAGGACTCAGGCTATGTTAGTTATGTGGCAGATAGTTCCAATAAACAACTACTCACTTCACGGTGAACTCGGTTACTTTTTTACGGGAGGTGCTGCCGGTAGTTGATCCAGGTTTACATATGGTATGTGTGTATGAGCATGGTTCGGTTTGAGTTTATCAATCTTCCTTTTAAATGGTGGAAGGCGATGGAGTTTGGTGCTAGAACGTTTAGGGCAGTGCGCATCTGATAATCGTAATATGTCATTTGAAGGGAGCATTCGATCAAAATATGAAAATATAGATAAGTGAATTATGATGTATATATAAATCATAATCAACATCCTCATCATCATCACCATCGGCCATCACCCTATCATTCAATCACTATCATCGGCTTCCTATCAAACATCATCATCATGATCACCTCTCAATCAACTATCACCGATTCATCGATCACCATTCATCACCCATCACCAATCATCACCGTCACTGTATCATCACCATTCTAATCAACCTTGTCCAACCTCCATCATAACCATCCTTCCAATCAACTATCCACCCGTCCTCATCAACACCTTATCACCATCACCAACCTCACTTGCCTTTTTATTCCAAGTATTCAACAATCGTATCATCCAAGGGTTCTATCATCACCCACCACAACATCAATCACGATCAAGTCGATCACATCATCCATAAACACCATCCACCATCAACCATCACAATCAACATCTATCACCATTGACACGATCATCAACTATTCGAAGACCGCATCACATCGAACATCACCATCAAACATCAATCTAGTCACCTTTGATATGATTTCACATCCAACCTACCATATCACTATTCCTTATCCTGATTTCATCAAAATCAATTCAACCAACCTCTAAAATTCAAACATCCAATCCCAACCATCAAGATCATCACCATCGACCCTATCTTAACACAGATCATCATTCAATTTATCCATCTTCACCCATCCATTATAAAGCCAGAATAGATAGAACGCCCATGCCTCCCATATCAACTGACAAATAGACTTAGAGAGAAATCCCAGAGCCCACGCAGAACATGTTTACACAAAACATTCTCACATAATCTGTGCCACAGCAACAACTACCCTCAGGTGCGTGTTTCTCTAGCATGAGTTTATACATGATTTGTTTGAGCGTTGCGCAATCTAACTAATTGCTAAACATTATTCGCGGGTTCTGATAGAACGACACACACTGAACAGCGACATCATGTTGAACGGGAATCCCCACAGCATGCAATCTAATTTATCAGTCCACCTCCCAGTCCGTTAGTTCATTTCTCAAAACCCAAGATCGAGATAGAAACTGCAGAGACAAGAAAGAGCTGAAGAGAATCTCGGCATAGACGACTAGCAGGTATAAGATGACATGACATGTGGCCACCTAATCCTCCCAAAACATACCCTAACCATATGGTGCTTTTTTTTGTACCAACGCATTAGCGTTATATAAGAGAAAAAGAGGAAGTGAAGCGCACTTTTGACCCAAATACCAAATCACAAGGAGAAGTGTGTTTATTGCGCGTCATTTTAATTTAATAGCGGCTTTATCTCCATGAGAATAAAAGCCATTTTTTTTCAAAAAAAAAAACATTGAGTAGTTTGGGATGTAATATTAGCTTTGTAGATTTGATATGATGAAAAGTCAAGGCAACTAACGCGCATGGAATAGCCTTGAAACACTCCAGGTGACTCTCCACAGAACTACTTAGAGTCGAAGAGTTGTAGAGGAAACGGACATACAGGATTTATTGGTGATTGGTTGACTTATAGGTTTCTGCTAGTTGATAGTAATAGGTGGCGAATCTCAAGGTGGAGCGCTTGGACACATGCATCTGTAATTATTAAGGAAGTGAATGAGTCAGTCACCATTTTGCTTGGTGTAGAGATAGCGCTGTCAGAGAAAAAACAGGGAAAGTAAGTTTGTATGTTTGGAATATATTTAAAGGAAGTTTGTTTAAACTCGATTGGACTATTTCTATAAGTCTATGGAAGAATGTTACCAATTCTCAACACATATTCTGTGATTTATGTAGTGTGGTGTTTGAGAGATTGGAATGCAGATTGAGAAGATTGTAGATTGTGCTGTTGACAGATGTGGTCTTTATTTCTACTGGTTTGTGCGTTATTATAGGTTAATCTTATATTTGCCCACAATATGGACACTCCACAATATATTTGACTCCCGATCTCCCTCCCTTATGATCACACAAAGGATGGCATCCTCTGCGAACAGTGACACAACTCCGTAAGCACCGGAGCAATCCTTCGATCATGATGGGGGAGTTAGCACTCTACCAATGCTGTATCATACAGGCAATAAACTACCACGATTCAATAACTCATTATATTCTTTGCTTTGTACCGTGGGTTGCGTATTTCTATTTTTTTCTAAATTTCTGACCGTTGTTTAAAACAGGTTAGGTACAGTCCGACGGCTGTGTATGCCTTACTCTTTTACAGATTTTCCAAATGCCTAAGGGATTTATCAAACATGTCGTAACCTTGCACACCGCCGCTATATCGATATCCCTATTTCTGTCACCTTATCCGAGAACGGCCTTATGGCTATTCTATAGATCTCACTACCCACGTCTGATCAGTGGAGATGCCACTGACACCGACAATCATTCTAGGATTTAGTTGCATCCACTTTCTGAGTTTTCCTGAACAAAGCAATTATCCATCAATATCACGATTCTCTGGTGTGGCTGGAGCGAATACCACTAGAAACACTTTTTCAGAATTAAAGCCGGGACGCTCATTAACATACTCAAGCCTACTCACGCACAAAACCCCCACAGAAGTGGATCATACTTCCTATGCCCAAAACGAGAGAGACAGATAGCTTGCTCGATGTTTATGACATATGTTGAAGCGTAAAAAAGAGGAAACGCGTTTCTTGCACGTTTCGCTGTAATCTGTGTTTTGTTCACCACGTTCCGCAAGGGAGGCCGACATGGCCGAGAGATTCCATTTATGTGCTAGTTTTGCATCGCACTGCGATTGCGGAATATGAGGATCTTCGTCAATGGTAAGGTAAGTTAAAAAAAATAAAGAAAGCTAAAAGATGAAAGGATCATAAATTTATACATAAAAGCCGATTTCTAACAGGGTTCTATCCTGTACAACGAGTACCTTCTAGTACTGTCCTAATCATCCATAACAGGGTTCTGCGTCAAATCCTGACAAATATCTTAATTTTATCAAACTTGACCTCATACGTCACACGCCGGCACGACAGACATACGAGTCATCTTCAGGCTGAGAAGCTGGCATTGATACTGGTATTTATGTCGTGTGTGCATGTGTATTTCTCATTAATTGTTTATTATGGTCTAGGCAGTATCCTTTTTTGTCGACAGGCACTATAGGTTGGCTTTTGCGTTGGAATCTGCGGAGATAGGAAAATGACAGCCGAGGGAAATGCAAAATAGGTTTTTTTTTAAAAATAAGTTTTAAACAGAAAATAAACGACCGAATAACCGTATGAGCCCCCAGACCACCAGATCTCTGACTCTCTCTCACTATTTTTTGTCATAGGGAAATTCAATAATAATAATAATTAATATAACAATTTGATTTCCAGTTTATCAATTAGGCTCTTAAGTTAAAACGATAGTTTATAACCTAATGTGTGATATTTCTTACTAGCTGTTCAATTTTATTTATTTTTGCGTCTATTTCTTTTGCATAATTGATTGTCTTTACAGTATATAGTTGTTTCTGTTCTTTGTTGCCTTATAATATGTTTAGCTGTTTTATTTTTTTCCTTGTTTTGTATTTATTCATGTCATTCGTCCTACTTTTCATTTATATTTTCTTTCTTACCTTCAAGGAATTTTTACTCGTTTTAACTAAACATTTATTTTTTTAGGTGAACCTAAAATTATCTAGCTGTTTGTTAGCGTGACCTCCCCATTTGTTCCAGCACCTTGTTAGCCGCACTTTGGTATTTAAGTTTCTTTGTTGCATTTGCATCTCCCCTGTTCTCAGTGACTGGCCCGAGGACTAGGGTATAAGGGATATACCAAATACATCCCCTTATTATTTTTTCTAGTTAGGTTGTTCTTTTCTCTCTAAAACATTAGCATCTTTTTTTATAAGCGCTGTTCTTATTCATAGAAGTGGACCGATAATTAGACAAAAAAAAAAAAGACAAAAGAGAAAGACCAACCCTCGTTATTTGTGCTTGCGAGCCAAGAGACATGCTACGATACAAACTGACTGACTAAGGAGGTGTTACGTGTTCACCATAGGCCGAATCTTAAGCAATGTTGCTTTAGATTCCACTACGTTTTCAACTAAATAAAATAAATAAAATGCTGTCACTTAGCAGACCTTCCATACATGATTGCGATTTTCGAAGTCATTTTTAAGCGCGTTAATACCATTACTTGGTTACAGAAGTGTCAGCTTTGGATCATATGCTGCTGCTTACTCCGCGTAGGTCAGTCGCTCGTGAAAACGACTGCCAGTATGTTTTGCTCCCCGACATTCTGGGTTTTCATTCTGTCTATTAGTTTTCTTTTCCCTCCCTACAAAAATTTACTCCTATCATTTGGACATAAAGAAATCCATTCAATAGTACTCTCTTCTCTCAGCTAGTTCTTAGGTAGCGAAATTTTTTCTAACTAGTATTATATGTTTATCACTATGTAAGCATGTATCCGTCTAGTAGCTAGAATGTTCGGAGGTCCAATGAGTGTACATTAAAATTATTAACCCCATCCTCCATACTTGCGTAAAGTCGACATAAGTTGCATCATTATTGGAACTACGGGTACTAACGAATTCGAACAGCGAGAGATCGACCGTCTTATGTTGCTTCACGAACTATGGAGATTTCGCATGTAAAACACTTAGTCCATGGCGAAACAGAGTACTTGCCGAAATACGTTTGACGCTCCTAGTTGTCCGAATGCTTATTGAATTAGTTGCAAATTATCCTGAATAACTTTTGAATACCTCCATTGCGGTGACCTGAACGAATATGAGGCCACAATCGTGCCACCTCCTGTCTCGGGCGAACAGACCTCTGGAATTATTGCCGATAATTTTTTATTTCGTTGGTAATTCTATTTTTTAGTCGTCCCAGTGGCGTAAAGTTCTGCCCCATTGTTCTTCGTGCTATATACCATCGTTGGAGAGCAGATGTGATTGTCTATAGGGCCCTCTGTCTGAGGCCATACTTATGCCAGTCTTGGATTGCCTAAATATCCTTTAGTGCAATTCGCTCGTTTAGAGCGAATCCTCCCCAGGTCTTTGCTGTTGGTTACCAAAGTGTAAGGTTTTTATCGAATTTAGATAACCCAGGTTTGCAGGTTACACATGTAACTTAATAAGCTAGGTTGCACGTGTACAACGACTACAAATCCAGGTTGCCGAAGCCTTTACATCAAGGATACCATAAACCAGGTGCAGTTTAGATATTGGGTAGTCCTCAGAACTTCGAGGGGGTACAGCAACTGTCACTATTGCCCGTATCAAAAGGTTTGTATGAAACCCGTAAATTCTAGTTAACCACCCTTAAACCCATCTATCAACATATACCTTGGTTTATTCCTTTTCATTTACCAACCTATACGATTATGACTATCAAACCAGTAACACATTCCATTATCTCCACACATGTTCCCATTAAACTGAAAGAAAGCTTTTGGTATTCAGCACACAGGTTGACACGCCTCCTACACCCCATCCTCTATCTGTGGAGTCGCTGCACTCGAGTCCAGCGGATAGCCAGACATCTGGACGACGCCTGTCTGCAAATTCCCACTTTAACGTTAATTGCTTAATAAGATCCAAGTCCATACTGCGGGACCGAGGACCCAAACAAGATGGACGTTATCGAACAAAATACACTTTTTACTCCGTACGCAGCTTACTTACTAGTAGTCACCCTTGAAGTACAGAATGCGATAATTGCCCATACGGAGATTTAGTCTGGATTATACGTAACATCTTCACAAAGGCCTACCAGCCCAACAGCTACCATAGAAAAAGATCTCTAGGCTCCAAGTGCCTTTAATGATCCGACATCTATCGTTGCAGTTTTTTCTGTTTTTTTTTTTTTTTTTTTTATAACAGAACAACAATCATGAGGATAACTGTTTTTTCAATGTTTCAAAGGTTAGTCAAGGTGCCTTTTAATATAGCTATGTTATACATAAATAAAGAAATTGAATACTGATTCATATACCCATTTCTATCCCAATTAATAATCATAACAGAGATCTGTTGTTATTTGTTCTTGTTTAACTTCTATGTTGGGTCTTGTATTTTAGTTTCTCTACATTAAAATATAAAATTCCTACACCCTGGCGGGCTCATGCATCCTATAATTCAATTAACTTCTCATTAGGGCTCTGGGGTCTGTGCGATAATTCTTTAATTTGTGCCTTAATGCCTTCTCTTGGACACAAACATATCTCTTTCTCAACCTTGTGTTGCCTCTGTACACTTCAGTCGCTTTTTTTAAGGATTCTCTGAGCTGAAGAATTATCGTTCCAGCAAAATACTCATCTGTTTAGGTACCAGAATTACTCTTTTAAGGTAAATTTCTAGATTACAACTATTTTTCACGAGGAAGATGGCTAGTTCTATTTATTAAACATTCGGAAGTCCTATCAATAGACATTATGCTATCTTGTATTCTTCAAATTCTCGTTATCAAGTCCTTTGTCCTATCTACTCTCAAATACACTCTTGTGACACAGGTAAGGCGGAATAGTTCATCCGCTCGATGCTCGCACTCGGAATTATTTAACTGCTTTATTTCATATTTTGAGACACCTGTGTCAGAGATTTGGAAAAAATCTTTCCTCTCTATTTTTACAAAAAAAAACCACTCATTTCTCGTAGGACCACTTACTGCTGTAGCGCCTCTGTGCTCACTGTATTGCGTTGCGTCAAGTCCCTTATGAGGTATTAGATTAAAGAGGGCGGACATGTATAATTCACATCTCTAGACTTAAAATAATATTAATATTTTTACCAACTGAAAAACAGATTTTAAGTTTTTATTTATTGAGTAAAAAAAAAAAAGCCCCCCCCACCCCCCCCCCCCACACCCCCCCCCCCCCCACACAACAAAAAAAAAACAAAAAAACAAAAAAAAAAAAAACATAATAAAAAAATTAAATAAAAAACCCCCCCCCCCGCTGGCTTATTACTGCTGAGTAAATTGTGCTGTTTTCTCTATTACAAGTTCTGGTCTAACACTTAATTGTCTCTAACTTAATTTGTTTAATCTTGATAATTTAGCGATTATAAATATGCTATAGCGTATGATCTATTTAGATGTTTTAATTATTTGGTTCTTGTAAATTGACCTTTTGTATAGTTATATGTAAGACTTATAGAAAGCTTCATTCTCTTGCAATGTTTAATTCTTGTTCTGTGAATGTGTCAGACGGATCTCTATACAGTCTTCGTCTCAAAGATACCACTATTGGAGTGTAACGACTTCTTATGTAAGTGGAAATAATTACCTTGCTAGAGATTGAATGGAGTGGATGAACTATTTTCTGGACAGAGCGTTTAGGTCCATTGAGTTATGGCTTCTGCTGAACTAGCCTCTCCGCGCAGAGGAACTAGGAGTACTTTTGTTTTTCACAAAGCATGGAAAAATATGCTATCAATAGCATTGAGAAGAAATTAAGAGCCACGAAAGGAAGGAAATGCGGATGAAGCAAAATAACACGAAGAGAATACTGACCTGGAACATGGAGAGACAAAGACAAGAAAATAATACCTCAAGTGCTAAGGAAGAACATGCGAAACTATAGCTTTCAACCCTACAAAAATCGGAATAATCAGGGATATTACTTGGATTCTCTCTAAACTATATCAACTTGCAATTTATTCCTTCAGGAATACGCATAGAGCCCCACATCTTCTGCCCGATGTTTGCTCTTCACCATCTTCTGTGGGTAAAAATTTTAATCATATATATAACCAAAAAAAAATGCAACCACATTGAAGAGCCAAGTTCTAATGTCTCAGGCTTTAATATGTTCAGAGCTCATTTAAACGACAGAGCCAGGGTCACGGATGATATCTGCTCCTAAAAGAAGCACTGTCTGTCGGTTACATGTTTGAGTGGGCTGCGCCAAGCACCAATCCTGATTGAAAACAAGATTTGAGGCACCAGCACTGTTTGCCAACGTCGCCTAAATATCTTTCTGCGAACGAAGAGAGCCTTTCCTCATACCTCAGGCATAAAAAAATCACAACACGGGCCATATCTACAGAACAACAACCGCCACCAACAACCTGGTTAACAAAATAGGGATTGTGCTGGTGAAACCCAAATAGGTTCAATCAACGGAAAAATGGAATATTACGCAACCCTAATGGGGCCAAGGGCAACAGGGCATGGCATTACTCTTGAAACATCTCAACTGTCGAGCCCGTGACCACTATGGAAGACAAACCGTTAAATCAGGCATTTTAACTTACGCAATCAGTTCCTTAGACTGCTAGCCTGCCTTGAGACTCGCCGCTCAATCACACAGAACTTAAAATACCCCCACAAAAGCCTTCAAGGTCACCGGATTACCATTGCGATTTTTTGTTCCAGGTTGAACCTTGTTGAATCGAACAAACGCCGCGGAGTGCATGCTGGATGCAGGGATTAAAAATTCTCCAAAAATTGTGTGCGAGACATGTCGCACCGTAAAATCTCATACCCAGCTCGGTGAGATGAAGAAACACTACACCCCTGTTACTTAGGGCGTTCTCTGCTTATTATCAAGGCACAGTTGGAATCGTGATATAGCACTATGTCCTCGCTACTACAAGTACACATTCTCTTCTGAGGTTCAACTAGACCCCTTGATCATGTAGTCACTCGGTAATTTTCGAATTAAGCAGTATGTTAGTAGTTTGTTGATGCTGATGGCTAAATTGTAGCCAGCCTGCCACCTCATGACACATCAAACAGTAAGTGTCATTGATTGTTTCGCCTTGTTACTCTTAGTCTTTGTTATTTGTAGAAGTAATCTATTCATTGAGAGTTAGGTACGACTTTGCTAAAACGGCCCCACAAGGCGTAGGTGTTTCTTTAACGAATCCGCTCCGATAGGCCGACAATCTGGATAGAATAGATCGAATTACTGTATATTCAGCTAAACCTACGATACGAGTTCGACTCGATTTTGTTAGCGAGGGATAATATAATATCAATCTTTAGTGAGACTACTGCACTATTGGCAATCTAGGGGTTGATGCGTACAGACAGTCTCCTACTTTTTTCCTCAATGAACTAGCGCATGCTATGCGAAGTTATCTCACGGACCTCCAATGGCCTATAGTACTCATTCTGCTCCAACATTTTCCACTAGAAAATAGTGGAAGAGTGCAAAGGTAATCTGCACCCACCCAGTAACTGCACTTTTAATTCCTTGAACAAGTTTTGATTAGATCGGAGTTTGAGCGTTCCACTCACTATCTGCCGTGCAGCAACCAAGTGTGAAATAGATCCGGGGTAGTAATCCGGCTCTCAAAATCTTCATACTTGGCTGGACCCATCCGGTCTGCAGCAGTAGCATCTTGGGACTCGAAAACTTCATGTGTATTCTAGATATTATACCCTTCTCTTTAAGCATTGGGAGATAAGCCAGGCACTGATAGTAGAGAAACTGAAAGTGAGGAATCTCTAAGCAATAAAGACTTCACCTCAATTCCGATAAACCTAACCCAATTCTCTTGGCGCTCTCATCAGAAACTAGTGCTTTGGAGCTCCTTAGGCCCCGAGTCCAAATTTCTTTTGCCGGTACCATAGTATCTTAACGCGTCTATGCCCGTGACGGATGCATTGGAACTATACGCTATTCAGACTAGCCAAGATATCGATTTGTGGCCCATTACCTCTTCCCTCTATAACACGGGAGAAATGGCCTTAGGTTACAAAGAGGAACTGGGTAAGGCATGAGAGACCTCAAGTTTATTGTATTTAATCCCTTGGAATTAACTATAGTCTGTTCATCCTAACGTCGTGAATTCCGCACATAATCCTCATCCACTCTCTGTGCTCGAGGCTATCATGAAAATGTAAGAAGTCGTCCAAATTGTCCCTTGGCCAGAGAACATACAAATGGTTCAGGACATGTATCTTTCTCGTGTCAAACTGGAGAAACAGGCCGATAGAGATGAATTCCCTGCGTTCACTAGAACTACGCTCCTCTTACCTGGTGACAACTGAGATAGGTAAATTTGATGTTCCTATAGAGCCTTTCGGTAATTATGTGGAACGCAGGTCAATCCGATACGATGATATGAAACTCTTATAAATAAAGGTTGTGTATGAAGGTCTACGGCAACACTGCATCACGCAAAACTATTTGCTATAGATGTCAAATTGTACTAGCTATGAGTGTATGGCCGCCTTTTTAGGGCAAGTGCTCTTTTGCACAAAGGAGCTGAAGCTTAGATGTGTCAATGAGAGTCGACAAGTTTTCCATAGATTTTTCAATGCAATGAGGAAGACAGACAAAGAACAAGAGAAGAAAGCAAAGGCCCTTCGTATGACAGGCGCGGATATAAAAGTTTTGCGCGTGGCAGAGCTTGTGTGCAACTGCTCCACCCTACTAAGCCTATGAATGATTTAGATGGAAACGGGTGTCATAGGTTGCTATGTGTTGAATATTACTAGGCATATAGTTCAATGTCCAAGTTTCTGGCATCGATTTGACAAGCCAAGTGCATAAAAGCAGACCCAAAATAGAAGGAAATATTTGCATTGAAAGAATGCTAACACGGATGGACACGATTACATTGAATGTCCTAGTGTTTTAGGACATAAAGAGAAAAGATGTCGGCCCTTTCTGAACTTTAGCTTGCCGTTGCCGCTAACAACCGAATCTTTCAAAATAATAAACGGGAATTTATCAGCCATTGGGACCTTAATTTCTCCCAAACTCTGTTCAAATAATATCCACATGTTTTTCTGACTAATAAGTTGAAACGAGATCATCTAACCCCGACTATCATTTTCAATTCTTAGGTCGTATTCTATTATTTTTTTTCACCCTCTACTACTAAATTTCTCACTACTCCATTTGACAAGCAAGAAACCTTAATTGTCTCCCTCGTCTATCTCGACTTAAGTCTTTAAGCATCCTTTAAAGCAGTTAGTCTTGGATTGCTTACTAGCCTCAGGATTCTCGCGTTCCTGAAGGTAATAGTATTATTGTTCCCCCGTTTGACCAGCGAAAGTAAGAAGTACATGGAACACGGCTACAACGATTGAGGGTCGATACAGGAAGTCAAGGAGCATTCCGTTTCTTTTGATTGTTCCGAAATTAGCGACGACATGCGTAAACAGCCGAAACGATAGCTGACGCCATATCTAATATTGTACGGCTCGAGTTCCGAGGTTTTTTGCGCAGTGCATATGAAGTAGTTATAGTAATGATGAACATCTGGTTAACTTTCTATACACCCATGGGACCAGAAACAAGAATGTGTTAGCAACACAACCCACACCATGCCCGCGAAACAGGGGAATCCCATTATTCCCGCCTTGCATTATATATATTGGATCTTTTCTTGCATATTCTGTTGTCTTGGATAACCAATCGTTACTGGAGGGCAAGACAGATGGTGCATTGTATGGGCCTCTTGTCGAGCGCCCTACTTTGCACCTTGTTTGCAAAATATCCTCTTAGTGAAATATTACACGTTCTCTGAGCGTAATACGACATCGTATCCCACCCAGGGTTGCCCGATGTTAAAAGGTAGACTAGAACAAGATGTATGTTTCTTAGCGCAGTTCATAAGCGTCGTATTCTATTGCTACCTTGCCCTCTTATAAATCTATGTAGTTGCACGTTACAACGTAACAAATCCAGGGGTTGCGGTTGAAATCATAATATTGTTACCTCTGCACTCCTAACCAGGCCAGATTCCTAGCCGTACAATAACCAGATAGGTGACCAGCATCACTACGCGATGATCCAATCCACATCTGCTGTTTAGCTATATCAAATGGCTTTAATCACGATTTCCACCTCCAATTTCATTAGGACTACTTCCCACCCAGGAGTCTTACCCCGATACCCGCTTATTTTGCCGTCAATAGGTCTACTCGGAACATACCCAACCAACTATGCATATCAACTATGCCCTAACCCATTCCATACCACACATTCACATAACAGGCAAAGCGATACATTATTTCAGCAGAATGGCTTGGCTAGTCATGACACTTTTTCGGATACCCCAATGCCCCTTAATCTCATGATCAGTTGTGATATCGCGTGCCAAATGAGTTCCCAGGGAAGACAGATTCTCTGTTACACCCTCTGAACCATTAAACTGTGTTATAAGAACCAACCCTATGGGCAGACCCAATTCAGAGATTCGTTCGAACCAAAATTCATTCTCCGCGGAGCTATACATTACAGTCGTCTACTTGTGAGGAGACTCATATAGAGCGCTAGTGTCATATCCACAAGCCTACCCACTGGAGAGCAATAACTACCATAGAAAAGTATTCTCTGGTCCAAAGATTAACATAAGTGCATGTATCGACCACGACTTTAAGTTGATCTTATTTTTTGTATTTTTTCTTTATAAAGAACAGTTAGAAGCTAAACTTTTTGCACATTGATTCTCTACAGTATTATGTGACTGTTTTCAGCTAATTATATGTATCAAAAAGAATTATGATAAGATTCTTATACTGTAGTCTTTATCCAATTTGTAACATACAGAGGTCCTAGTTGGCTTATATTTTTTTCTTGTAAATTTATCTCTTGGTTGTATTTTGTATGGATTAAATATATTTCATTACACACTGGCGGAAGGCTCCGTTCGGCGAGCCATTAATCTCAATTAAACTTCTATATGTCGTGGTCGGCGACGTATAACTTTTAATTATGTGTACTGGACACCAAATCTCTTATCTCAATCTTGCTTTCCCGTTTCTGTAGTGCCCTTTAAACAGATCGTCTTTTGTAGGATTCCTCTCTGTAATTACTATTAAGAATTTTATCGTACCAGAAAATTTACTAATAAATATCCTCTGTTTAGGTACCAACTGAACTCTCTCTTTTAAAGTAAATTTCTTCCTAGAATACACTATTTTCCGAGGAGAGGCACAGTAGTTCGTTTGAATATATAAATCGGGATGCTATCAATAAGACATCTAACTATCTGTACTTCTTCATTCACGCCTTCAAAGAACTCGTCCAATTCTCCTCAAAAACATCGTGACAGTAGGTAGAAGAAAAAAAAAAAAACAATTTTTTTCATGTTTTAAAGCTTTATTTATTTTTCGATAATATTTCCTAGAAGTATACACGCCACACAACAAGAACCACATATAGTCCCCTAATATTAATTGTATAGACTTAATTTTAAAGATTCTTGACGTCATTGATGATCTTCCTCACAAAGAAACATGCCACACTTCCCATAACTCACAAAATGCAGTGAGATGGGAAGGGGATACGGAAAAAACAACTGGATTGGAATATACTGCTTAGTGTTAAGACCATCAAAAGTTGAGGAGTCTTCTTTAGAACACAATGTTATAAAGCATTCCTTATCTTTGACAGATCAGCCAGTGACGTACCTGTAGATTAGGAGGAGGATTGCATGACATGAACGAACGCAATAAACAAATGCGTCAAGAGAATTAAGAACTCGAAAGATTCGCTAAGTGGGATATAATCAGACTAGTGAAAAAAAGTTACGAGGTTTTATAAGGCAGGAACGAATTTGAACGAAATGACCAAAGAACCAACTAGCTTAGGAAACTGCTGGCCGGCACCTTCAGCCCGCAGACGCCTTGAAATATGTTAGAAATCCTTGCTTTGTTTCCGTGTGCTAGTAGTTGCACACGTCTAAACTAACTAATAACTTATTCAACTGAACAATTGTTAGTTGATGACTAAATACTGCCTGCAGTCTTGTCAGCTTTAGGGTAATCTTTGGTCCCACGGAGGAAATCTCGCAAGCAAGCTAATCATCAAGTAACCTGACCATTTGGCTCCAGTGATATTCTGTAGTTGATGCACTCAACTGCCTAGCGTGGATCTGATGGTGATTAGATTTGTGAAAACATCCTCTGCAAGGCCTGATCGATTTCTCTTATCAACCTGACAGTCAAATATAGATTCTTTAATGTAACATTGCTGATAAAAAAAATTAACCGTTGATACAACGTTAAAATTATCTCTCAAAGATCAAAATGTACGGGCCTATAAAAAATAATGCAGTGTTTTAACTACTAGTTAGAAGACATGCATACGCCCATGCCCGGGGTCAACTTAACCTCACCGCCCCATTGGCAAACTGAATAACTATCTGAGTTCCCCATCTAAACGCCATCAATCACTCCTGTGCAAAGGGCTCTAACGATTTCTTACCTTGGCTGTTTTAGACGCGGCTAATTGAGAATCCGGATTCATTAAAGTTAAATATTGGTAGTCACCTCCAGTACGGGTTATTTCAGAAGTTTATAATTTACTTTTATAGAAAAAAAGGTCATCCATTGTGATACTGAACACAGTGATCTTACTTTCAGAATATACTTGCCACTCTGCCTAAAAAGTGGTCCGCGAGGGATTTTAGTGCCGTTCCCCACGCCAGCAGTGTCCTATATAATACGACGCAACAAGGTCTATAATTCGGTGTGGGAAAGGACAAAAAAAATTCACGCTTCACCCGCAGCACCATTGTGTTGACACAAATGTGGATAAATCGGTTTATGTATGTGAAGACGTCGTCAATTTACGGGTTTAAACGCAAGAAATTGACAAAAGGTAAAAGGGACCTTTAGCTTATTAAATACGCCAACAGTCATTTCTTAGGCAACGCTTTTTACCGATACTTAGTCACTTATTTGAATCTTTTCAGCTGGCAATTTACACGCATTACGAGTGATGGATTGCTTCGAACAATATTTTCAAAAAACAAATAACCTTGGAAAAGCTAACTTTTTCTTAGCTTAAAATGTAATGTTATTCGGAACTTATAATAAATACTAGCTGACCCTGATGGCACCCATCGGTTATGAGCAGAGGATAATAATTATGCTTATTATATGGTATTACAGGCAGTGTATCAAGACTTATAATGAAACGATTTGTAATTGACAAATAGCGACTGTATGTTCATAATTCATGCGATTTAAAAAGAGAAGCGAAACTGCATATGAAAAACACACAAAAACATCGTCACTTAATTTTCAAAATAATTGCGCGCCTATTTGCTGACTTTTTCAAGATGCTCTAAAATTCTAGATGAATGATTAAAGAGATGAGGGTAGCGATTTAGTTGCGAAAGTCGTGGACTAAAAATATAACTCCTAGAGGGAAACATCTTGTATGATGTTCGTTGCGCTTAATGGATAAATTGCATGAATACATATGATTAGTATTAAACTAAACAAGCTGTCGTTCTTCTTGTTGCTAAAAAAAACGCCAAGTAGAGACAGACGATATTCGTCGCGGGGAGTAAGCTCAAGTGGCATCACTCCCTAACGCACTATTCGTTTCGTTGAAATAAAATACTGGATACTTGACTGCAGGTATGAAGCCCGTTTGATATTGAGCTTGGTATCTCGGTAAGAGCGTTTTGAAATTTGAATACAAGGGGATCAAAAGGCGAGTAGAGATTGGGCCCACACGAATCTAAACATTATTATCGGCTAGCTTCAGACGCCGCATTTTTTTCACGACTTCTGCCATTATGATGGTAGTGTGCAGATCATAATATTTGTCTGGTCCCAGTAGTATGACACCACTCAGACATATAAGAGTAGGATTATTTTTCTTCAAGTGTCAATTTGGCATACTGTTCAAGCGTGTAATTACCCAGAAGAAGGCTAATTTGTGCAATATTTAGAGGCCGGACGGCCATACTAGAGCCTACTGCAGCTCAGCCTGAGTTTTTAGTTCTTATTTGTGCCTGTAATGAGCAGGCTTTTCATAACCTTTGAACGTACGTATCATCTTATTTTCATTATTTCTGTAAGAAATCTGAACAGATTATTGTCTTATGCTATATTTTTAATATTAGTTTTATGATGGCTTTCGATTGTCGGAATTCTTTTGATACTGCGAATTATCATAATCTATCACCTTACAACAAGTCAAGCGATTCGCCTTCACTAGTTCATCCTCTCACCTCCACTCCGTTGAGCTACATTACGCGCACCAAGTTCAGTGGTCTAGTTGTGGAGTAACCATTAACAGAACAATCTAATCTACAAATAGAACTTGGCCTATCCAGCCATTGTAGGAGGTACTTTGAATAGTGGCGGTATACAGGTATGACGTTCAGACTGATTCGTGTGTTGAGCACTCATCAGTTTTGAGAACATATCACCATTCATCCTTATTCTTGTGCTAAGCATCAATCATCGAGCAGTCCGAATAAGCCTATGAACAGTATTAGTATCAGAGATATTGTAGTCTTGAGGGGGAACTGGATGGTTGAATATGAACGATAGAATGTAATGTACACTACTTATGTGCATAAAAAACCAACTCTTGGTCCAGAGAGATCTGACTCTTCCAAGACTCTATGTGGTGTTCTGTTCTCTTGTGTAGTGTTGTGATAGATATTTAAGTATTGGTGTATAGAAGTAGCGCTCAGGAAGGATTATGTGGTCTTAATGAATTGGATCAATCCCAGAACTGGATAGAACATTAAAATAACTGATAATTCCTCAAATGTATTAAATGTGTTACTTTATTAGAATCTGGCCCACAATAACACATACCATGAACCCTATTACTTTTATTTCGACTGTGTATGCATTTTTAATATTTTTATTCAGCGAACAGCCAAAGTTTTGTGTTGTTTGTCCAAAGGATTGACTTGGCTTATTTTCGTTCTAGTTTTATAGTTATTATAAATACACAGTGAGCGAAACTCCGTGCAGATCTAATCGTTTTATTGGACGTCAGAGTCCCATAGTATTAGTAGTGGTACATGCTCATTTCCGATATTGCCGCCCATGCCCTTCGAGCCATGACGGTGATACTATATTGGGGTCCACAGATTTCCTCACGCAACAGAACATACTCATTTCCAAGATACGTGCAGGCCGTCTAGGCCTTGCCTTGGATTTACAATATCACACTACTTATTTTATCTAACTAAATCCACACCATTCTCCCACTCAACTAGAACATGACCTAATGCTTAGGGGAAAGGTTGTTTCTAACTTGAATATTCTCTGCCCATCATGTAAATGCAAATGGTTTTGGGGCGTTTAGTCATAAGTTACTCTTAGGTCTGGGACTGTGTGGATTGAGGTAGCCACCCCAACAATGCACATTCATTAATCGTTTCACTTCCCAGATAATATTACAATACTTTAACAGTATAACACAGTACGTAATAATATAACTAGTCTATGTAAATACATATGTACACCAACCTTTCATCTATATAAATGCCATAGTATTCTATGCATTTTTAATTCATAATTTCAAAACCATTTTATATTTCACTATGTTATTTTTTGATTATCAAACATGTTCACTACCTCACCCTTTTTAGACCAAAAGTAAAACCTTGGTAATCAGAGAACCCCACAAATATTTAACGGTAACTTAAAGAAGAATAATAATTTAATATCAAAATTTTACACAAGTATGAGTTACCTCGTATAGATTTAGCAGATGAGTGCTTAATTATAATCTTTAACTATAATACTTATATAGAGCTTACATCTAACATATCTTGGTAGTCATGGTGCTGCTGTGGTGTATATACCGTAACTCTCTCACACAACACTTACAAGTATAATTACTTTTTTCGAGTACCACCTGTAGATTTTATTAACGCCTAGCCACATTCATTAGTAAAAAAAAAGATTATGTGTGAGAGTCGTACAGTAGGATTCGGGCAGAAGGTAGCAAGGCAAGTATCGGCCTTCTGGTACACATTCACAATCTACTTTATCTCAGGAGCCCACATTCTGGGTTGGATGCTCTAGAATGTCTCTTTCCACAGCTGATTCCTCATGCATCACACTAGCGAATTAGATTATCACAACCATAACAGTTACCATCCAAATTCAACTACCAAACATTCTATGCCTTTGCCTATGATTACTCGTAGATAGTATAATAAAATGTTGCGTATGCGACTATTGCGTAGGATATTCCGAGATTTTTAAGAATCAATTCATTAATCAATACCTTTTTACATTTATCATTGCCATACGCAATATGGCAGGTGTCGGATGGATTAGAAGACCTCATGTTGATAAAAAACATTCCTCACATAAACTAGCCTAAGTAGCAGTTGAATGTTTTGTGCTGCCTTAGAGTTTTGTAAGCGAAGGTCTCAGCTCCAGCCTGTGGTTTCGATAGAGCTTCCCCATCCAGGAAGCGCTATTTAGATATGACGTAAAATTGATAACATGATAGGAGCGAATAGGTCTGCGATTTAGCTTTATGCTTATATGATTTTTCGGTTACGACATGGTCTGGCCACTATTTTTTGTTTCGGTATGATGTTAATTTGTTTTTGCTTTTGTCTCTGCCCGCGAGCGTATTCCTTCAACCTTTGTCCCTCGACATGAAGATACAACGCATACGATAGCCTTTGGAGCTTCCCCATGTCGCTGAGTGTATTTCTTTCTTTTTCTTCTAGGTTGTTCATACTCATTTAGCATTCCCCCAATTAAATGATCTCCCTTGGCGAATATACTTTGCTTTTCCCTAGTTCCTCATGTGAGCGTTCCAGTTAGAGACCATGTTATACTTATGGGTATTTATACCACGCGCCCTCATGGTTGCCTGCCTAAAGCTACTTAGTGCAGGGTTCTCTCTTCCCCTGCTCCATTTTACGGCATTTCGTCTATTTAACTTGTATATATTGGCGCGGAAACCCTGAAAACATTAGTTTGTCCAGATATGAGTTTACAAAAGTTAGCGTCCTTGTTCTGCGATAATTTGGTGGAGATTTTGAACCAGGGTCAGAAGCAATTATAGTGCCTGGAGATTTCCAAAAGCATCCCATGGAGTTGCTAACATAAGAGTCTGCGAACTCGAGTGGAGGTAGATCGGCAAAGGAACTGTGGTACGATGGCTGTAGCTGATTATAGCTACCTGCTCTATTTGCAGAAAAATCGTTGAGAATGGATAAACGGACCCTACGAGAAGCGTAAGACTTGTTCACCTGGAGTCACTAGGCGTGCTGGTGGTAGAGCGAAGATGCTGTTTTGTGACATAGCCACGAAGTAACGGACATATTAGATATCTCCCTGACTTCGTCATTAACACGGAGTGAAGGGCATAGACTATTTCGTCATTGAGCTACGTGCCAGAAAGGATAAGACTAGTGTCTTAAGCACACGTGGGTCAAGGGAAGATTCTTAGTCATTAGTTTGTACTTGTCTGAAGACGAGAACAGTTCAATATGCCTTCTCAGTATTAGCAGAAGATTAGAAAGATAAAATTAAAAGATAAAGCCATTGGTCGATGTGCTCGGTTTCCTCTTCATATACGTTTGCTTATTGACATATATTCTGCTGGTCTTGCCATGTGGTGATTCAGAAGACATGCAACAAGATAGCGTCGCGCTATTCTACTTTACGTCTGTAGTGAATGTTCTCAACTTCATGAGAAAGTGATAGATTCCTGGCCCGGCCTTACCATTGCGTGCCCAATTTCAATACTCACCCACAGAGTTTCTTTTTTTTTTTTTGATGATTTTTTGATTGGTTCCCCTTACATCCTGTACCATTTGGATCGACGCTATTTCTCACGCTGGCTTGTTTATGCTATCCGCGCGTCACAATAGTGAATGCCCTACTCACACTACCTTAGCGTCGTGCTTGTGGGCCCTTTCGTACACAAGTTCCATTTGAAGGACCCACTTACGTGATTGTTTTTGATAGTAATCTGTTTACCTTTATAACGATATTTCAATTTTCGACAGAACAAGTTTAATTATTTATTATTTCTTAGAAGAAATAATAGGCTGAGAGCGCCGTGAACTACCAAGATGTTTCAGATAGATGGAACGGAAAATCTCCCCACATAAAATTTCATTTAAATTTCACTCTCATACAGATTATTCTGCCTAACATGCCTCCTAACTCCTGCTATTTCTCTAAGCTCAGGCACTTCGTCTGTCATTACTCTCATTTCAACACCCTTCAGGTCATTTTGAGCGACAGCATCACACCCAATTCAACAAATTCCGACCTACCCTACTTATTTCAACCAAACAATGTTACGACTCCCAAGCTACTTATCTATCTTTTCATCATTCCTGTTCCGTTTTGACTTCGTTCGCGAACATTCAGGATCACTGATTTCTATCACCCAATTCGTGCCCCCTGCACGCAGAAGACAAAACAGTCTGCCTTCTTACTTCCGGTCTACGGCATCTTTCATCCCTACAACGAATTCTCTATTTCTGGTGCTGTCTTTCTGTTTCAGCTAGTGCTCCAGTAGATTCAAGTATCCAATCTCTCCCTAGCCCACACTACTTTCTCGCTTGGCTTTCATACTCAAAGTTCTTCCTTGGGCTCTCGAGGTGCTCTCGCCCACTCTTTTTTTCTTCTTTTAGCCGCCTCTTTTAGGAGTTCCGAGTCCCAAGGGCCACTTTGCCTGGCCCTTCTTGTTTGGCATTGCATTAGTTCTCTTCTGAAGTGGTTACCCCCCACACCATCTCCCCCCCCCCCCCCCCCTTCCACCCCCCCCCCTTTAATTCTACATTTGTTATTACAATGGGCCCCATCTTAATACGGAACGTGATCCCGTCTCAGGCGAAGCACTAATCTCTTAACAGTGTTCGTCTACTTGATCAAATTGTCTCGCTAAGACCTCGTCTGTGATAGGTAAAGCAAGTGATTAACCTCTTAAACTGCCAGATCGTAATTATAGCCATAGTCTTGATTGGAGTCCATAACAGCAAGAATCTGTAATTATATTTCGACTTGATTCCTCCTGACAATATTGTTGATGTTTTTTCCCTTTTAACACAACCTCCCTATATTAACTGCCATTATCAATTACCTCGTTCCCACACACTGCTAATATTAAACTATTCAAATGGCACCCCAAGGCTCTGTTTTGGTAAGCATTCCTTAATAGGAAAAACCACCCTATTTATTGGGTACGTCTTCTAAGTATCCAATATTTGAATCAAGGCCTAGCATATAAACAACATCGCAACTACTTGATTAAATCACAATCCGAAAAACCATCCCAATGCCATACCAATCCATATAATACAAATATATCTTTAACTACTTCCCATTCTACCTAGAAACTTATACCAGTCGCCTGAGATCTTCCTGACCCCAGCCAGTGTCCCATAAACTCCTATTACCCATGATCCAGCAACCTCACTCTCCCACATATGTCCAATTCTTTACTACCCAACTTCTTAACATTATACCCTGACCAAAACTGACTGCCTCATTCGCTAATTCACCTCATGCCCATCATTAAATATCATTTAATAGCACATATATCTTACTTCTACACCCAATTAAATAGTCCCATCATCTTACCAAATCACTTTCCTGATTAAAACTGTCAACAATCTTCAATTATTAAAGATCATGTGGTTGATACTAATTAAACTACCCTGGTTTATACCTCTGCAGTTTATCTCCATCTGTCTTATACAGTAAATTCAGACTGCTACCTTCTATTTATCTACCAACATACCAATAGTGCCCATTCAGATACGCTTCCACAACATCTTTATGCTTGAATACAATAAAACTGCTTTTTCCATCTCCGTGTTTTTCAAACAAAACTGTTAACTTGATCCCCACCAACTACATCATCCCCACCCCTCATATCCCCCCCCCCCCATGACAACACACACACACCCATCCAACTTCATCCACTTAGACACCACATAACCTCAACACATCACCCAAAAGACACACTATACCAACCCCCATAATATCAATTGAAATAATACAAATCGCATTCCCACACCAACCATCCTCATCCACAGCAAGAGCAAATCCCCCAAACTATCACCATAGACCTCACAAAACACTTATAAAATAGATCTATTCTATATTACTGTTATTATTCCACAACCAATGCGGAAAATATAATTATAAGATCTACCACCACACACTGCACACCTACGATTACACACCTCATGCAAATCGATCGTACACCACATGCATGGTCTCTGTATACATACCCCCACCACAACTCACTACATCCCTATCACATATACAACTAACACTTCACATGAACTTCCCCACAGAACCCATGTTTTCAACTATAACTAATTCCTACTACTTCGGTATAGGTGGCCAAAACAACATTGATATTTCAGGAATGTCTGAATCCTTTAATCACACTACACCTCAACTCTCATTTCAATACTAATCCAAAGCTCCATCTAGCATTATCTAAACGATATACTTCACTCAAAAGTAGTGTGTACACCCACCAACAACACAAACTCATATACTACTAATCAGTTAAGCCTTAACATCTATATAAAATTCTACGTCTTTGACCACATAAACCTAAAAATCAACCTTCACTCGTATCTAACCACGACTGTCTGAGTTACCTGCATTCGGCCATAAATCTGTGTAGGATCAGGGTCTCTAAAATATAATCATACTCTACCAAACCAATCCTAACGCTTGGTATCTGCTTTACCCTCAAAACTAGGTACACTTCCTTAAACTATATTATCAATTGCTTGAGTCTGAAGTTGAGAGCTAATCTTACAAATAACCCTCCTAAAATAATCACCCAATTGCCGACACTTTCCTAGTTTTACTAGTTTTCAATTAAATTGTTCCTACCACGTACTCTAAAGAATGGCCAGGTTAAAAATGTAAAATAATTCAAATATCACACTTTACGTACTAACGCCTTCTAGAAGTAACTCCGAAACCCACTATAATTTGATCACTGGACAAATCGTCGGTTATGATAATAACTTAACCTTGATCCATCCTCTATCATAAACAATTATAACAACTACGTTTCCCTTGTGATCTCGGAGATGGGATGAGCTATCGTGCTTGTGGTACCGGCAAAACCGCTTAAAACTATTAACGCTCCTACGTCATGTTATTCTTGTTGAACGGATCGAAACTCCCCCGAAGACTGCTAGCAGTCAAAAGTTGACAAAGCCTTTCAGTTACTGATCTTTTTTTAGTCCACATGATTGTATTATTATCTATACAATAAAGGTCTGATATACCGAACATTCACAAAACTTTTTTTTTTCCAAATTTTTTTTTTTATCCAATCAAATTTTCCATTTTATTTTATTCTTTCTAATTAAGTTTCCGTACGTTGTTCAAAACTAATAATGTTCAGTATGAACATCGTGGCATTATATTAATATCTTGTGGACAATGTTTGCGTTAAGTTCAAACAGCCAAGAAATGAGCGCATGAGTTACCTTGGTTGGTACATAGCTGCCGGTACAATTTGATTCTTAATGCAGCGTATTCTCTCACGTCTCAAAAATTTTAAAACACTCATAATAACATTAATAAAAACATAAAAAAAATACCTTAGATATAATATCCGAATTGGCACCCTGGGTCTATCATAGTTAGCCATTTCTATTGAACTTAGCGTACAGTTATATATAATATAGGCTTATATACTAAGCCTTTTTCCTTTGAAGAAATCATAACGAAGAACTTACGACTTTTCTTCGCTAGTCGACGGATAGCGGTAACAAGGGCCCATGTTAACCCAAGTTCACCCAGCCGGTTTGTAGTTGACCGACTTCTGCCCAACGCCGAGTATGCGTTCGTATAATGGCTCCGCTATATATTTCGCGTTTGATTAGGGATTCTAGCCATTATACAGACTCTAAAAACTCGATATCGACATATTCCTATAAGCATGTTAAATGACCCCCCTTCATATCTTATATTCCTCTACGGCACTTTTCTCATTCTAAACCTCCAGCATTGATCCTGCCGTCATCTCTTTCTTTCTAACCACTAACTCCCGTAATCCATCTAGTTTATCCCACTGTACTATACGGGGGATCATCATCCCCCCATCATCTATTATATATCTAGAGATTTTTTATCTATAATCCACCCCTACTCCTAATCCCATAATCTATCAAAAATCTCTTTCAAATTTATCCCGACGTCATGACCTACGTCAGGCTCTGTTCCTTATCATAGAACAGATAGTCTCTCATTCCTAATCAACTCTCCTGTACCAACAATGTAATAACACTATTCTTTAATCTAAAAAAACCTCACTAAAACAAGTCATCTCATACTTCCACATAATTTAAATCTTATAACTATTCTCATAAATAATCACCACTAATAATCGTCAACTGTCTCCACTAAATAATAAAAAACTAGATTAAATTTGTACTATCAAATGTATCAGGAACTAAATCTATAATGTGAAGGTGTGACTTTATTAAATCCCTATATTAAAACGTAACTAAGATATTACAAAAATTTCCTAAATATAATCTAATCTATAATATGTACGGTTTATATTATCACACTTGGTACTAACTAATTATATATCTAATTGAAAGCAAAATGGAGCAAATAGTTTAAGAGAGTCTAAAAGAAAATAAAAATTTGAGAAGTGTGGCAACGCTGATCAAATGTCAAAAACCAATATAATTGTTATAAATGCCTAATACATTAAAAATTGTCAGTAAAATGCGTAGTGAATAATTTGAAGTGTATCAGGATAAGAGTTATCCTATTATAAAGTGATCAATAGCAATATAGAAAGAAAAAGAACAGAAAAAAATGTCATACTATTTTAACGTATGATATATGGAATTACTATTTGAAATGTCGATAAATCTAATATCTTATTACCTCTTATATAATTTAACACCAATTATAAACGGTCTAAATTGCGGTTGACTATATATTATTTTGTGTTCATCCTCTTTCCCTTAGCTAGTTATTTTATTTCTTTTTTCATCACACTTTAACTTTAGTTTTATTTTCATATAGGTTAATTTAATTAACTAGTAATATTTAACAATATCGGACAATGCAACGATCCAATCGTTGGTTGAACACTCCTACTGACTTGGTATGAATAGTTTCATTAAATCCAAGGTTCATAATTTTATTCGAATGTTATGATTTATGTGATTATACCAATCATCGTTAGTTTCCTGTATTAAACTGTAGAACGTAAAGTTGAAATCTAAGTCCATCACGTCGCAGTATCTGGTCCCTTTTCTACATACAGAGTATTTCGTTATCTTTTTATACCAGTTTTCACAAATCAAATGAAGATGATACGCAAAGGTTTATAAAGTTGGAAATGTTGAAGTCCAAATTTTCAAACGAATCGTACTAAACTATGATGATTTTGATTTCACAAATAGTTAATTTCGAAATGTACCTTATGTTTAAGTATGTGGAAGTCCAACTTGAAAGTGTTGTATTAGCTATTTAGCATTAATATGATCTTAAGTCTTAGTATGTGTTAATTCTTGACGTTATGGTACTTAATAAACGTTGCATTGTAAATGCTATATTCGCTTTAAATAATTATTTTCTATAGCGTTGAGTTTAGTCTAGAAAAAAAAATTTTATGTTTCAATTTATGACAATAGTAATATTGTCATTTCAGAATCCTGTAGGAATGTCTGCGAAAACGTATCGGCTTGATAATTATATAACTTGAAGTCGGATACTTTTCTTTCAGTTAACAACTTGGTCATCGATTGATATCTTTCGAACTCATATGCGAGGTTGCCATACCAATCAGCAAATTCGTGCAAAACGTTTTGAATCTTTTTCTATTTATAGTCCTTTACTATTTGATGTCCGTTCTTGCTTTTTGAACGAGCGTAATGCCCATAGCTCCAGCTATGTATTTTCTACGTATACATATCGTCCGTTGGATCAGAAAGCATGGACGTGTCGTAAGATACCAGCAAATCATTTTTCTAGCTAGTCATTGAGTAATTTGTCGGTTGATTGCCCAGAATTTGCTAACAGGCGAGCCCAGATTCTCTAGTCCACAGTCGGAATCTATTTAGTACTTACTCATGCCAGGCTTGTCAGTCCCGCGTGATGTGGTTGCTTTGGATGAGGTTTCAGCTTAGACGTGGCAGATATAATAATTGGTACAGGTATTGGTGAAGGACATCATCATAGATATTGATATGAGTAAGCAGACATAGAAGAACCCCGAGTCCGTAATATATCCTCGCATTATCTGTATCGGGTAGGAAAGCTTCCCATATCAAACTTTTTAGAAGGCATTCATGATAATTCTTAAAACAGGTGGCTAATGCTATGAAAAAATTGTTATTTGCTAAGAATAGTGCTTGAAAAGGTTTTCGTGTAACATTTCTTGTACTAGAATCCCGAATTTAATCGCTTAATCGGCACTGTTTAAGGCACTTCATTTGTAATCTGACAGATGACAGGACCGCGCCCTCGTGATGGGCATGTGAAATGTCTCAATAGTCGAGTTGGCCTAACAAATATGCTATGACGTAGTTTGCGATTTAATCCTAACTGACTCCTAACGCGATGTGCTTACTTCGTTTGAGCAATTGCTCTGAACAGATAAAATTTTAATATCTTTAACGAAAACTTGTACTGAGGGAATTGTTTGGACCGACTACTTTACTGTAGCTCCTGCAGTCCCCAAAATAAATATGTTTTTGCCTTAGCTTTCGTCCACCAGCGAATGTTATCTCCATTTAGTTACACCGCTAATTTGAAATTTCTATAAGTTTTTGGTTTAGCGTGATTAAATGCGTTGAGATCGTCGGTTCTTCCGAACCCGCAATATTATTTTTCCAAAACTGATTTAGAGACCCAGACAAAAACTTCTTCCTCAAGTATGACATCTGAACTAAAAAACGTTTATGTCGCTCCAATCTTCACATATCCGTATTTGAATATGTTCGTAATTATATCTGAATTGACTACCTGCATATAATATGTTTCGCGATTTCCATCCGAATTAATAAAAGAGGGTTATGATACAGATCTGTGGAGACTATTTCATTTTTGAGCCCAAAAAACGGGCAAATCACTGTTCACGTTGACTTCTGATTAAAGGCATATATCTTTTGGAATAGACTCTTAAATTAGTGTCGGAGTTTGATTTGACATGTCTGCTGCTAGTATTTGGCCTCTGTCATTAGAGGTTGCTGCGAGATTATTCTGTGTGCTGACATATAAAACCTTTAGCGCATTTACACGTATCATAAATTCATAGATGTCTCCTAAAGTCAATCGGCTTTTGTTCAACGATAGCCTTTTTATAAACATGAATATTTTAGTGAAAAAACGTGTAGCCATATTAGAGGAGATAGACGCAGGTAACGTAAATCGTCATATGGTCTCTAAGGCCGATTTAGGATGTTTCCATATCAAAACCAGCCAACTACACCACTCCAACAAATTAACCATTTGTGTTCCGCCCGTATCAGGCTCGTACCTGTCGCATCGTTGCGCCATATAACGGGCTTGTTACTGTATAGTCTTAACACTTAACATTAACGTATGTTCGATTAAGTCCTTCTTTTTTTTCTGCAATCCCTTCTCACCTTCCCCCCTCCTCCCATTGGACAATGACTGAAGGGGATTAGACGTAAGGACGAAACAAATGCGAGATTGCCTACTAGTACTCATTATTACCTTAATGATGGATCCATCTGTTCGAGTTCCTCGACGGATAGTCTCTACTCCAGAAAAAATTGGTAGAGGCTACCAGAGAGATAAGGATGAAATTCGGGAATTGGTGCTATCATCGATTAAGAATTAAATATCCGTTGTATCTAACTATAACAGATGTCGCTATAATCAGACCATTGGTACTCTTACGGTTAATACACATAAGATGGCCGATAAGATGTTGTATGTCTATTGTATAGTCTGCAAGGTCTTAATCAGCAATTGCGTATGATGCTGTTGCGTCGTAGTAAGAAATGCCAGAATATATGCTCTCATGAAGTACGTCACCATCACGCCACAGAAATTGTTCAGATAGATTGCCGACAATAAAGTATCAGGTAAAGGCATCCTGCCACTTCAGACGACAAAAGTAAGATTCTTCGAGACCTTCCTCATGTAATCTAACAGATAGAATATTTAGGAATAGGTCCCTAATGACAAGCTAAGAACTACTGTATTGTCATCTAGTTCATGAAAAATTGAAAATTAGGTGTATAGTTGTATGCCGTAAGCAGACGTGTCATGAAATTTTGTTGCAGCATTATTAATAATGAGAATTACTTGTCGCGGTTTCCACTGGCTTTTTCTGCTGTGTTCCCAATTCGATATCTATGAGATCGTACTTTTATTGTCTTTATCATGTCATAATCAACGTTCTAGAAATTACTATTTTTTATCCTAAGCAGTAACCTTATAAGGACATGAATTGATTTAGTGTCACATTGAGATCAGATAACTTTCATTGCTTCTTTGTGATTGGGGGAGGAGTTAACTTTACATACGCTCTCAATCGCCTGGAGCGAAATAATTTTGGTGATAACGATTTTAGATCGATGTCTTTTGTATGCGTTTATAGATCGAGCCCCTTTTAAGCTGTTTGCTAAGCACCATCATGAAGAAAGAAAGAAAGCGCTTAGCCAATTGAGCAAGACTCAATAATATAACCTTAATATCCCGAAGATGTTTAATCACACGTACTCATACAGTATGACTGGTGTCGTCTCTGAGTCAACTACTCTGCATCAATTAATAAATCTTTTATTCTAAAGCTCCTCATAGGAGCCTCTGGAGAGCTTTGGCATCCAAAAAACATAACTCAAAGGGGAGATGAAGCCGATTATTTTCAACAAAATAACATATAAATACAAAACAAACAAAAAAAACACCCCCCCCCCCCCCCCCCCCCCCCAAAAAAAAAAAAATAATAATTTTAAACCAAAACAAAAAATTAAACAAAAAAACACAAAACTAAACACAAAAAGAAAAAAAAAAACGTAAAACAACAACAAAAAAAAACCTCAAACTTTTGACCTTACAGAGTGAGCTACCTACCAAAATCTGGCCCTACACAAAAAACCAAAATACAAAAAAAAAAAAACCCAACACATCCCACAACCCACAAACAACTAAAACAAAACATGTACAAAACAACACCATAAAACAATAACATATCTGATATGGTTTAAAACATCTAATCAATACTGCGTCCGTTAAACAGGTACCTAATTCGTTATCTTCACGTCTCTCCTTTTCTTACATTAAAAATCTACAATGGTATCGGATACATAAAAAATGCGATAAAAATACACCAAAAATAACCAAAGAATAATAATCTTATCTAGTTAAAAATCAATTCTAGAATAAATATTATTTTTAGATGTAAAACAAAATTCACTTCATCCAGCCTTTCATCTTGATACATGGGTACAATGGCTTAATCTCTATCTTTATTAATGGCAATAAAATTCTAGGGCCCACTTTCTTAAATGTACTTTAGCTTTGTTCAATATATGTATCTACGAAATGCTGATAGTTTTCTGTTATATCTTCTGCTAGTAAATCAATTCTGCCTTTCAGGTCTTCACTAATCGCTAATTAATTTCATGGTGTCCCAATACCTTCTTCTCGCATGATCCTCTCGAGATGTCCTTTCTTTCTGAAATCATCTCCAGAGCAGCTTCGATCCTGGCGACCAATCTTATTCATAATCTTTCATGGCCAAATCTCTATCTAATAAGTCTATACTCTTGAAGTACTTATCGTTCTACTTCGTTAGCAATCTCGTAATAGAATGATTTACGCCGTTTATTGTGAATTAGCTCTACGTGTTCTTATACACATTAGTTTGAAATCTTGCTCTTTTTCCTTAATTAACTTCCTATGGGCTTACGATAGCTCATCCTTGTATCATCCTACTATTCTGCACTTAACTTTTCCTTCAAGTGATAAACTCCTGAGCCAAAAGCTAACCTTTATTCGGTAACCTTATAATTATCCTCGAGATCTTTTTTCTTCGAGGTTATATCTTATCTATCGTTTAGTCTATCTCTTAGCTTCTAACATATCTGCTTCCTATCAATCTATTCTTAGTTCGCTCCCTCTTACTTAGGTGCTCTTTGAAGGAATATTACTACTCATTCTTATTATTAGCCATTTTTTTCTAAGTCTGTTTATTCTCGTTCAACTTATCGTTGCTCTATTCACATTCCTGATTTTCAGCATGTCTCTATTACTTATCTTCATCTCTTAATCATAGTATTTCTCTTTTTTTGCAATATAATTCTTATCTCCAATGCTCTCATCGTTTACTTATCTACACTGATCATAGTTCCGAATGTTACATTCCTATCGTCATTAATTACTCTCTATCCTTAATCAACTCTAAAATCAAAAATCTCATATCTAATAAATCTTATCTAGATTGATCCCCTACTTCCTTTAAAGCTTATTGTCATCTTCTAAACTTTCCTTCTTTATATCTAAATCGCTTACTTGCCAAATACTTTCTTTAGTCACTTGTCAATTAGGTGAAATCCGTTTAACTTAATATGCCACGCCGAGTCTTCATATCTCTTTATATCTACCTTTCATAAAATATCTATACATCTTAGCACTAACAATCTTTATTATCTATCACACTCTTTCACCATGCAAATCAAATTCTTGTTTTCTCCATGCGTTTAGTCCGCTAATCTCATGACGCGTTATCCAACTTCCCACAAACATTATCCATTATAATGGGTTGACATATCTTACCTATCCCATTTCTACAATACTCCTATCTGCTGTTGAAACTAACTTTTTCCTCTCACCTATTCTTAGTGCCTACCTTTCTACTTCAATATCTTCTGACCAATCGGAGTCTTTATCAGGCTGATTTCTTACTTTACGCGTATCTTTTTTTTTGACAATCTCTTTAACTTGTTATCGTTTCTTAACATAATGGATAATATCTTCCTGGGGTAAATCTTCCTTCAGTACTCCCCAATCTTCCTTGCATTCTGGACTTCTTCTAAATCTTCACTTACCGTGTCATACTCTTTCGCATCTCTCATAGGTAATGGGTCCCTCATCGGACTGTCATCTTATAGCTTTACATCTACTGGTCTTCTCTCCACTGGTTCTGTACTCCTGCTATCTTACCTCGTACAAGTCTTTCGTCTATTTCCGGAATGCTAACCTCTCCTGAATTTCATGCTTAACTATATATCTCTTATGTTCAATACTCTTCTAGTCTAGAGCAATCAGTGTTCTCGACTAAAAACCCCTAGCTCCTAGAACTCCCCTCTGTTCCTGGATTGGTCGTTTTGATTGTCAATTCTCATGTCACTTGCAATCTATGTTGAATCGGGAGTAAATTGCTATTCCTTACCCTAACTACATTTACTCTTTCTCATCTTAGTGGGGTTCTTCAATTCACTAGGTGGATCTAGTGCGTAATACCCTGGAGAATGGTGGCGGGGTTTCTACACTTTCATCTGTTTCACAATTTACTCTTCTCTTCTACATCGTCATCTAACAAAACATGTGCTTTTTATCCTTCCTTCTCTATAGCAAAACATTCGAGAAGAATTCAGTCTCCCCTACTTATCCTTAGGGGTCTTACAATACCTGAACCTCAGGAGGATCTTCTCTCTCTCTATCTTTCTTAACTGACTTCATTCATATTCTTCTTATATAGTATCGGCTACTACCATTGGAATCTATTATATATATTTTCTTCCTTTCCTTGACAATGTGATAGACCTTCAACGTGAGAATTCCAGACATCTTCCCTGATTAACATCTTCGAGATACTTAACCTTACGTTCCCTTCTATTCATCTTCTGCAATGGTTCTTCTCCCTACCTTTCAACTATGTACTGCCTCTTCACATTCAATATCCATGACTTGTCATTGCTCAACTCTTTCTTACATGTATCGCTTCTTCCTAGCTTCTCTTACCAATCTTCTTTTTCATTCTAATTCTTCTATCATAGCTCTGATATGATCTTTCTAATCGATCAATCTTACCTAACTTGACTTTTATCGTCATGGTGAATTATCTGTAATGAAACTTTCTTTTCTATCTTTACTTAGAGTTAATCTAAATCTTACTCTAAATATTCACCTTTGCGTCATTCCCTCTACTTAAAGTGTTCCTTCATCTTCAGCATAGCTTTATTTCTCCTATGCTACTTTCTGATCTATCATCTTCTACTTAACCTTTCCCTCCCTCAATACATCTTCGACCTAAAAACTACTCTTCTGATACTTACACTGTGCTTCTAACCCCCATCTTTTATACTTGATATTATTTTTGTATTATGCTCAATCATCTTACGAGAGGCTAATTATCGAAGAGTACTATCGTCCATCTTGGGCCTTCCTCCATGCTCAACAATCATTCTTTTCCCCTAGGACTATCTCTACTTCAAACAAATTTCTATTTCCTATTCTCGACATCGATCCGTTTGCTTCTTCAAACACAACTTTGAGGCTTTCGCTCTTACAGTATTTCTAACAGAAATCTTCCCTCTTCTCCACCTCTTCATTCGTCTTGCTGGTTTATCTTCTTTTCATATTAATCACTTACAGCCATTGACGTCGATTTCAGCCTAGAAAAACAAACAAAAAAAATATAACCACACAAAATACAACTCTAAAACCAACAAACACCAACTCACAAAAACCAACCACAACCGACTTAACTATGTCACTACCAACAACTAAAACAAATTGAAAACCTAAAAACTTCTCTACCCCACCCCCCTCAATCTACTCTGCGCAACATCATCATCTCTTAAAACAAGAACATCCTGGTAAATATCTTTTATTAATACTCGGCATACAAAATCTATAACAAATCTCTAATCCTACATGCCTTCTTTGTTCATACAGAATCGTGATCAACGATTCGGTAGAATTCATAAACATAGTCACTTTAATTGCGCACTTCATACTCTTCCTGGACTAAATTCTTCAGGCTATATAACATCATCTTCTTCTGGTCCCCCCCCTTTACAGGTTACAGTCCATTCCAGAGCAAATTCGCTTCACAGTTTCTTTAACTGTCTTCTCAAGCTCAGTAAATATCATAGTGATTACTTCGAACACAAAATATACATTCTATCATAAATTAATATACTACAAATTCGCGATCCAGGCCATGATGACGTAAGCAGTCGGCCTCCCAAATTTCTAATTTCTTACATAGACTAACTAAAGTTCATCATTCGTTCTCTGGTATCTCTATCTCTAAATTCTTCTTACATCATTTTTTCGATCAAAAATCCCTATGCTAGATCTATAACATCTAATCCTGGGTTTACGCTGCAGCACCTCTTCGATTCGTCTGAATCTCTTCCTTTGACTGGCAAGTTCGTTCCTATCCCTCTTTTTCTTGCTCTACTTTATCCAATCCTCTTTCTCTCCTTTCTACACTTACTCTAGTCTACCTCTTTCTCCTTTCCTTCTTTCTCTTCTCTTCGCTTTCTGACTTGCCCTCCTCTTTCTTTCTCTTTCCCTTCTCCTCTTCTAAGAATCAATCTCTTATCTTACCCTGCCAAATCAATTTCTATCCGATCTCTTTCTTTATCTCTGTTTACACTAATTCCTGACTGCTGCATTTCTTGTCATTTAATTATGCCTTTCAGTTCCGTCCCCCACCACCCCCCATGCTTCTTTCATATCTTCCAGTCTTCCCTCAATCATCCTTTCTCTAGCAAATCAGCCTCTTCTTCTATCTCTTCTTCTTCTGCCACCTTTTCTTCTGCCTTATATTTAGATAATTCGCGTCAAGCACCAATGCATAAGCCTCGAGAATATAAGTTCTCCGTTTTTTTCCAAAATCCTTACCTATACTTTATATATAAAAAATAGTCCGACTAATCTAAATTGAAGCATCCTTTTTTGATGTTATGGACGTGTCTCTGGCTATGCTTGGCTTTGGTGGGGAGTCTTGAGGTTTGTGTGATGATGAAGTATGATTTGACTCGAATGCATTAATGTTATTCAATTATAGTATTCTACCTTACTTATTGCTCTTGTAAGATCACCACTAGTATTATTTCTATGTTCGATCAAATGTATAAGTTACTTCCACGAATGAAATATATTAATATAACAAATTTGCATGTATTTCCCCGCATCTGTTTACGTCTATTCATAAGCTTATCCACAAATCTCATACATCATTTATGTAAAATATATTTAGTATCAATTATATCATTACCCCAGCTAATATCTCTATCATAAAATAGTTATCGATAGTTATGTCTATTATAAGGTGCACACTGAAATAACTGGATAATTCATGCAATTAATATTGAATATTAATAACTTATGCGGCTTTATTATTCATAACATTATATATAGGTTATTATAATCTTATTTTTGTCACCCAAGGTTGCCCACTGTAGTAATAGGCCTACATTGAGAAACGTCATGGAGTGTTTGGGGTCGACCTGAAGTGAGTGCTAATGTATGCAATGTCTAATACTAAATAATTTAATATGTCTTAATATGTTATAAAAGTTATAAAATTAATCATCAGATATCTTTAATAGTCAATATTCATGAAGCAAATAAGTTTGCAATTAGCCCTATTTCTGTGCCGGACAATCACCTTGCCCCAAATTGCGCGTGCCAAATCGTCCTAATTCTCCTCTTTAAATACTCATAAAAATGTATATCATATTAATCTATACTTTATTATATGAATAACATCTATAGCATTAATAATTAAATTTAATAAAGGGATGAAATGAATGACAAAACCAATACAATAGGTCATGCAGTTAACCCAAAGGATTCACATAACATTTATTAAAACATTACACCAAAGAGCATTCTTGGCAACTCAAATAAAAATGCCATTTTCACAACCTAAAGTTAGCACTAGACCGGAAGTGAGAATTTAAGAATGAAAGTCTTAGAAATGAATAGATAATCTAACCTGCGTACACAACAAAAATTAGTGACGTATACATGTTCACGCGGTGGATCACTCTATATGCTGTAACCGGTTTCTGTAAATCACACAAAAATATAAACTGCAAATCTCGCTTTAGCAAGCGTCTCCAGTCCAAAAAAAACGGAAAACAGACTAGCCGATACTTCCAGTCTTTTTTGTCTTTACATAACACATTTCTTGTGTTAAATAGAACTGAATAAAAATTAGAACCAAATACACTAGAATACCACAGTTATAACACTGGACTTATACACTTAACATGCAAGTGTGAATTAATACCCCAAAAAGCACTGTAACGACAGATCATGCGCACAATGGTATTCTCGACGAGCTTTTCTCTTCGCGAAATTCCGCATAATTAAATTCCCGAGGCCCCCTTAAGACAACAGATTTAAAATCAATTCGTAGCATCCAAGGAGCCCATAGACGCAAACTTTGATATGATAACTATAATTCGCCGCCCATCCATATACCCGTCATTACGACATAAATTTGCTTCCTAAAAACCATCTGCTATGAAACAAGGACAGCAGTAACTAGATATTTAACGAAGGATGGCTACAAAAAAAAAAGAAGCATAGGCTGTACTCGGTACAAAACTATACGACGAAATCCCTGATATGTGACCTAGTGGTAATTTACGCTTTTAAATATCAGATTATTTACTTGATATTTTGTTTGGCCAGCAAATACAGAACTACATTATTAACTTGCCTGTCGAACAAGACTGTCGCATGAGCCTTTAGTTTGAAACACTATGAAAAGGCATTCATAGTTATCGTATAGCGTTTTCATTTGCCCTGATATTTGAGAGCCTTTCCAAATAAATTTTTTGCAAGAGACCATTGAATGTAGACGTCTTTTATTTGTTAGTTCTGGACTTTTGCAACCGTTCGATTACTGTGTTGATGTCTATTTAGGGGATCGCTTAATCCGGTAGACATCTATAATGTGGCCCTTATCAAGTCCAGCCCGCGGTGTTTTGTTGTTTTTTTTTTTTGTCCATATTATTTTTTTATTCGTCCGTTTTGGTCGAAAGGAAAAAAAATCTTATTTTTTTTTTTGGAGGTACGCTCTTTTGAAAAATTTCAACTCTCTAGATGTAGTTAATTGTTTGGTTATTGATGGTTAGCTCTGACTCATCAGAAACAATCCTTCGGGTGGGACGTTCTAATTTGCATATTAGACTATTAGTTGATGATTTCCCTTGTGGGAGAGCCTCTATCGTGCTGGAAAACGTAATACATTAACAGCTGTGAACCGAACCCGAAAACGTAAGGAAAAGATCAAGACTTCTGTTCTGAGCCCACATGTATCGCGGTTGATACAAAAAACCATATCCGACATTCACAAAACTTCATGTACAGTTCAGCATAACAATGAATTCCAAATAATATCAGTAAGTATCCGTCCGTGTCAAAACAATATGTCAGATGAACATCGTGGCTATATACGTGCGCTGTTGTAGTCAACAGCCAGAAATGAGCGCATGAGTTCTTGACAGCTACAATTTGAATCATAATGCGGTTCTCCTTCCATCATTTAATTTAATTTAATTAATCTCATACTTAGATTAATATCCGAATTGACCCTGAGTTCTACATCGATTCATATATATAATATAGGCTATATACTAAGCCTTTTTCCTTGGAAGAAATACAAGACACGACTTTCTTGCTTGACGGATAGCGTAACAAGGGCCATGTAACCAAGTCACCCAGCGTGACCTTCCCAACGCGAATGCGTCATAATCTCCGCATATATTTCGCGTTCAGTATACCGTAAAATATCGACATATTCTATAAATGTTAATGACCCCTAAACGTTGCGCACGGCTAAACCCCAGCAGACGCCGTCATTTAAAATAACACCGTAACACTATCTGGTCTGTATATGATCTTCCTGCACGAAATCCTGCCTGTTCTTCTCTGAGTTTGTTATCCATAGCCTTCTTAATACGGTCCTAGAAAACTCAGGTCGAAAATTTTTCAGCCACTGCTAGCAGTGTTGTACCACTCCATTTGCCACATACAGTCAAGTTTCCTCTCTTTGGCAGCTTGATAATGTGGTCTTCCTTCCAGCTCTTTGGGATGGCCTGTTTTTCCCCAGATTTTCTTGAACAGCTGGTGTAGCAACTCTGTAGTATATGGTAAATCTGCCTTCAGGGCTTCTGGTGGTATTCCATCTGGTCCTGCAGCCTTCCCATTTTTTTGCTGTTTTATTGCCCAAGAGATCTCTTGTTTTGTGGGTGGGTTCATGTTCCACTGTAGTGGTTCTTCTGTTGGTTCTATGGTGGGTTGTTGTATTGGTTGGTTTCGGTTTAGGATTTCCTTAAAATATTCAGCCCATCTGGCCCTTTGTTTCTCTTCATTGCTAATGTTTTGTCCTTCTCTGCTCTTCACTGTTGTATTGTGGTTTAGCTGTTTCTTAGATAAAGTTCTAGTGATATTATATAATGTTTTCAAGTCTCCTGTTTTGTCGCAATCTCGCTTCCTCTGTTAGTTTTTCATACAAGGTTCTTTATCCCTGTCAGGTCAGTCGACAGTTTCCTTCGTCACTTGGCCAGTGTCAGATTAGTAAAGTGGCTAGAGCGATTGCTTCTCGTCGTAAAAATACCAGATTCCAGGTTCGAAACTTGGTTGCATCACGCTCCAATCTGCACAGCTGTAAATAGGTACATGAGTCTGCTCTTTAGTAATAGAAGGCAAAGGCAGCGAATAAGGGAACTGGGCATCCAGACTATAAAGCTGGAATTAGTATATTGAAATCTTTAACACTTGTGTTTTTGAATTTTTGTCATGTTAGGAGAAACGAACTTCTATGATCTGATCATTCACAGTAATTAAACAAAAATTATTGTCAAGCATAAACAAAATAATTCAACTGTTACTGAGTGTTTGTTACATCAGATGATCAGAAACTTACTTCGATAATTTGATCATTGACATGAATCCTGCCATTAGCATCAGCGGCGCTTCCTGTTATTATGCTCTTCACGAATATTCCAGAAATTTCATCTGTACAGATGGACAAGAAAACCGGTTTAGAAACAAACAAGGGAGTATTTTTTAGTATAACATTCATTCACTCATTTCTGTGTTTACTCCTTACAAGCTTGTAACCACCATTACAGCTTGTCTCACGTGCAGGAAGCGTTCACTAAACCATTCTTGTAGAGTCTTGGTTTTTGATGCAATTTGTTTATATGATGCCAGCGCTATGTACAACCTCATATTAGTCGTCTATTACGACATGCCTGAGAGAGAATAGTCTCAGAAGGAAGACAAATTTTCCAGGATCAAAAGAAAAGACAGCTTTTGAGCGTAAAAGGAGAAATGCGAATTTTGAATACTAAAGACATAGTATTTTCTAGCATGCGCTCATTAACAACCCCTGAGCTCCCAGCATATTAAAGTTCGGTGCCATATTTAAATGTCTTTCCCATTCTCCTTTCGACTTTCTTTTGACACTGTCACAAAGTTCCTTAATAAAGGAACATCTTCCATCTTGGATGGTTGAGTTTCATTATGTTAATTATATGTTGTGATGATCGTTCTTCTTCTTCTTCGTATACTCTCAGATGTCCACTTGAATATTTTCAAAGACAGCAGTGATTAGCTTGAGGCTATTTGTACCTCCGTAGAGTGTTTCCAGCAATAGTACTAGTGTATGTGCTTTCTCTGTAGCTCATATGTTGAGCATCTTTGAAGCAGATGTTCAGCAGTCATTTTATCGGCGCCACAGTCACACTAATCAGTAGTTCCTATCTTTAGCTTGTTGAAAAGATTACATCGCAACTTGTTATGCCTCGTGCGGAGTCTGAAGATTATCACTTGTTCTCTTCTGTTAAGCTGGTAATATGCATCATTTTTTTGCGTGGCCTTGATGCTCTGCATCCCATTTGTTCTTGTATCTATTCTGATAAAATTCCTTACCTCTTCAAAAGTTATGCTTGTTTCAGGCTGACGTAGCTTTACACCTTCCTTTGCCAATCTGTCAGCTTCTTGATTGCCGGGAATGTTAAAATAAGATAAGATCCATTGGATGATTGTTCAATTTGTTGGTTTCTTTGTATTTTCGTTCCTTCAAGTTTTATTAACTGGCCGCATGCCCAACGCTCCTTGGTTGCATTCTACGCCACTCTTAGTTATCCAGTAAAAAACGGACAGAAACGTGCTTAAAAAGAAGAAAATAGGGGTTTTTGTTATGTTTAAAAAAAAAAAAAAAAAAAAAGAAAAAAAAAAAAAACATTTGGTGGACGCCAGAAAAAAAAAAAAAAAAGAAGAAAATAATAAAAAAAAAAAAAAAAAAAAACGGTAACAGTCGTGCTTTAAAAAGAAAGAAAATAGGGTTTTTTTTTTTTTTTTTTTTTTTTTTTTTTTTTTTTTTTTTTTTTGTTCTAGCAGTCAAGGGTTAAAACATGATTAAACATTGGTGGACGCCAGACCGATATGGCTATACAACAATTTTGTTGAGGTATGAGTTGGCTGTATGTCCAGTCGCGATTCCCTTCTGCGGCGAGGCGAAGGCGTCGTTCGGATGATCCCTGGCTGGATTCCCCTATGATCCTATCACTTCTGCTGCTTTTATTTTGCCTAGCGTTCTCCTTCTTTCTGTCTTATGAGTGTCCGCCACATAAATATTGTTGTTTATTATTATTCTAGTCACTGGTCTTGATTTTCTCTGTTTGTTCATTTCTTTGTTAAGAAAACAAGACGAGTAAACAAGACAAGAAAACAAGACAAGAAAACAAGACGAGTAAACAAGACAAGAAAACAAGACAAGAAAACAAGACGAGTAAACAAGACAAGAAAACAAGACAAGAAAACAAGACAAGAAAACAAGACAAGAAAACAAGACGAGTAAACAAGACAAGAAAACAAGACAAGAAAACAAGACATGAAAACAAGACAAAAAAACAAGACAAGAAAACAAGACGAGTAAACAAGACAAGAAAACAAGACAAGAAAACAAGACGAGTAAACAAGACAAAAAAAAAACAAGACAAGAAAACAAGACAAGAAAACAAGACGAGTAAACAAGACAAGAAAACAAGACAAGAAAACAAGACAAGAAAACAAGACCAAAAAAAAACAAGACAAGAAAACAAGACAAGAAAACAAGACGAGTAAACAAGACAAGAAAACAAGACAAGAAAACAAGACAAGAAAACAAGACAAGAAAACAAGACTAGTAAACAAGAACAAGACAAGAAAACAAGACAAGAAAACAAGACAAGAAAACAAGACGAGTAAACAAGACAAGGAAACAAGACAAGAAAACAAGACGAGTAAACAAGACAAGAAAACAAGATAAGAAAACAAGACAAGAAAACAAGACGAGTAAACAAGACAAGAAAACAAGACAAGAAAACAAGACAAGAAAACAAGACAAGAAAACAAGACGAGTAAACAAGACAAGAAAACAAGACAAGAAAACAAGACAAGAAAACAAGACGAGTAAACAAGACAAGAAAACAAGACAAGAAAACAAGACAAGAAAACAAGACGAGTAAACAAGAGAAGAAAACAAGACAAGTAAACAAGACAAGAAAACAAGACAAGAAAACAAGACAAGAAAAGAAGACAAGAAAACAAGACGAGTAAACAAGACAAGAAAACAAGACAAGAAAACAAGACAAGAAAACAAGACGAGTAAACAAGAGAAGAAAACAAGACAAGTAAACAAGACAAGAAAACAAGACAAGAAAACAAGACAAGAAAACAAGACAAGAAAACAAGACGAGTAAACAAGACAAGAAAACAAGACAAGAAAACAAGACGAGTAAACAAGACAAGAAAACAAGACAAGAAAACAAGACAAGAAAACAAGACAAGAAAACAAGACAAGAAAACAAGATGAAGACCATGTTCACTTCTATTCTCCCCGCAGTTGTAGTCTGCGTCTTGATGTTTTGACATGAAGATTCCACCTACCAAATTACTGTTGACACCTAGGGATATAGACGGTTGTTAAAAACATTGGGAGGAGACCTGAAATTACCGCGTGGCAGTAATTTTTCTTATGAAAGCAATGTTTCATTAACTGCTCATGAGTTGTGTTGCTAAAACTGTTTAAATACAAAGTTTGCTACTACCAAGTACCTTTGAGCACCACATAGTACCTTTGAGCACCACATAGTACCTTTGAGCACCACATAGTTTCTTTGTGCGTATATGAGTTTTCTTCGTCTTTCATATACCATGTGAACAGGCGTTATCGATCATGTCTCCCCATAACTTCTTGTCCCTAGTGTTATACATTTTTTTACCAACTTCTCTACAGTCATGTCAAGATGTTAAACTGTCCAATATTTTCTTTCTTTGGCATCCTCTCTCTCTCCTCCCCCCCCCCCCCCCCCCTTTCCTTGTTGCTGAAATTGCCCCCTGCTCACTTCATGCCCCCATAACCTGGGTCGGTCGAGAAATTTTGGACGTCGTGTGGGAAATGAGCTGGAGTCAGACTTAACTTAACTCTTTAAAGGACAAGAGGCAAGTATTAGGGCCCTTACTCCCAGACACTTGTTGTGACAGGCCAGTTAACGGGGTCAGTATATTTAGGTTCTGATTCATGTCCCAATTAAAAATGTTATTAATCCTTACTTCAATGTCTTTTACAACTATATACAGGGTGTCCCGTAACTCTTGATGCAGTTTTAATCTTTCATAATTTATGAAAGGCAATCTCCTTCTTATAATGGGAACAAAATATTTTCTTCTTACTGCTGTTGTGGACTTGAATTCAGCTAACTAGACATCGCTGTTGACTTTTTCTTCAAAATTAGCCATCTTCAATAAGTGGGAGTCAGCCACAAAAACTTAAAATTAAAAATGTATTATCCAAAATTCACAAAACTAAATGAATGTTAAAAAAGAATAAAAATAATTAAATTTTCAAATGAAATTTATTATAAGTTTGTAGCAATTATACTTGTGAAGTTATTGACGCTTAAAACTGCACCACGACTTTTGTGACACCCTGTATAAGATTACTATACTTTTTGAAAACCTGGAAAAACCCGACCCTAACACTTTAACTCTTCGTGAAAACTCAAAGCTACAGAAAATTTATTTCCTTTGTCGAGGAAACCACCACATACTTTAAGAGTTAACAAGGATCCAATAGGCACGTACACAACTTCAACGAATGTCACATGACAGAAATTGCTGGCGTAACGTGCATATGTTCCTTATGGCTCATAGCCCTCTAATAATAATGAAGATGAGTAGAAAGGAAGGCAACAAAAACGCACGCTGGACAAAGACAACACAACTAACCAGGTGTACTGTCACCCCCAACATAACCAGCTATGGTGATACCCAGGCCTGTAGAATCTTTGACCAGATCAACCTCAAACACGTCAACATTGGCCGTCTCCTGCGCTGCTTCCAGTGGCTTCTGAAATGATAGAAGTGGAATGGTGTTAAATGACGTAAGGTTAGACCTAGTGTCATCTTACATCCAAGGTTCGTCGTACCAACAAACCTTCATTATGTTCTGCTTCTTGAACTGATGTTATTTAGTTCCTTACGTTACTTTTGTTTTCTACTATTACCGTGAGGTAAATTTGCGTTCTTTAGCTGTCACTTCTGAATTAACACACCATAATTTATATTAAAATATGATTACGAGAATGTACTATGTACAAACACGGGCCAAGGGAAGTGACCAAGGTATTAAGAGACAGGACAAAGACCAGAGTTACTTACAAGTCACGTGGAATAGTGACGTAGGATCCCGTATATAAAGACTAACAGAGCGACAAGTTCATAAATCAACTAACAAATCAAAGTCTGGCTGTTTACACTGATGGATCCAATGGCGATAGTGAACAACTAGGTGCAGGAATAGTGATACCACAGTAGGGAATTAAGAAGAGTTACAGTGTAACTGGAGGGCCTTCCATTTTTACCGCGGAGATGGTATCAATTCTAAAAAGTTTAGAACTAATCGAAGATAATCCGCCAGAAGCAGTAACGATTTTTACAGACTCACTGTCATCACTACAAGCCCTAGAACACCCTGGTAAGTGCAGCCGGCCAGACATAAAGGAAGAAATTCTAGCAATACATCACTAGGAAACAGAGGATGCAGGTTGAGGCTAGTGTGGGTTCCAGCACACATAGGTATAGCTGGTAACGAGATGGCAGACCAGTCTGCCAAATATGGAAGAATAAGTAACAACAATATTAGTGCAGGACTTGGAATATCGGAGATTAATAGCCACGTGAAGCTAACCATAAACGAGGAATGGAAAACAACATGGAAGGACAGTTGTAAAGGCAGACACGCATTCAAACTTCTAAAAGAAACAACAAGGATGTGCCAGGTCGGGGAAGAATTAAAGGTGCCATCGAACAAAAAGCAGTGGCGTCTCCGTCTCGGTGCAGCGTACTTTATGATAGAGGAACCACACTGCCAAGAACGTCAGGAAGAAAATGATATAGACCACTACCTGATCCACTGTAAAAAGTACGAACAACAAAGGCTTGAATTAAAAAATTTTACTATAGAAATAACAATATAGACATGACAGGGGATAAGGTTTTAAGTATAGATTCCCCAGGGGAAGCCCAATCAATACTTAAAAGATATATACATAAAACAAAGGAAAACATATAAGGTTAGTAACAATGACAATATTAACAACAATAACAAAAATAATACTTCAGAAAAGACATTCAACCAAACAGAAATTAAGCAACAAAAACTAACAAATCATTAAAAAAAAAAAAAAACAGAAAAATTAACAAACTTACTAACTACTCATAGGACAAGGAAAGACAACGAGGTTAACAAAAAAAAAAAAAAAAAAAAAAAAAGAATAAATACTCATACAAATTAAAACCAAGTGTAAAGGACAATAGTTATCTACATAAAGTACAAGACTGAGAATAAAATGACAAATACTAATATAAATTAAAACCAGCAACTGCAAAAGACAATAGTTATTTAAATTTAATACAAAATTAGTAAATAAAATGACACTAAATACCCCAATTATAACCAACTTTCAGGTTGAACAGGGTAGACCAAGAAGGAACGAGAAGAGGCAATAATGGTCAGCTGTTAAGTACCCGCTCTCCACCCATCACCTTTTCAAAACAACAGCAACAAGTCTGTCTCTCCACTTCGCTTCAGCCTTGTTACGTGCAGTCTTTGATATCTTACAATATTATACATTGGTATACTTGTTATGTTCGCAAATATTTTGTAAACAAAATATATATTTTTTAGTGCTTAAGGGAAAGTCATTATTGAGTTACTTCCCTTGAAAGTTGTGCCGTCTCTTTCGATCGAACTCCGCGGATGAATCCAGTTTTACTGCGATTTATTCTTTGTTTGGGTAGTAATAGATTGTTCTTGCTTCAGAATATCTATGGCCTGAATTTATGTGTATTGTTTGTCTGTGTAGGACGAATCTGTCTTATATCTGTATATCTTTACATATCTAAGTCGAACTATATGTTCTGTTGTCTCTAGAGAGGTCAAAGGCTGTTCGGCGGATGTGTCGCGAGAGAGGGGTGTTTTGGCTTCGCCCTGCTGATGGGCTGTGTTTTTCTATGTCGGCTTGACGCCGGGGAAAAAGTGATCTCAGTGGTTTTTGGGGAAAGTGATAGTCGTCTAGACCTATCGTGTATGCTTTACCCCAGTGTTCATTCTTATTGCCAAGGAATGGCAAAATCATATTTCTGAAAACCAAGGTAATAAAGATACTCTTTTGAACTCTCGTACGAAGCCACCGTTTTTCGGTAGGGATGATTTGTACGTCTGAGAGGATACATCTAACTAGATGAAAAAAAAAACGATTCTGATTCCTAGCAGCACTATATCCTGTAGAATGCAGTCAATTGTTCATGATCAAATCTACAGAGCAATGAAATGTTTAATGAATGACTAACTTTAGGACAGATTCATTATCTGTATCCAAACGTGAGTGACAGCTCACGAGTGAAGCCATCTTGGAACCAAACATGTAGTGACTTTCAAGAAGAGAAAAGGGATGCCCGTATTATCGCTTGATTAGTCCAGAGATCACTGCTACACATGAGAACCCATTGCTAGCGGTTCAATATAATTATATGGAAAAATCTGTGCTGGACATTATGTTAAGGAATCTTCGCTAGACGAGATTAGGTCTAGAAGCCATCTTGGATATTGTTTATAATCTGACGTGCTTTGTCAGTAAACTCAGTTGATATATATATATATATGGGCAATACTGAGTGCTTGGCTACTGACAGTCCATTATACTATTATTCTACATGAGTGCCCATGTAACATAACATTGCAAGACCATTTATCCACTGTACCATGATGTATTATGCCAACCTGTGATTTGTCACTATCTGTGCTGTCGAGTGTGTACGTCCAATTAAACTTTAGTAAAGGTACACAGTCGTTGGTGTCGATGACCTCCAGCCATACATGAGTGTGAGAAAAGAACATTTGTCAACACCATGAACTCTTCCTATCATTCGCACATTATACACTCCATCTATATCTACACACCACTGCGTAGGTCAAGTTGACATTCCATACTCGAACAACGAGCAACACAACAACACAGTATTTAACTCTGGTGATGTTCGAGCGAGCTTCAGATTTCTCAGCATGTCTCTTGCTCAGGGCAAGGGTCTTGTATTAAGAGTTTATCAACTGATGATGATGATGTCTGCTTCCATCCACTTATATTTATCATTTGGTGGACATCATTAATAAGAAAAAGATTCTTATCCAGCCTATTTAAGTATTATTTGATTATAATTAGTATTAGTTCACTATTGGATGACAAGTTAATTACTTGCTAGGATTATTAGTATAAATTAGGAATATTAGTTTAAAAAAGATTAAATAGGGCCCAGGCGCCACGTGGGAGTTTTCTTGGTAAGGTACAGCAGCCATCTTGTTTTCGTTAACTCATCAGGAAATAGCAGTAAGTCCTGGACTATAATCGTAGAGTCCTAGCAGCAGTAGTCAACTATTAATACATTTAATATAGCTTTTATTAGCTAAGCAAATAATTTAAATTTACCAGGCCAAATTAGGATTAGTGTTAAGTGTTCAACAAGGAAAGGAAAGGATCCCGTTACACGCCCATTGAGGCATATTGGGAATATGGTGTTAGGCCCATATTTTCTTGACCATCGGCACACTAGGGGTGATGTGGTCAGCATCACGCCGGCCACCTTAACCTTCCAGAGATGCTCTGGTACCCAATTGGGGCTAGGTCGACCCAAGAGCCGTTTGTGGCCTAAAAAAATCCCACCTCATCTGGGGATCGAACCATAGACCACTGAGCTAGGAAGCCAGTGCACTAACCACTATGCTACCGCGGCTCCCCGTTCAACAAGGCAATCATAGAATAAATATAAATTGAATTTTGTTGATTAGCTCTATCTTGATTTAATAGGTCTAAAAGAATTAATAAAAAGTTAATTATAATTTGTAAGAATACAAAACTTAGACTAGGGATAAACATTAAGTACAAACAAGACCAATCACAATGAAAATAGTAGTAGCAAAATAAATAGCAGGGAACTAACAGAAATAAGAAAGAAAAATAAATACCACAAGTTGAAATTTAGGGGATATCTCATAAAATCAAAAAAAGATCTATTACCAAAACAAAAAGCAACATGCCAGCAATGACAAGAGCACAATCAGGAGAAGGCAAAACGTGGTCGGAGGCTGTCAAAACAAAAGCTAGGGACAGCAAACACAGCAATAAACTGGATGAGAACATTCAGGACCGCATGGAGGACGAGAAAATACCAACCAATAAAAGAATGGATGTAAGCAAAAATAATAACCACCAATGTAGAAACATCACTAAAGAAAATTCAGGACCGAAAGCGCACAAAACAATTTCAAAAAACGAAGTGGGAGTCAGTTTTTGGCACTTTTAGTTCCCATGGTGGGATCTTTGCTTTATACTGAGCACTACTATTTACATACTTCTTCTTCTTCTTTGATCCTTAGCCGCCGACCGTCAAAGCAGTCAGTGGCCATCACGCCTAGTGGCGTCCTGCAGGGCAACAACAAATTGATTCCACTTTGCTCGGTCGGCGGTCATCCTTCGTACAGTGCCCCAACTCTGGTTCACTCTCTGCATCTCGATGCAGTGTCACACGGATAGCAGGAAATGAGCTTGCAGACAAAGAAGCCAAAGGGGGAAGAACTAGTTATAACAAAATTGAAGTAGACTTAGGGAAGTTTGAAATTAAGAGCTTAATTGCCCAAGCAACTACTAAAGAGTGGATAATAGCATGGGACCAAAGCAAAAAAGGAAGACACATATACAATTCTGAAAAAACCAAGCAAAAATGCCAAGATAAACTAAAAATTCCAATTAATAAACAAATTGTTAAGACTCAAGCTTGGAACTGGATATTTCATGATAGAGGAACCCACATGAAAAGAGTGTCAAGAACCAAACACAATCAGACACTTTTTAGTGGACTGCAAAAAATATGACCAGCAGAGGCAAAACATACTGTAGTAACCACAAAGTAGAAATGAGTGTAGAAAATCTCATAGGCACTAAGACCCCATCAGAAATACAAAAGTTAATAAAACACTATATCACAAAAACAAAAGTTAACATTAAAAAAAGTACATAAATAAGGATGCGAGCCAGTCTACAGTGGTGGAGGATTCCCCCCAGATAAATACGGATTGGCTAAATAATCCTCCAATGAACATTAAATGCATAACAGTTTAGACAATATCATTTTTTTAAAATAATAAAACCATATTGAACTATAACTACAAAAGGAAACATACCTACTAGAGATAATATAGTATAAATCTTAAAATAAATGCAAACAAAAACATATTAAAATAAATTAAACACGTCCTGATATTACAAACAGCCCCAGGTATAAAGATGGTAGATGGTTGAATGGTACGTGCTACCAAACAAAGTAGCAAACACCTTAAAAAAACAAGTCTGTCTCTCTGGGTACAGCGTTGCTTGCGGTAGGTGACCAGACAAGTTGTGTTACTCCAATTGTCAGACACGCGGCTGTAACCACGCCACCATCTGTGGTATCAGATGCGACTGAAGGGGACATCAGCGACGACTGTGGTCAATCAATCCAGACTACATCAGGTGAATTCATGACGATCTACTGGTATGTAATCAGGTAAATTCATGACGATCTACTGGTATGTAGTGACAATATTAACTTGATAGAATCCACCAGTGAGATAGGCAAAAGTTGCGTGCCGTAGACGGTGATAGTTGACGAATAATTGTTAGACATTTGGAGATCGTGTAGAAGATGGTCAAGAGAAATACATTTTCACAGAGAAAACCACTAGCATGCTACTGATAAAAGAATATTCCTCGGTGGTAGCCTGTAGCAAAGTTGATTTTGCTGGAGAGGTTATGATGGTATCCTAAAAGAATGAAAAGGTGTCTGCTTTAACCATGTGAGGTCAAGCACATGTAGGCCTCTGACTCTATAAATGATGATGATGAATTATGTGCAGAGAACCTAACGCTACCTCCCTAGGTCTCACACGGTCACTATTCTGGCTCTAGTGTATGGTGTATGGTGTACCTAGTGTCTAGGGGAGAAGTGAAATGATGGTACACAACAGTCAAACACTTTAAGTTTCTATAAAGAAGATAATAAAACTAGCAGTTAAGTTTTTCTTTGAACAAATCTTTACAATTTATTTTGCCTGTCCATTCATAGCTTGTGGACAGGTCTTTGAAAATAAGGACAAGATAGTTTACAGAAAAGAACAATTAAAATTTTGGGACAATTTGCCCAATAACTAAAAAGTTATTATGTATTTATATATGTCTTTCCTGTAGGAAATATTAACAGAGTACACTTTATTCATCTAAAGGGAGAGTCACTGTAAATGAGGGCTGTAGTTCATCCTACCCCCATAAACGTCCTGTGTATTGTTTTGAAACACAAGAAACTGTCAGAGATGCCCCAGATGTCTAACTCATCACCTGGGAGTCCTTGTTGTAAGATATTTCACTGTGTAGTTGCAGAAAGTTTCAATTTCACCACTTGCCAAAGCTCCTACTGTTATCTTCGACAGCATATAAGACTGGTTGGAGACTGGTTGGCGTTTATTAATACTCAGCAGGTTTCCTGTCACCAGCTGGCAACAGGAACATAGACCCTCTGCAACAAAAGGACACCCTGGCCTTTTACATCTGATCCCTGATTCTAACACTTAATTTCCTACGTGGGTATGGGGTAAGCCTCGCGTGCCTTACAAGTGCACTCGCCCCGAATTGTACAGGACTCCCACCTTGCTGTGACCACACCTCAGGTCCTTACAGCAGATATGCCACTGTACGTTTACATACTTTTCATCAATACAATAATGTGGAGTAACCACATTTCCTTTGATATGATCTTCTTTTCTTTTCAAATATAATTGCTTCAGGCATGTTAAACAGTGTTCATTGAACACAGAGGCTTACTAATATATTTTAATACAATAATATGACAACATAATCATAACAACATACATCAGTTAGATACCGCTTAATGTGAGGACTCAACAATGTCTGCTCCCGGCATGTTCTTCACTTTTCTCCAATAGCAGTATCTAACTTTGTAGTTGGACCAAACATATTAAATTTCATAAAATATCCTTACCACAATCAAGAAATATATAAACAAATGACGCTGACTTTGTGAAGAAATGGCCTCAGCTTCCTCCGAACTGCACAGACTGTGAATTTATTCTTTATTTAAGTTTAGAATTAACACAGCTGTTTTTCAGCGTATCTGAATACAATTTTTAGTTCAACTGGCAATGAATAGTCAAAGCCTTTTGCTAATATTTACTAGCACTGGCCAATCGAAACGTTCCGACTACTTGAATTCAAATGCAGTTTGAATGAAAAACCAAAATAATTTCGAATAATTTCTGCATCTGGTGGTCGATTGGCCAGTCTGCTTTTGTCATGCCCAATACAAAAAGATGTTTCGTTTAGGATTACATTTTTCCTACCGCTCCCCTTTCCCATTTATACTCTGTTTACCCAAGCGAATTTGAATGTACCTCCCTGCCTCTCCCAAGCTCGCGTCCCCCTAACGTTACAAAAAAAAAACATAAGCAGCAACGCCAGTCTGTCTGGTCGATGTCCGTAGATATTAGTATTTCTTCAATAACTTATCTAATACTGGGACTATCATATTATTTAAAGTACATTCTTGTTCAGCGAACTACACGTCATCATCATCATCTCAACCCATAACCCGTCATGGGTCGTAGGGGTGCCATGGTGGAAGCATCAGCAGACAGGGTCCTCCACTGCTCTCTATTCTCAGCAATGCGTACAAGTGTGGAGAAACCGTGTCCTGCCCATTCTTTGATGTTATCAGCCCAGGATTTTCTTTGCCTTCCTCTTCTCCGTTTACCTTCGACTGTTCCCTGGAGGATCGTTTTCGAAAGGGAGTCATGACGAGTTACATGCCCAAACCAGGCAAGCTTTCGACGTTTCACTATTGACAAAAGTGGTTCTTGATGGCCTGCATAGGTGTTTATCTTCTCTCTAACATAGACATTTGTTTTGTGCTCTTTATAGCAAATGCGCAAAATTCTTCTATAACATTTATGCTCGAAAGCCTGAATCCTTCGCTCCGTATCTGCAGTGAGTGTCCAGCCCTCACACCCATACAAGAGAATAGATAATACAAGTGATTTGTATAATTTGATCTTCACAGGAAAACTGATGTTACTTTTCCAGATCACATTCAACCTTGTCATGGCAGCTGAGGCCATCTCAAGTCTTGTCTTGATTTCTTTATTTGATCTTCCATCACTACATATAGTGGACCCGAGATATTTAAAGGTGTTAACTTCTTCTAACGTTTGCCCATTTAACGTAATGTTGGTCGGAACATGTTTCTTATGGCTATTCACCAATATCTTGCTTTTTTCTATATTAATTTCCATCCCATATGTTCTTGTTACTTTCTCCAGTCTAGAGGTAAGGTCTTGAAGTTCTGATTCTGTTCCAGCTATCAGATCAATATCATCAGCAAAACGTAGATTACACAGAGGTCGGCCTCCAGTCGATATGGTTGATTTATAATCGTAGAGAGCCTCCTGCATAATATGTTCTAGATAAATGTTAAAGAGCACTGGTGACAGGATACATCCCTGGCGAACTCCTACAGTTGTTTTGAAAAATTCTCCAATGTCATTGCTTGCAAAAACAGCACTGCTTGCGTCCTTGTATAGTGCTTCAATGATATCTATGATGTTGGTATCAAAATTGAATTTTCTCATTATTTGCCATAAACCTTCATGCCAGACTCGATCGAAGGCTTTGTGAAATCGATGAAGTTATGGTATAAATCATGTTGATGCTGGAGATGTTTTTCGACCAGTAATCTAATATTGAAGATTTGTTCTGAGGTACTTCTTTTTGGTCTAAAGCCAGCCTGTTCCCCTGACAAGATTTCTTCTGATTTAACTAACTTGTTTTAGTTACGTCAGAAATGCTACCACTAGGAGGGAAATAAAATTGTCTGCGTGGTTTTGCCTTGGCTGGCTTTTTCGCAGTGTGTGTATATGCATTGCAGACTGTGTCAGCGAAGCGGGGTGTAGACGGGGCGGGTTAAGAATAGGCGTCAATAATTAGTATTGTTTCTCGAAAACGAAACTAAAAGCGTGTCAGACTATTACCGTGAAATCGTTCTATAGGCTTAGCACTGTGCAAAACGCAGCACTGATGGCGTCGAAGATGCCAACCGTCAGACACATGCGGGCTAATGTATTTATTATCGTTTTATGCCTAAATCTTACTGAATTGAGCGTTTATTCTCGCAGATTTTGCTACACACCTCCCATCCTAAAAAATGCATTCATTTGCAGGTTATAATATGCGAGATAACTTAGCTCCATGAAGTCTTACTCGTTTTTCTGATCGTTATCATAAGGATGTCTGCTCAAAAAGTCTGCGCCAACGTTCAAAGGGCCGGGAATGTATTCTATCAAAAATGAGTATGGCTGCAATAACAGAGACCATCTCAATAATCTGGAATTTTCATGCTTGGCCTGTGACAAGAACACGAGGGGTGAATGATCCGTTTGGACCACAAATGTCCTGCCATATAAATAAATCTGGAATTTCTTTATAGACCATATTAAAGCGAGACATTCTTTTTCACTTGTAGAGTAATTTTTTCCGCCTTATTCAACTTGCGGCTAGCATAAGCGACTGGGTTCAATTCCCCATCTTGTGAGGAGGACCTTTGCAATAATGTAGCGCCCAGGCCCACATTGCTTGCGTCACTTCTCACAATACATTCTTTAGTCAAGTCAGGCTATTGGAACACTGGCCTGCTTGTAAGCTTCTCTTTTAACTCCTGGTAAGCCAATTCACACTGTGCTGACCAAATTATAGTATCAGGTTGACCTTTGCGAGTTACATCCGTCAGACGAGCACATATAGAGTTAAAATGTTTGACATACTTTTGGTAGAAACCACACAAAGACACGAAAGATCGCACATCTTTTTTTTGTTTGTGGTCTAGGTGCTCTTTTTAATTTTTCCAGATTCTTGGGATCAGGGGTCATGCTACCCTGATGTACTGTATGTCCCAAGAATTCCAACTCTTTACAACCAATACAGCATTTTGTTGGCCTAGCGGTTAAGTTAGCCTCTCTGAGTCTATCAAACAGCATATTCAAAGAGGTAACGTGTTCCTCAAATGTTTCCGTAGCAATGAGGATAACATCCATAAAATTCTAAATACATGGATTTTTCAGGGGATCCAGCAATTTTCGCATCATCCGAGAAAACACACTCGGGGCATTTTTCAAACCAAATGGTAACATGTTGAACTCATAATGACCTTCCGAGATGCTAAAGGCTAAATAAGGTCGAACGTCAGGCGTTACTGGAATTTGGTAATAGCCTTTGCTAAGATCCACCTTAGAAAAATATTTTGCCTTGTTCAGCCTGGCAAAAAGTTGAGTAGTATCAGGTAATGGATCCACCTGACCTTCTGTGACAGCATTCAGTTTCGTGTAATCTATGCACAGTCTATGGTGTCCTGATGGTTTCCGCAACAAAACCACACAGGAACTATAAGGAGACTCACTGTGAGAAATAATCCCTTCTTGTAACAAATAATCAATCTCCTCTTTCAAAGCTTTTTCCTTAGCGAACGGAATAGAATAGGGCCTCATACAGATGGGTGCTGGGTCTAGTAGTTTCATATCATATGACAACAAATTTGTGTGCCCCGGTTTATCCGTTAACACATCTGTATGTTTCTCAAGGACCTGTTGAACCTTCTCCTTCTGTCCTTTTGTCAGGTGATTACTGATTTTCACCTGTGCAAACGTTTCACTGGTTTTCAGTGGATATTCAACCGAGGAGAGAGGTTCATTTTTCATCTCGGTGGCGATAGACAAGGCCATTAAATGTGTTCCCTCCTGGATTTGTCTGTCCAGATATTTCTTCAAAAGGTTCACATGATAGACTTTCTCCTTTCCCTTTTTGTCTATCTTATAATTTGTTCTGGATACCTTTTCCAAAATTGTATATGGCCCTTGCCATCCGATCTGAAGTTTATTGTTGCTGCCTGGCAATAGAAGAAGTACCTTCTCCCCTACAGCAAGTTCTCTATCCTTCGCTTTCTTATTATAATAAGCAGCATGCTTTTTCCTGGCTTGTCTCAAATTTTCATTTGCCAGTTTCCAACTAGTTTTTAAACGAGTGGTCAGTTCGTTCACATATTGGTATGATGAGGTAACAGTCTCCTCTGCCTTCTCATCTGTCCAGGTCCTTAACAGAGCTTCCAACGGACCTTTTATAGGCCTCCCAATAGGAGTGTTGCGGGTGCCATTCCAGTTGAATTATGTGGTACTTCCCGGTAGGCAAACAATGCGGCGGGCAAGTAGTGGTCCCACGTATCAGGTTTCTCATGTGCCAGCTTTCTCAGGATAGAAATGAGAGTCCCATTGAACCTCTCTACCAGGCCGTTCCCTTGGGGGTGATACGGACTAAAATGAAAGTGCTTGGCTTGAAACAACCTGAAAACCTCTTCAGTTAGCTTCCCCTTGAACTGAGAGCCATTGTCAGTCAAGATTTGATGCGGGAATCCTAACCTTGTGAATATCGTAAGTAATGCCTCTGCCACATGTTTCGAATCGATTGATGACAGGGCTATCGCCTCTCCCCACATAGAACAAGTGTCTACCAGAGTAAGGATGTAACTGTTCCTCCTCTTGGTCCGAGTGAGAGGTCCCACAATATCCACTGCAACTCTCTCAAAAGGGGTTCCACTATGGGCATTTCCCCAAGAGTTGCTGGAGCAGTCCAATGTTTTGGAGCTACTCTCTGGCATTCGGGACAGGATTTCACATATTTCTTAATGTCTTCCGTTATCCCTGGTCAGAAATAATGACAAGCTATACGCTGTCCTGTTGCGCTAATCCCCATGTGACCACTGAAGGGGATAGTATGACTAACGCCATTACTTTCTCCTTTATGAACTAGGAAGGACCAGCTGTCCGTGACCAGCTGAACCAGTGCCGGCCTTCCTGTATAGCAATTTATTCTTCATATAGAATTCTCCTTTATTAGGAGGAGTATGGCTCTTTGGGAGTTTCTTGTAACACGGCTTCAGTGACTTTTCTTCAGCCTGTGCCTTTCTCATCTCCTCTGGATGAGTATTAATGTGTTCATCTTCTTCCTTTTTGGATTGTGATCGTGTCTAGACTGTTGCCATGATCACAGGTCTCTTGGGATTCCCCAAGAAGACATATCTACACCCCAATATCAGAGGGTAGATTGGGTCATTTAACACTGCTGCCTTGATTACTCCTTCCATATATCGCGTCTTCACATTTATCCTGGCGATGGGAAGTGTCATGGTCGCTACGTCCTTGGTTGCAGCTTGGATCTCCACTGTTTCTGTGGTGTATTGATCTGCCTGCACCAGGTGAGAACTCACAACTGAATCATAATCTAATCCCGTATCATACAATCACCTTATGGTGACTCCATTGCATGTTACATCTTCACACACTGGGGGGTGGTAAGGTTCCTGCTGTTCAATAGAGTTGACCTTTACTCCCTTCCTCCCCGTTTTCATGGCAGCGAAACTTGGAGTTTTTCTTCTACAATTTTCAGTGTTATGGTTGTCCATCCGACAATTTTTACAATACCTCTTTCCTTGGTTAAAAGGTTTTCTTTCATCATTCCTTCTATCATTGAATTGTGAGGGTCTATTCTTAAACTCATTTCGAGGCCTATCAAAGTTCTGCTTATTTCTATTATCGAATTTATTATAGTTTTGGGGGGCCTTACTCTGATCTATTTGTTTCTTCTTTGTGCCAGCTACCTCTGCATGGGCTGCCTGATACCTCTCAGCGACATTTATTATCTCACCCAGCCTCTCCGCACCCTGTTCCATGAGAAACTTTCTCATGTCTGGAGCCATGGACTCTTTCATCTGTTCAATGAGTATCATCTCTTTGAGATCTTGGGTTTTCCCCAAAGTAGCCCATTTCTCCATATACGTTTCCAACCGGGCGGAGAACTGGTGATAGGTCTCACCCGACAGTAGCCTGGCATTCCTAAATTTCTTTCTATAAAACTCTCCGTTCTTTTCGTATTTTAACAGAAGAGCTTGCTTCAACATGTCATAGTTGTCTTGGTCATCCCTGCTCATTTTGGAAAACACTTCATAAGCTGTTCCCCGAAGTCCCTGAGACAACTTTACCCCCCCCCCCCCATCTTTCTCTTTCTAACCCATAAGTAGTGGCTAAAAGTTCAAACCTGCTTAAATTGGCAGCTGAGGCAAAGGGGCTGGCACCATTTTCAGGAGCATGGCCTTGAAATTCGAACTCCCTTAGTCGTATCTCATGCTCCCTCTGTAATCTCTTATCTTCTGCTTCCCTCTCTGCAGCCTGTCTTCTTTCTTCTCTTTCTGCAGCCAGTCTCTTTTCTTCTGTCTCCCTTTTGGCCGTCAATCTCTTTTTTTCTGCCTCCCTTTCGGCAGTCAATCTTTTTTCTTCTGCCTCCCTTTGCAGTCGATTTTCTTCTGCCTCCAATGCCCTAGCCTCCTTGTCAGCCTCAATCTGCAACCTCTTAATTTCTTTGTCAGCCTCAATTTGTAACTGTAATTTTCTTTCTTCTGCTAACTTCCTATCCTCCCTTTCAATATACTTGTCGCATTCTGAAGTTACATATTGAACCAACTCTGGTCCATCCATGCCCATCTCTTTAGCAGTCTGTACAGCCGCAGAGCGAAACTTGGCCAGATCTGCCATTCTGATAAGTACAACATGTTCTAACTAAATCTTTAACTAATTATAAATTTATTTAATTAAATCTGGGCTCTGACACTTTCTTCACTTCCCAAATCTTGGGTAATAATATATGGGGATTCCCTGGGGAAATTAGACTGTTGTTAATGCTAAACCCCAGACCCCAATGTATGTAGTACTAAGAGAAATTCAGATGCCCGGACAAGCCTACCAATTTATGTAGCAAAGTTGATTTTGCTGGGGAGGTTATGATGGTATCCTAAAAGAATGAAAAGGTGTCTGCTTTAACCATGTGAGGTCAAGCACATGTAGGCCTCTGACTCTATAAATGATGATGATGAATTATGTGCAGAGAACCCAACGCTACCTCCCTAGGTCTCACACGGTCACTATTCTGGCTCTAGTGTATGGTGTATGGTGTACCTAGTGTCTAGGGGAGAAGTGAAATGATGGTACACAACAGTCAAACACTTTAAGTTTCTATAAAGAAGATAATAAAACTAGCAGTTAAGTTTTTCTTTGAACAAATCTTTACAATTTATTTTGCCTGTCCATTCATAGCTTGTGGACAGGTCTTTGAAAATAAGGACAAGATAGTTTACAGAAAAGAACAATTAAAATTTTGGGACAATTTGCCCAATAACTAAAAAGTTATTATGTATTTATATATGTCTTTCCTGTAGGAAATATTAACAGAGTACACTTTATTCATCTAAAGGGAGAGTCACTGTAAATGAGGGCTGTAGTTCATCCTACCCCCATAAACGTCCCGTGTATTGTTTTGAAACACAAGAAACCGTCAGAGATGCCCCAGATGTCTAAATCATCACCTGGGAGTCCTTGTTGTAAGATATTTCACTGTGTAGTTGCAGAAAGTTTCAATTTCACCACTTGCCAAAGCTCCTACTGTTATCTTCGACAGCATATAAGACTGGTTGGAGACTGGTTGGCGTTTATTAGTACTCAGCAGGTTTCCTGTCACCAGCCGGCAACAGGAACATAGACCCTCTGCAACAAAAGGACACCCTGGCCTTTTACATCTGATCACTGATTCTAACACTTAATTTCCTACGTGGGTATGGGGTCAGCCTCGCGTGCCTTACAAGTGCACTCGCCCCGAATAGTACAGGACTCCCACCTTGCTGTGACCACACCTCAGGTCCTTATAGCAGATACGCCACTGTACGTTTACATACTTTTCATCAAGACAATAATGTGGAGTAACTACATTTCCTTTGATATGATCTTCTTTTCTTTTCAAATATAATTGCTTCAGGCATGTTAAACAGTGTTCATTGAACACAGAGGCTTACTAATATATTTTAATACAATAATATGACAACATAATCATAACAACATACATCAGTTAGATACCGCTTAATGTGAGGACTCAACAATGTCTGCTCCCGGCATGTTCTTCACTTTTCTCCAATAGCAGTATCTAACTTTGTAGTTGGACCAAACATATTAAATTTCATAAAATATCCTTACCACAATCAAGAAATATATAAACAAATGACGCTGACTTTGTGAAGAAATGGCCTCAGCTTCCTCCGAACTGCACAGACTGTGAATTTATTCTTTATTTAAGTTTAGAATTAACACAGCTGTTTTTCAGCGTATCTGAATACAATTTTTAGTTCAACTGGCAATGAATAGTCAAAGCCTTTTGCTAATATTTACTAGCACTGGCCAATCGAAACGTTCCGACTACTTGAATTCAAATGCAGTTTGAATGAAAAACCAAAATAATTTCGAATAATTTCTGCATCTGGTGGTCGATTGGCCAGTCTGCTTTTGTCATGCCCAATACAAAAAGATGTTTCGTTTAGGATTATATTTTTCCTACCGCTCCCCTTTCCCATTTATACTCAGTTTACCCAAGCGAATTTGAATGTACCTCCCTGCCTCTCCCAAGCTCGCGTCCCCCTAACGTTACAAAAAAACATAAGCAGGAACGCCAGTCTGTCTGGTCGATGTCCGTAGATATTAGTATTTCTTCAATAACTTATCTAATACTGGGACTATCATATTATTTAAAGTACATTCTTGTTCAGCGAACTCCACGTTATACTACCATATAATTTTATGGGGAACTTCTTAATGGTTTAACTTTTCAATTTTTTTTTTCATAGTCACTCGTCAAATAAAATTTTGCCCAAGACCGCCATCTTTCCTCTCCTTCATCTCGCTATCATGTATTTTTTTCAAATAACTAACTTGTTTTAGTTACGTCAGAAATGCTACCACTAGGAGGGAAATAAAATTGTCTGCGTGGTTTTGCCTTGGCTGGCTTTTTTGCAGTGTGTGTATATGCATTGCAGACTGTGTCAGCGAAGCGGGGTGTAGACGGGGCGGGTTAAGAATAGGCGTTAATAATTAGTATTGTTTCTCGAAAACGAAACTAAAAGCGTGTCAGACTATTACCGTAAAATCGTTCTATAGGCTTAGCACTGTGCAAAAAGCAGCGCTGCTGAAGTCGAAGATGCCAACCGTCAGACACATGCGGGCTAATGTATTTATTATCGTTTTATGCCTAAATCTTACTGAATTGAGCGTTTATTCTCGCAGATTTTGCTACATAGCCTGATTCTACAAGTGAACATTCAGTAAGCTAGACTTAATCAGATACAACTAGACAAAGATAGAGATTTGAGATATAGTCATGACCGGCGAGAATGAACAGAGAATGAGAGACACGTGTATTGTCTTCATATCAGATTTCTGTAAATATGTTCGTCAAGGGACCAATAAAGCTCCTGAAACGCACTGATCTTAGCATAAGTGAACAACGTAAATATTGTTTTGTCTAAGTGAAGACAAGTACGTAATTGTGAGTGAGCATCATCAGAAGGATAAAAGAATTTGGGTACTGTGTAATCTACGGGACGGTTGAGACCGTCTATGTCGACCACCGGGTCACAGATCCAAGTATGTCGCCTTGGCTGCTGTGAGCGTGTGTTGTTGTAGGATGTCTTTGATGTTGTCTATAGATCTGCCTTTTGGTCTTCCCTGTGCTCAGATCTTCTATTGTTGTAGGCGAGTAGTAGTAATTTATCGAGCTTCATTCTCATGAGATAGGAAAACCACTTCATTTTCTGTCTCTCTGTATACTTGATGCATAATGTTCCTACAATTGTTCTGATGTCATCATTTCACATTCTGTCTCTCATGATAATATTAATTACTTCTCTTAAGCATGTCAGTTATTTTGTTTAAAAACATTCATAAGAAAAATGAAGATAAAAATTAATGCACACATAATAATCTTTAACTGGAATGTTATAGTTCTGAACATGGAATACTGTAACAGAAGCAGCAATCAAGAACTCGTAGACTTTCATAAATGGGTGCTTGCGTAGAATATAAGGCTTTAAACATTATGACGAGATCTTCTGCTTCTTCAAGTACCATGTCTAGTGGCGTAGACGATCATATCTCTCCATAACTTCCTGTTGACAGTACTATTAAAGAATTATGTTGTAGACTTCTTTCTTTGCCACGATGTCAAACTGTCCTGAATCTTCTTTCTCTGTCGTCCTCTTTCTCTTTTTTCTTCTATAGTTCCTGTTGTCATGAAATATTCTCTAGCTTCCTTCCTCTCATAACACGCCCAAAGAAAGTAGATTGTTTCCTTCTAGCCCGTGGAATAAGATTCCTTAGTGATTTGGCCTTTTTTACAGTCATGACGACATCAACAATGTGGACATTGATGGAAATAATCAGATTAATATTACTGGAACATGAGGTGAGGAATAGTCGCTAATGTTGAATAGGGCATGCACTGACGTCACCATATGGCAGCATTACAAGGCGGTTTTTATTTTGAATCCCCAGAGTAATAGAATTATAAGGAGACCAAAAGGAAAATAGAACCACACTCGGAGAACCAGACTCGGAGAACCAGACTCGGAGAACAACACTCGGAGAACCAGACTTGGAGAACCAGACTCGGAGAACCACACTCGGAGAACCAGACTCGGAGAACCACACTCGGAGAACCACACTCGGAGAACCAGACTCGGAGAACCACACTCGGAGAAGGGAATACGACACTAAGGGGATAATAAAGAAGACATAGAAAGACACGGAACAAGTAATACACGACGGGAAGGCGTATCACGTGATCCCAGAGAAGCTGAAAGATAATGACTTAGCATACAAAATGACGAAACAATTATGACTTGTTTAAAGCCGGGGAGGGGGGGGGGGCCGAAAAAAAGGGGGGGGGGGGGAATTCGTAGTGCATTTTTTGTCAAAATAAGACAGGACAAAAATTAAAATTGGGATTAATCAATGGTCTGATAATTTATTTTCTCCTGAATCTCACTCAATATGTTAAAATCATCTGTCAGAACATATTCTATGTCAGTTTATTTTGATTTTGTAAATGTTATTTGCTTGAGACGTTGTGCTTGTCGTTTGAATGTATCAGAACCTTGTTTCACGTTACTAATTTTCCATTAACTTTCTTATTTCTTAGTCAATCAACTTGAGATTTGGTGGCACACATATTTTCAATTGGATAATAACAGTTTTATTTAAATCTGATTTGTGATATTTTAATTTATTACAAATAATGTAAGATATTGAAAAGCTATCCTATAGTTAGATACTAACTTTAAAGTTACATATCTGGAAATCTACTAAAATTATCACAACTAAAACTATAACAGTTTTAAAATACAATGATAAGCTCCCATTAACAAATGTCATGCTCGTAACTCAACAAATAAAAAAAAAACTCTTATGAAATGAAATATATGATAACATCCTACACGGCCGCCGTTTCTGTGGCAACCAATAGCATTATACACTCTGATATGTTGGTGTGCATAGCTACTACTGTTTTAAGTCAACCCTGTGAATTTGTATGGAAATCCTGCAGTTATTTATGGAAACAGTATTTTACTGGAGGTTACCAGCACCCCCCCCACCCCACCCCCTTTTTTTCAACAGAACGGGACATTTAAAAAAATTAAACCGACAATCGAAGCCATATCATCATCATCATATACTACTGGACAAAAGTTAAGGGCCGCCATTCAGTTTAGACAAGGTTTATATAATTGATTGGCAAACTGTAAAGACAAGTGAAAATGTCATTAAAACTGAGCTCAGAGAAATGTGTATTCAGTTCTGTGTGCACTAGGTTAATTTTTTTTAAATGTCCAAAAACTGGGTCACTTTAACCCGCACGTGAAAATTGCCATTGTTGCTGGAAAAACCCGTGGTTTTTGCAACAGGCCCCACTAGTTCAAAAGGTGAAAAAGTGAGTTGAATTTGAATGCACGTGGAAAATGATCATCGGTAAAGAGTGTTCACCGTTGGTATGCAATAAATCAGTATGACAAGTGGTCGAAATGATCACTGCATTAGCCATGCCACCAAGGAGAAGTCTCAGCACTGTAGACCGTGGTCGAGCCATGGCATGGATTCAGGATGGTCAATCTGTTCGTCATGTTGCAAGACGTTTAGCAGTGTCCCACTCTACCATTCAGAGACTTCTTGAGAGATTTCAAGCTACCGGACATTTGGAAAATCGACCCTGCTCAGGAAGAATTATATAAACCTTGTCTAAACTGAATGGCGGCCCTTAACTTTTGTCCAGTAGTATAAATTAACAGCAACTAAAACTTATCACAAAAATAATCGACAAGGGTTATCTGCTCACAGGATGGACTTGCACAGCGCCTAACACAGTTTGTTGTTGTTGGAGTTGGTACTGCTGGAGTTGTTGTTGGTGGATCTGGTACTGCTGGAGTTGTTGTTGATGGAGTTGGTACTGCTGAAGTTGATGCTGGAGGTGGAGGTTGTGAAGGTCATGTTCTGTGGGCTCCATGGCCATTACAAGGTTGAAGTGTTCCATGTGTTGCTCCAGCTGATGTGTGGGAATGATTGGAGCATGGGGGATCTAGAAGATAGGTATAAGAAATTCCATGCTAATATTCTTATGGCTTACTCGTATGCTAGGAAATCTGAAGAGACAAATCGAACATATTCTTTAGGGAAATTCATATCTTTCTTTCTGTCTCTCCCCCCTCTCTCTCTCTCTCTCTCTCTCTCTCTCTCTATATATATATATATATATATATATATATATATATATATATATATATATATATATATATACATAAGGCAAGTGACTGAACAACAATATCGTTGCTTCTCGAGACAAAGGGACCGGGTTTGAAACCCAGTTTGCGTCACGTTACAGTTCACCCTACTGTAAAAAGTTGTACCTGACTCTTCTCTTGAGTTAGGAAAGCCTAAGACAGCAAGGAAGGGATTGGTCACCCCAGCTCACAAAGCTTAGATCGAATATAAGAAAAGTCTCTAACACATCACTTCCCAACGGCAGCATGTATTATAGGAATACCTTAATCTTTACTTTATAAAGAGCGTAAAGAAAAAAAAAACTGAATGAATTCCCACTGGGAAATTCTTAATTGTCTTAAAATAAATATACAGAGGAATGCAAGAAGACAGGCAGGAGGAAATTCTAATTTTTTGCCAATACAATTAGGAAATACGAAGAGACATAACAGTTCTCAAGTACAAGTACTCGTTTTCAACAAAAATAGGATATAGGTGATATACAGGGACAAACAAAACCTAAACCTGTCTGGATATATTTACAACCCTTCCGGATATATTCACAACCCTTCTAGATATATTTACAACCATTCTGGAAATATTTACAAACCTTCTGGATATATTTACAAACCTTCTGGATATATTTACAACCCGTCTGGAGATATTTACAAACCTTCTGGATATACTTACAACCCTTCTGGACATATTTACAACCCTTCTGGGTATACTTACAAACCTTCTGGATATATTTACAACACTTCTGGATATATTTACAACCCTTCTGGATATACGTACAAACCTTCTGGATATATTTACAACCCTTCTGGATATATTTACAACCCGTCTGGATATATTTACAATCTTTCTGGATAGATTTACAAACTCTCTGGATATATTTACAACCCTTCTGGATATACTTACAAACCTTCTGGATATATTTTCAAACCTTCTGGATATACTTACAAACCTTCTGGATATATTTACAAACCTTCTGGATATATTTACAACCCTTCTGGATATACTTACAAACCTTCTGGATATATTTTCAAACCTTCTGGATATACTTACAAACCTTCTGGATATATTTACAAACCTTCTGGATATATTTACAACCCTTCTGGATATACTTACAAACCTTCTGGATATATTTACAAACCTTCTGGATATACTTACAAACCTTCTGGATATATTTGCTAACCTGTATGGAAAGTCTCATCATGTGGAACAATGCTACAAAAACCTTTAACTACAAGGGCATGAAAATTCTTGGTGTAGACTTCCTGCATGGCAAATCAGCTGCTGAGGTGGAACCGTGCTCCATAAAGAGCGAAAAAATAATGATATTGATAATAGAGAATAATGTAGTCAAAAACACAGTTTTCACATGGGGCTGCCGATGACAAAAACAAGTGAAGACTATTACATACTGACATTTAGGGAACAAGTGAAGACTATTACATACTGACATTTAGGGAACAAGTGAAGACTATTACATACTGACATTTAGGGAACAAGTGAAGACTATTACATACTGACATTTAGGGAACAAGTGAAGACTATTACATACTGACATTTAGGGAACAAGTGAAGACTATTACATACTGACATTTAGGGAACAAGTGAAGACTATTACATACTGACATTTAGGGCAATGTCAATACTAAGACAGTTCATATGTGTGACAAATTACATGACGAGGTATACGTTCAATACATTGCTTCCCCTAGTTCTGTGAGGCGCATCTTACCTGGAACTGCGGCGCCTCTAGGACGGAACGTGCAACCACTAGCCTGACATTTGGTCCTGACTGTCGCAACACAAGAGCCACTTGTTCCGAACTCATACCCCGGACGTTGATATCCCCAATCTGTAGAATGTGATCACCAGTTCGGAGGTGGCCGTCCTGTGGGGGGAGATTATGATTTTCTCAAAATATTATATTATTAATTTTTGACATTAACATAAATTATTTGTTTAACACTACCCAACTTAAAAAAAGTCAGCAGTTGTCATTAGGAACGAAAGAATGAATGAATATATCATTATTATTATTATTGTTGTTTATCAGATCTGACATCAATGCGCTTCGGGCAAACTCATAGATACGTAGTCTCCTTCAGCAAACGTCGAAACCTTTGAATGCTAATTGTCCTGAAGCATGTATACACGTCGGATCTATCCTCTCAAACGTCAACCCCTGCTAGTTTTACGTTTGATGTTAAATTCCAGCAATCTTAGATTCTTTGATTCATCTATTGCAGTATCGTTCTCTAACAGGCGATCGTTATTGTCCATAGTATCTCTCCCTTATCCAGATCCTACGTCTTCGCCATGGGTGCTATCGAAACTAGTCTGCCAGCTAATGAATGGATGAATGGATAGATGAATGGATGAATGGATAGATGAATGGATGAATGGATTTACTGCAAAAAAGGTTTAGACTTGGGCAATCATTAAAATCGGGAACAAGAGAAGATACAATAAAAGCAATTATAAGATTCAGGAAAATAACAAGAGACGATACACTCAATCCAATCACAAACGCAAGAGAATGTACATTCAAAGCAATCATAACACTCCGGCAGAAAATAAGGGAAATTACAATCGTACGTCATAAAACTGGGGAAAATATAACAAGAAAAGTTAAATTCAAAACAGTAATAAAAATCAGAAAACAAGAGAAGTTACAATCAAAGTATTTATACGACTCAGGCTGAAAACAAAGGAAGCTACAAACATAATTGACATAAAGTTGAGGAAGAAAACAAGAGAAGTTACATTTAAGGCAGTCATAAAATTAAAATAAAATAAGAGAAGTTACATACAAAGAATTAATAAAACACAGGAAGATAACAAGAGTGTTACAATTAAAGCTGCCATATAACTCAGAAATATACTATTACAGGTTACACACAGAGCAGTTATAAACTCGGGAACAAATAAGAGAAGTCACAATAAAACAATGATAAAATCTGTAAGAAAATAATAGAAGTTACTGTGACGAAATCAGTCGTGCAATATTTATAACTCTCATTCAATCCGGCAGTATCTCTTCATTTATTCATTTTTCTCACTTATTGTCCTATTATTTGGCATATTTTATGTCCTGCATTCTTTTACTGTGACCACTCCACAGACGTATTTACGTTTCGCCAGGTGAACTGTGGTATTATCGTAACAATACCCGGTCATTATCACCGGTCAGCGATAATACGTTTATCTCTTTGAGTCGCCGGCCACATTTGATAGGAGACGATCCTCGTTTGGCACAGTATGGTCTCGTACGAGGATGAATAGGAAGCCAATATTGTCCATCTGAGAAATCAGTCTGGGGGGATTCACACACACAGGTGATAATTAGATTATCGCATCCGCTGGACCCTGCCTGTATCATTATTACAGATAAATCTGTCTGGGTAGACAATCTTGGCGGAAGGTATTTAAACAGATAATCAGTGCACAGATTTGTTTTGTGAAGTTTCACAAGATGCCACCGGAAATATTACGGCTTATTATAAAGAGATCGCGCTTTGGAATATTAAATGTAATATTTTAAAACACGCGGGGAATATTTTGAATTAAAACACCCCAACCCAGATAGTGCTAAAGAGCATACCATTGGTTTTATTTGAGAGCCGGAATATACTTTGGTTCTCATTGGCAAGTTTGCCGGGTGTTACGCACAGAATTTGTTCCGAAGACATTGTATAATTATTTTCTAAAGACATTGTATAATTAGCTTGTCTGAATTGTACACTTTAATTTTTTTTCGGTCAAAGCTAGATAACCCTTGTTTGACTGTGATTACCATTTTCAATGATGGTTACCTTCTCTTGTGACGGGATGCGTTGGTCCATTTTCTGAACGATGTGTGGTCATTCTCCTTATATGGTAGTATCGGTCAACTGTTTCTTGGAATGATTGAAACCAGTGTTGAGGTTTTATTACTGTCCATATAAAGCGCGATTTATTACAAATCTTTATCTGGAATGTTCCCTACATCGTCTCGTTTTGATTCTTACTCAGGTGTATGCGTTCTGCGCATGTCCGGACGTTAGGTGTGCTTGAGAAGCTTTCCGGGGAGTCTATGAAAGTTGTGAAGCAGAGAGGACGCTTCTTGCGTCTCTGTGATTCTTTGATAGGGAATTAGGAGTCCTATTGTGAGTTAGTTTAGCTTACAAGGTCCTTCCCTTGATGATTCAAAACGCCTGGAGGCGTGTGTTTTGTGGTGTTGATTTCGAAGCAAGGTAATACCTCATTTATGTTTCAAATCTGTAATCTAACTTTATGTTGACAATGGTCGATCTCTGCTCACTTACGAATTACAGAAAGAGAGGTTCTTCTACTAGAAGTCACGCCCCATGTATCTTCATACCTGAGATTAATATGTACACGGGTCATACTTAGCCCGAAGGACAGTTCTATGTTCTATGAACGTCGCTATGTCAGCGATTGCACCTACGTCGAGGTTAGACTTAGGAATGCCTGTAAAGGTCAGCGTGACCTATACTCCTGGAACACCATCCTCGTGCGACTTACGATTAGACTCATTTAGCACATCTGATCAGTGAGAGGAGTATTGATGCTACTAAACAAACGTTCTAATTCTAGATTCTTTACCAAACTAGACTTGTCTAAAGGTTATTGGCAAGTTCCTTTAACTGAACGTGCCAAACCTCTTACCGCTTTTTTTACACCTAGGGGTTTATTTCAATGGAATTTCATGCCTTTCGGCCTTATGAACGCCCCTGCTACATTCGTACGCATGATGCGTCGAATTCTTTCATATCGTACTGATGTCATAGCATACTTAGACGATATCTGTCTGTTCAGTGATTCCTGGGAAGATCATTATCTGGGTTTATACGAATTGCTGTCTACTCTTCGCGAGTATAATTTAACTGCAAAACCATCTAAAGCCTTTATAGGATTTAGCGAGATTTCTTTCCTGGGTCATCGTGTTGGTCATGGTCTTTTAAAGACAGAGGACCACAATGTTTCAAAAATACTAAACATTTCTGTCCCTAAGACGAAGAAACAAGTACGGAGTCTCTTAGGTTTGATACAATTTTACGGGCGATTCATTCCGAATCTGTCCTCCATTATGGTACCGCTTTCTACTTTACTGAAGAAAGGATCGCCTAATCTGATCCGCTGGTCTCAAGAATTTCAATCCTCATTGGACCAGATTAAAACTCTATTTTCATCTCCACCTATCCTTAGGTTACCTACTATTGAGAAGACTTGTGTTCTTCTAATTGACGCCTCGTCTAATGGGTTGGGGCAGCACTTATGCAGGAGTATTCTGATACTCTGCATCCGGTGATGTATATCTCTAGGAAATTAAATGCTGCAGAAAGGAATTACTCGGTTTTAGACCGTGAATTATTGGCTATGGTATGGTCAATTCTCAAGTTGCAAAGATTCCTTCTAGGCGCACATTTCATTGTGGAAACCGACCAGAAAGCTCTTACTCCTATTCAGAGCAAAAACTTGAAGAGCTCGAGGTCCACTCGATATGCCATAGCTCTTCAACCATTTCATTTTACGGTGCGAGCTATCCGTGGTTCGGATAATGTGATGGCAGACATTCTGTCCAGATGCCCACACGATTCCACTTAATTCTTCTGTCATATATATTTCCTGATATACAGTCCACTACTATAATGACATATCAGCACATATGTTCTCACTTTTTGGGAATTTATAACATTGTACCATATAACTTTCCTTTTTCTGTTACCGATTTGATCGTAACGGAAGAAGGCTTAGTTAGCAATATACGGGCCAGAAGTTCGCATGGCCACATTTATATATTGTATTTTGATCACTGTATTAAGAGATTTAACAATTGTCATAAAGATTTGTGTTATTGATATTTTCGCAGCACATCATTGACGTCTGCGAGATTATGTACATTGTGGAACCATAAGTATATCAAGTCCTAACCTAATTTGGAGCGGATTATGTCCACATCTTCTAGGAACGATTATATCCATGTCTACGAGGAACAGCTGATTTATTAGTATTGATTAGTAATGCATTGTGTAATGTACTTTTTGTTTTAAGATGTGTAATGCTATAGTGCGGTATATTAGTATATGACACCGCTGTTTGCACAACACTTCATTGTGTAATACTATGATAATATATTTAATTTCATAGATTTGTATGAGTATGATTTGGCTTGCATTATGATGTTGCCATCACTGTGGCGTATGTTGGTGGCACCTCCCTGGAATATACGTGTACACTTAGGGAAATATTTTCTCTAAGGATCTGAGATATAATCTCAGTTTCGCTCCATGCGTCGAGCTAGCCTCATATTAGGCATTATATCCGCGCATCATACGTGCGTTAGGAGCCTGTTTTTTCTGGCTCTAGGATTTTAAAAAAAAATTTCATTTTTTTTCCCGGGAGGTGCGGTAATCTGTTACGCACAGAATTTGTTCCGAAGACATTGTATTTGATTCTTACTCAGGTGTATGCGTTCTGCGCATGTCCGGACGTTAGGTGTGCTTGAGAAGCTTTCCTGTCGGGGAGTCTATGAAAGTTGTGAAGCAGAGAGGACGCTTCTTGCGTCTCTGTGATTCTTTGATAGGGAATTAGGAGTCCTATTGTGAGTTAGTTTAGCTTACAAGGTCCTTCCCTTGATGATTCAAAACGCCTGGAGGCGTGTGTTTTGTGGTGTTGATTTCGAAGCAAGGTAATACCTCATTTATGTTTCAAATCTGTAATCTAACTTTATGTTGACAATGGTCGATCTCTGCTCACTTACGAATTACAGAAAGAGAGGTTCTTCTACTAGAAGTCACGCCCCAGGTATCTTCATACCTGAGATTAATATGTACACGGATCATACTTAGCCCGAAGGACAGTTCTATGTTCTATGAACGTCGCTATGTCAGCGATTGCACCTACGTCGAGGTTAGACTTAGGAATGCCTGTAAAGGTCAGCGTGACCTATACTCCTGGAACACCATCCTCGTGCGACTTATGATTAGACTCATTTAGCACATCTGATCAGTGAAAGGAGTATTGATGCACTTTTGTAATATTGGAGCCAACAGTATAATCCCCTTGGCGCCATATCATTTTTTGAGTATATGCCAGATGCATTGATGAACATAACTTATGCTGAATTTTGTGAACTGTCATGACTATGGTTTATTGTAAAATGGATGTACAGTTACCTGTCTTGTGGCGTCAGTAAATAAACGATGGAAAAACGTCAATAGCAGTTCACACCTTTATATGACTTTTCCATGTCATACCACATATGTTGTGAACTTGTGAAACACATCACCTACACGCACAGCAAGCAACAACAGACCAGACAAGACACCTCACACTTCAACCTATTATATCCCTGGTGTCTATAGGGGTGGTACTCTACGGGGCTGCTGATTATCAACGACTTCGGACTGATACCTGTAACGTTCATAGTGGCTAGAGTTGTGGTCTATCATCTTAAGTGGCCATTAGTCAGCCTAAATCCACCCTTATCAACGGGTCATACTTTGCCCGAAGGACAGTTCTATGTTCTATGAACGTCGCTATGTCAGCGATTGCACCTACGTCGAGGTTAGACTTAGGAATGCATGTAAAGGTCAGCGTGACTTATACTCCTGGAACACCATCCTCGTGCGACTTATGATTAGACTCATTTAGCACATCTGATCAGTGAGAGGAGTATTGATGCACTTTTGTAATATTGGAGCCAACAGTATAATCCCCTTGGCGCCATATCATTTTTTGAGTATATGCCAGATGCATTGATGAACATAACTTATGCTGAATTTTGTGAACTGTCATGACTATGGTTTATTGTGAAATGGATGTACAATTACCTGTCTTGTGGCGTCAGTAAATAAACGATAGAAAAACGTCAATAGCAGTTCACACCTTTATATGACTTTTCCATATCATACCACATATGTTGTGAACTTGTGAAACACATCACCTACACTCACAGCAAGCAACAACAGACCAGACAAGACACCTCACACTTCAACCTATTATATCCCTGGTGTCTATAGGGGTGGTACTCTACTGGGCTGCTGATTATCAACGACTTCGGACTGATACCTGTAACGTCCATAGTGGCCAGAGTTGTGGTCTATCATCTTTAGTGGCCAGTAGTCAGCCTAAATCCACCCTTATCACCGGGAAGTAAAATCTGGGATTTGAACTGAGAATAAAAGATATAATCTATCGAAATCATAGACACAGATCAGAGACTGCATCGCATCGTTAGATGAGCAAACTCTCAGAAGCCAGTGAGACATCGGACTTAGAATTCCATAGTTATAAGTGATAGATCGAGTATTTGGGCAACTTTGGAACTTACAAGCAAACCCGCATATTTAAATACAAGATTGGAAACTTAAGGGACCAGGACTTTAAATACCAAGACTGGAACCCTAGGAATTGGATCACCCGCCATAAGAGAATATTTCCAGACCAAGTGATTTGCAGAACACCCGTCATAAGAGGAATAAAATATTTCCAGACCAAGTGATTCACAGAACACCCGTCATAAGAGGAATTTCTCAGGCCAAGTGATTCGAGAGCATATCACCTAAATTGCTCGTGTCCATTCTGGAGATTGTAGATTCCCAAATTTTTGGGTTCGTGGTTACAAGCTATCAGACTGTTTGAAGTACTGAAGTTCCCACGCCGCTAGTGTGAGAGAAGAGCATCAACACTGACCACCTACATTGGACGAGTTATGTGGGAAGTGCACTCATCACCAAAAAAAAAAAAAAGTGACGAAAACCACAGCGACAGGACTCACCTAAATCAGTTAAGTCCTGATTAAAAGGCATCAGCAAAACGGACTTTTATCACTCCCCTATGAATGTGACAGAATGGGGCGACCCCTCTCGATCTATGTTTCTTCTTCTTCTTTGATCCTTAGCCGCCGACCGTCAAAGCAGTCAGTGGCCATCACGCCTAGTGGCGTCAAGTAGGGCAACAACAAATTGATTCCACTTTGCTCGGTCGGTGGCCATCCTTCGTACAGTACCCCAACTCTGGTTCATTCTTTGCATCTCAGCCTCCACAGTCCTCCGCCAGGTTGTTTTTGGTCAGCCTCTCTTTCGTTTTCCTTCAGGGGTCCAAAGCATAGCTGTTCTTGTGATGGCATCGGGGTCTCTTCTGAGGACATGACCAACCCAGCTCCTCGATCTATGTTTGACTACGGCAATATCAGTCACATTTTTGTACTGATTTTATTGCGTGTTTTCAATTGTCGCACTTTCTTTCTTTCTCTGCTATGTGTAGCAGATATTTTCTCATTTAAAAATATTCTTACACTCCTCTCAGCGATAGTCGTCATGTCTGTGTGTTTACCAGTTTATCCCTGTGGATAGAGTAGACGGTGATGCAAGGTTGACCGACAGATCCTATTGTACCACAAGAGCGCGACTGTTTTCGCACGTAAATGGCCAAGCGAGTTTACTTAGCGCTGATATGGCTCGTGTGACCGACTAATTATTGTCGTGATAAGACACTGCATAGATGGTCAAACAGGAGTTTGGGTTGGCACAAGGAGCGCCAGTCAAGTATCGGCCTGATAGGATGACAGACACACCTGAGCGGAAATGTTGTAATATTTCCGGGTAGATGTAAGAAGTTATATGTAATCATTGACGAGAATATTTGAATGTCACGATTGCCGTATATGGAAAACGTGACCTTTACATTACGTTCACATTATTTACTAATGTACATTCTACAGGTTTCTTGCTAAGTGGTTATATATGAGGCTGGTAACCTCAACATATGAAAATAGTATATTCATGAACCACTACTGCAAGAGCTGGCGATTGTTTCTGACTAGTCGTGCGGGCAAACCCGACAGCAGAGATGACCTAGACCCCGACGGGAGTAACGACGAGTAATGAGTGATGATTACATCACATGTGCCTAAAGTATATAGAATCATTTTGTGAGATTTATATACCTTTTTAATTGTAATTCAGGCAAATCATTATTCATGCACTCCAGACGCAATTTCCTAGTTGACACCCAGAAGGATATTGGTGAATTTTCATCCTATTCCCCGAGTTACATTGTGTGCTCGGGAATTTAATTTTTCTGAGAGGTTAACATTGGTGGGTGGAACGCATGAAAATGGGCCTGTTAGTTTGCGGAGAACAAATGTACTGAGGCATTTGTTTATTTCTAATTTGTCACAGTTCGTGGTAACAAGACATCAGACTTAAGTACTGAAGTTCCTACGCCACTAGTGTGAGAGAAGAGTATCAACACTGAACGCCTACAGTGGACCACAACTGCAAAGCAAGGGGAGGCAATCCTGTGACGATTGGCGATTCGAGCCGGGATATTGAACTCGGACACGCATGTTTGATAAATCACAAGTGCTTACCTCGTTTTTATTATAGTACTACGGTGTATTTATTTCCATAGAATACTGACAGAAATTTTAGATTTACCGAAAGAGTATGGTTAGCTATTAGTTTAGATAGATCGGCTCATACGTGTTGCATAAATAAACAAAGAAGGTGAAATATTTTAAGAGTAAAGTTAATTGATAAAATAAATATAAAACGTATCTAAAAGTAATTGGTAAAGGAAAAGAATTGTCCATTTGCTGAAGCCTAATTTATGTTTGTTGTCGGTGTTGTGCATTTTATAATTTTAGTCAGCCAGTATTTTAAACTTAGCGGGCTAATTTTATTTTAGACAAGTAGCAATTGCAATTTTCGTGTCGCCTGTAAACACTCTCCTGACACAGCATGGCCGAATCACAAAATCTCTATCCATTTTATTTAGATGTTGCTAAAGAGATAGGCTTATCAGGCAAAGAATTATCTGATTTTGTTGCCACCTCGGTGAAAGAGGCCAAAGCAGAACAGGAAGCCGAGAAAGCCATGGCCAGAGTGGAAAGAAGATGAGAAAATAGACAGACTACAGGCCGAAAAGGAGGCCGAAAGGGTATTCGCTAAGGAAAAGGAACAGGCCGACAGAGCCCACGCCATAAGATTGAAAGAATTAGAGATCGAAGGAAGAAGAATCGAATCTAGTTCTATCACCAATGGGCCGGGGAGGTCTCAGACTAGTGATGGGGTAAATATTGTATATCTCACGCGGTTGTCCCTAGCGCGGTCTCTTTTCAGTTAGATGCTTACTCAGAAACTTCTGAGGAAATAGACATTTATCTTGCTAGATTTGAGTCTGTAGCTGCCACCTATGGATCAGATAAAGAGAGATACAACATGAAGCTATCTCAGAGTATGCGAGGAGCTGCATACGACGTCTTCCTCAAAATGGCACCGGAAGATAACAACAATTATGAGTTGTTGGAGAAAGCTCTGCTGCAACATTTTCAGCTGAATGCACAAACTTTTCAGTGCAAATTCCGGGAAGCCAAGAGGCAAAAAGATGAATCGTACAAGCAGTTTGCTACACGTCTGACAATATACTTGGAGAAGTGGGGATCACTAAGCGCCTTCGACGAATCGTACGAGGGATTACAAGAAATGCTTATCGTGGAGCAGTTTACGGACTCGCTCACCCAGACATGAGACGGTTCCTGGCTGAGCATGGGGCCGAAACTCTTGATCAGGTGGTACTGTTTGCTGATCGGTACCAGAGCGCCCAGTCGGAAGTGAACCCGACTAAAAGGCGCCAACAAGATAATCACCCCAAACGAGAGGAGCGCTCCTTCACTGACTCCAAACGTATGACACCACCTCACACAACACGACACAACAGCAACAAAAACCACAGGATCACCATAGGCAGAAACAGAGCAATTCAGCCCAGGGAACTGGAAGACGATGGTGTAAGGCGTGCAAATCTGACACGCACTTCACATCGGACTGCAAGAGGCCTAAGGCAGGCCCTTATAATGCCGCATGTCTGATCAGGGGGCCGATAGGGAAACATGACTCTCAGGCATATGAACAAAATTCCAGCCACCCTTCTATTACTGAGCAAGTAACTGTGAGTAACCAAACCATATGGTGTCTCTATGATTCGGGTTCTTGAATATTCCGCTGTAGTCTCCCAATCTTTGGTGAAGGCCCACCAATACACTGGTGAAACTGTAGAAATACATGGGCCCCGGAAGAGTATAAAGCATAAGACTCTTCCAGTTGCAGAAATTGAAGTTTCAACCCGATATGTACGGGGGAAAATCAATGCTGCAGTAGTGGACGAGTTAGTCTACCCTCTCATCTTAGGGAGGAAATATGTGTTTCTTGGAGATCCCTCACGTGACTCCAAGTCAACACAAGAGAGAGAGAGAGAGAGAGAGAGAACACAGGACACGCCCAAGCGGCCCCTGAGCTATTATCTCTTAACAGCCTGAATATTTCAGAGCTGAAGCAGTCACAAAGGGCCGATAAATCCCTACAGCCTTGCTTTTCTAAATTGTATGGCAATTACTCCCATACTCCCCAGGGAGCATTTTACAGGGAGGAAGGTTTGGTTTACAGACGGGTAGGGAATAAGAGACAGTTAGTTGTCCCACTCCCATTTCGCACCCGCCTGATGCAGAAAATGCATTCCACCCTGCCCCATCCCATTAACTGTTCATATGCCCTAGAGGAAAATGTATCTCTGGATCACTTCTGGCCAGGAATGTGAAAGGAAATTCGACAGTTCGTGAGAGATTGCTCGGTTCATCATCACCCGGACAACCAGAAGGATGAAACTACCAAGAAAGAATTTGAGCAGAGAACCCAACACTCAACATGGGATAACTCGTACCTCGACTCAATATTTATGTGTAGTAAAACAGAGTTATGCCAAGCGCAGAAGGACGATATTACCCTTGCGCAATACGCTGAACAGAGTCGGATAGAAAGAACCCAGGCTTCAGCTGGAACATTCTACACCGAGGATGGAATTATTTATCGACGGACTAGGCAAGGGAAGCAACTCTTAGTGCCCCTCCCTTTAAGACCCTCCGTTATGAAAGCAGCTCATATATCTTATTCGGGGGAACATCTTCCCGTGGGTACCACAATGCGTAATATTAAGGAGGTTTACTTCTGGCCCAACCGATGGAAAGAAGTTCGTCAGTACGTATTGAACTGTAAACATTGCCAAGCGAGGAATTTAAACACTCGCCAACGAGATAATGAGGAGAAGAACACTGTCATTCAGAACAGTATGAGAGGAAGGCACACACTTCAAAAAAGTTCATGTCGAAACCTGGACATTAAATGAAATATCTTTGGACAGAGGGTCCGTGACAAAACGTCTGAACATGTTCTTTTGTGTGATCTCTCACACCTACAGCCCTCCGGCAGAATCCTTTCATTTTCTTCATTTTTCTCACTCATCGCTTTTATTTGGCATAAATCATGCCTTTTCATTCGTTATTTCTACTATTTTACTCTATGCTGGACATAGCATGGTGAATTCTCTAACACGCCACTCCCCTATGGCAGTATTTGCTACGGGAGTAATTCGTATCATATTGTTTCACACTTCACTCCCAGACTGTTGTTACGATTCGCCAATACGCGTGGGATGAATAATGATAAATTTCCCCACCCAAACAGTGCTAGATAGATTGGATTGGTTCGCCAGAATCTACTATGATTTAATTAGAACTTTAGGCGGAAACACAGCTGAGATTTGAACTAAGGATTGTGAGATATAATCTAAAAAAACTCAGAGTCACAACACAACACAACACAGACATACTGCATCGCAGCGTCAACTGAACCCTTCCTACAAGCCAGAAGAAAGAGGATAGGACTTACATTTCCACAACTATAAGTACTAAATCGAGTATTGGGCAACTTTGGAATTCACAAGTAAACCCGCCATTTTAATGCAAGACTGGAAACTTGGGAATTCTATCACAAGAAGTCATAAGAGGAATTATAGATCTCCAGACCAAATGTTTCACCCATCATAAGAGGAATTATAGATTTCCAACCAAGTGTTTCACCCGTCATAAGAGGAATTGCTTAGACTTAAGTGATTCGAACAGCATCTAACTACAGGGCTGTGGGTGCATTCTAAGTGTGTGCCAAAATTTTGGGCTAAGTGTAAACAAATTATTTATTAATGTAAATTCTACAGGTTTCTTGCTAAGTGGTTATATATGAGGCTGGCAACCTCAACATATGAATATAGTATATTCATGAACCACTACTGCAAGAGCTGGTGATTGTTTCTGACTAGTCATGCGGGCAAACCCGACAGCAGAGATGACCTAGACCCCGACGGGAGTATCGACGAGTAATGAGTGATGATTACATCACATGTGCCTAAAGTGTATAGAATCATTTTGTGAGATTTATATACCTTTTTAATTGTAATTCAGGCAAATCATTATTCATGCACTCCAGACGCAATTTCCTAGTTGACACCCAGAAGGATATTGGTGAATTTTCATCATATTCCCTGAGTTACATTGTGTGCTCGGGAATTTAATTCTTCTGAGAGGTTAACATTCGTTGGTGGAACGCATGAAAATGGGCCTGTAAGTTTGCGGAGAACAAATGTACTGAGGCACTTGTTTATTTCTAATTTATCACCGTGGTAACAAGACATTAGACTTAAGTTCTGAAGTTCCTACGCCACTAGTGTGAGAGAAGAGTATCAACACTGACCGCCTACAGTGGACCACAACTGCAAAGCAATGGGAGACAATCCCGTGACATATATATATATATATTACTATATGAACATTAATACGTGAAAATCGCTAGTGGATATCCAAGTCATTTGAGGCTGACAACCTCAGCGTATAGAATGATGATTTCATGAACCACCACTGCACGGGCTGGTGATTGCTTTATTGCTAGTTTCTTAAAGAGAACTGAAAGCATAAAGTAGTCCCAGGTTCCATATGGAGCAGGGAGGGAATGATGAAAGAAATGATGTACATTTTAATTATAATACTTACAGTTTCAAACCAGTGTAAATGTAAAGGTAAACATATTCACTTTAAAATTAATGGAAGTTTCAAACTTTTCAAATCAGTGTCAATATAAATGAAAACATATTCAATTTATATTGTGAACAATTTTCAATCAGTGGAAATGTAAATGTAAACATATTCTATATGTACTATTAACCTTTCATTTAAATGTAATGTAAAGCTAAAGCTATTCAATTTAAATGTAAAGAAAGCTTTATCCCGAGGGACTAAATTTAATTCTCACTGAGGGTAAATTCCTATCAACTGGTATGGTGCAATAAGAAAAAGGACACATAACTATGTGCCGGAAAACACAATACTCAGGAGAGCGTTTTCGATTCTATTCTTTATCATAGTTATTGGTGGTACAAGCAAAAAGTATGTTACTGTGTTTTCGTGGGGTCCCCTAATGTTGATGTGTAGTTGGCCAGGTATGCGTGTTGATGAGACCTGAACAGTGTAATGGTGCGGTGAAGATCTAGGTCACTCACGCTGACAGCATACATGGTTCTTGTACGATGATGATGATGATGTGAGACATGGGTGTGTAGAGACGCGAATGCGTTTAGGCTCATATATATGTAGACAATTCACCCAGTCACACTCATACGGAAGCCAATGATGGTTGTAACTACTGGTAACAGTTCACACATTTAATCACAGGACTAACAGTAGTATCACAGGAACAGTCAATGTAAGCAGGATCATGTACATCATGTTAACTGAAATCGATTGGTACACATCAGGCATTCTAAGGCTGGAAAACATTCAAATATGTGGGCATGGTCAATAGTGGTATGTCCTTTAAAGTACAGTTCACAATGCCGCTTTGGTATCCTGACTTAACGCGTCAGATACCTTAATAACTCCGTCATACAAAAGACGAGCTCCTAAATCATGTAATAATATTACCAGGGCCGTCGTTCAACTTGGCATGACACGCCAGTTGCATCTTATCATGCTGTAGAGTATTGGCCGAAACACAGGGCCTCAATATGACGTCAGCTGTGTATTCTTCATAAGCAGGTTGCATAAACCCTGCTATAATGATTGTATAAATATACCGCCAACCTGCGGTTTCCACCATATATAACTTCGTCACTGGACTTCTGATCAAATGAAGACGAATAGTCTTAAATGGCTACCTCGAGCACAAAATATAGGTTCTGCATTATAGGAACTGTGAGCTGTTCTCACAGGCTAGGTAAGCCTTTAACAAGTTCTGCAACCGAATGCGTAATAATGATAAAGTCGGTGTTACCTTGAACAGAATCCTCAGAACACAAGAAACAACACTGTCGTCATTCCTGACGTACAGTAAATCACTGGGGAAAACTGACAACGCAGTCACTTCGAAGATTTTCCTTCCCCAAAATACAACGGACATTCACGTCCCACAGAAGCCAGTTCACATCTCTACCTGACGGAAGTCTAACCCTTCGCGCTCCAAACTGCGCATGGGCAATGGCCCAGAACTATGTACCTTTGACCCTATCTTAATACTGGTCAAACACAATGAATGAACCAAAAGGGGAGATAACCCCTAATCAACCTGACACAGCAAAGTTAAGACATAGTTCCCTAACTTTGACCAGGGTGAAAAAATACGACAAATAAATTGACGTTTGAAACTCCGTCAAAACTGACTGCAACATATTACTGCACCCCCCCCCTCTCCCCCCACTGTTAAAAAAAGTGACACTTAAAAAAAATATATAACCATGAGCAAGATAGCACAAGCATCAATTATGCGCCAATGAAAGAATGAACTTAATATCAGGTACAATGGACGCAGAAATAAAGCGTCTGGAGAGAATAAAATCATCTCCCAACATAAGAGAAAATATTTCCTCTAAGCAAAACAAACTCGGGAGGTACCATCAAAGAAATCTAAGTTGCTGGCAACCCCAAGATACATATCAAAAATTATGAAATACAATGCTATACTATCAACATATCTAATGGATATATATCATGGATGGACATAACCAAATTTGTTAAAGTCATTATACATCATCCAAATAGTGACACAATTGTGTTAATATATATTATGATATTAAGAACAGACAAAGTTTGGAAGTGTATCAGGAGATCTAGGTCACAAGATTTAAATGGAATCATGTGGGCATCTAGACAATATGTCTGCTATCACATTATCCGAACCACGGATAGCTCGCACCATGAAATGGAAAGGTTAAAGAGCAATAGCATAACGAGTAGATCTCGAGCTCTTCAAATCCTTACTTTGCATAGCTGTAAGAGCTTTTTGGTCGGTTTCCATAATTAAATGCGCGCCCAGAAGGAACCTTTGTAGCTTAAGAATGGACCAAACCATAGCCAACAATTCACGGTCTAAAACCGAGTAATTCTTTTCTGCCGCATTCAGCTTCCTAGAGATATACATTACAGGATGCAGAGTTCCTGAATACTCCTGCATTAGTGCCGCTCCAATCCCAGTGGAAGAGGCATCACTACGAAGGACAAAAATCTTATCAATCGTTGGTAGTCTTAAGATAGGATGAGATGAGAATAAATTCTTAACCTGATCCAATGACGATTGGCATTCTTGGGACCAACGCACCATATTAGGAGAACCTTTTTTTAATAACGTTGAAAGTGGTGCCATAATGGTGGATAGATTCTCAATGAATCTTCCATAGAATTGTATCAACCCCAAGAGACTACGCACTTGCTTTTTTGTCTTCGGAACCGAGATATTTAATATCTTCGAAATGTTTTGGTCCTCTGTCTTCAATAGACCATGACCAACCCGATGACCTAGGAAAGAAATTTCACTAAACCCAACAAAAGCTTTAGAGGGTTTTGCAGTCAAATTATGCTCACGTAGAGTAGATAGTAATTCATTTAAACCCAAATAGTGTTCTTCCCAAGTATCACTGAAAAGACAGATGTCGTCTAAATATGCGATGACATCTGTACGACATGATAGAATTCGTCGCATCATGCGCACGAAAGTTGCTGGGGCGTTCATAAGCCCGAAAGGCATAAAATTCCACTGAAATAAACCCCTAGGTGTTGAAAAAGCAGTGAGAGGTTTGGCGTGTTCCATCAAAGAGACCTGCCAATAACCTTTCGACAAGTCTAGTTTAGTAAAGAATCTAGCTTTAGAAAGTCTAATAAGTAGATCATCTAATAAAGGCATAGGTTCAGCATCGAACTTCGTAACTTGATTTAATTTGCGATAATCAACGCAAAGACGTATGTTATTGTCTTTCTTTCGAACAATAACCATCGACGAAGAATAAGCTGAAGTGGATGGTTCAATTATTTTCAACTGAATCATTTCATCCAATTCTTTCTCGACTTGTGCTTGAAAATGAATAGGTATAGGGTATGGTCTTACTCTGATCGGATTACGATCAGTAAGTATGATGTCATGTTCAATGACATGTGTGTGTCCAGGAATGTCGGTAAGGACATCCTGAAATGATTGTAGCGTAGAAGATACTTGACGCTGTTCCTCAAAAGACAAATTCGAAGAAACGGTAACGTTTTTCCATGATTCCGTAGAATTAAGTGGAATCACAGGAAGAGGTAAGTTAACATCAGAAAAAAGTAGTTTCCTCATCCTGTATAACAGACAGGGATGAGATATGACCATGTTGGACTGGAGAGTCGTCCGTCGCCTGGAAAATAGGCTGCAAATAGTCTGGTCGTTCAATAAATTCCGTAAGCATATTTATATGAAAGGTTTTATGCCTTCCATCAACATCGACAATATAGTCGACATCGGAAATTTTCGAGACTATAGTGTATGGACCTTTCCATGAAATGAGAAGTCTATTCTCCCTCGTGGGAAGTAAGACATATGCTTTGTCTCCAGGACAAAGTTGACGTAGGCGTCTTTTTTTATTAGCAAATCACCTAGCTTTTTCCTTCGCAAATTCGGATGATGAAGTTGCTAGCCTGCATGATTCGATAATTTTTTCCCTAAGAGCAATAACATACTCATATGACGATTGTGTATCATCGTCAATATTATCGGAAGTTATCAAATCGTGTAGCAAGGACATAGGACCGCGCGGTTGCGCGCCAAAGACAAGTTCAAAAGGAGAAAACCCTGTATGTTCGTTGGGAACCTCTCTATAAGCAAAGAGAGCTGCAGGTAGAACCCTGTCCCAATCATCAGGATGATCCTCCGTTATCTTGCCAAGTAAGTTCTTTAGTGTCCTATTAAGACGTTCAACCAATCCATTGGACATTGGGTGATAAATACTACTGAGAGACCTTTTAATGTCCAGAGTGGCCATTACCTGAGACATAGTGTCCGATATTAATTGAGTGCCATGGTCTGACAGTATTTCTCCGGGGAATCCCAGACGAGAAAATATGAGCCAAAGAGCATCTGCGATATCGACAGTTGATATGCTCTTAAGAGGAATAGCCTCTGGCCAACGCGTGCACATGTCAACGCAAGTAAGGATAAATTGATGTCCTCTGGCTGACTTAATCTTAAACGGGCCAAATAATGTCTATTGCCATTTTCTGAAATGGCCGAATAGGAATATCTGCAGCCTGAATAGGTGCAGCATGTCTTGGACCTCTAGACTTGACCTCTTGACAAATTTTGCAAGATCGGCAATAAATTCGTATGTCTTTGTTCACGAATGGCCAAAAGAAAGACGCAAGGACTCTAGTCTTAGTTCTGGAAAAACCCATGTGTCCAGCACACTGAGAATCGTGTGCATGTTGAAGAATTAAGGCTCTCATACACTTAGGCACAAGAATTTGCGAATGCATAGACTTGTCTGAGTGTTGTACCATTCGTACCAGTATACCATTCTTCATAGTGATATACGATCTGTGATTCGTATTCTGATTAGGATCACCTTTCTTTGCGAGAAGGAAGAATTTCTTTAAAGAAGGATCTTCTTCTTGTCGTTTAACAAACGAGTCATGCGAAATCACCAAGTGATCGTCTTGGCTATCAACTCCATTACTATCATCAGATGAAGTTGGAGGAATAAGAGCTTGGGCTCTTGTTACCACCGCATTGACCGTTTGGATGTTTTGTTTCTCCCAAATAGAATTTTTTTTGCGGGGTGCATTCCTTAACCCCATGAATACGACCGATTATAAGATCCGCAATAGGATTAGGAAGAAGACACGCGTGGACATCTCCTGTAAAGAAGGGAGTGTCAATGCTAATGATAGCAGTAGGATATTTTTCCATGGTACCACCAAATGTAACACATTTGACCACCTTTCCCGTGTAACAGCGCTTATCTATGAGAGACTGTCTAACCCCGACAGTAGTACATCCAGAATCAAAAAGCACTGAGGCTAGACTATCATTCACAAGACCGTTATGCAAGATGAGAGATCCTCTCCCATCATGCGCAACTGTAGCAGGAAGAGCAGGAAGAGGGTGACCACAAATTAAGGTAGATACAGTCGATGGCTCGAACAATGTTAAGCATTGGGGGCATTCAGTTGCTCTCCCAAAATCGAAAGCACAACCAGTGATAGCATTAGAGTTCCCACTATCATTTACTTGATTACAGGCTCCATTAAACTCTTGTTGTGCAGAGTTTGCCTGTTGGTAAGATTTTCTTTTGTTATGTCTAGGTCTGCCGCGATTATCATTTCCCTGTAATTGTTATCATACTGCCTATTGTAATCATCATTCCGGTTTGAATCCCGGTTTCCATAACCACCATCGTCATATTCTTGACGTCGAGAATGATTATCTCGAGAAGAAAAGCTCGGATAGTTTTTATTGTGATAACCTTTGCGATAGTGTCTAAAATTATTACCACCAAAATTACGAGAACTACCATCTCGTCTCCAGTTCTTAGAAGAAGAACCATTATATGTTGGATTACTCTGATTCTGAGTGTAATTCTGATTACTTTTCCTATTCCAGTTTTGTTGAGCACCCTGAAATTTCTTATTGAAATTAGGGCCATATGGTGCTGCCGAAGCAACTGGCAACCCTTCTTTCACTTTAGAATTGCTAACTGTAGCATGGGGATGCGCGGTGGCATACTGGCAACAGTATTCCTCCATGTCTTTTAAGTTTCTAGGTTTACGCTCATGAAGAAATGCAAGGAAAGAATCATTAACAGATGACAAAACTTTGTCTCGAAGCAATAAGTCCTTTAGACCTTCATATGTTTTCTCAGTTTGAGACAACTCAATCCATCGTGTGAATGTACGACGTATCTTTGTAATAAAATCAGAGAAATCTACTCCATTTTCTGGCAACATTGTCCTAAAACGAAGACGATAATCTTCTTCTTTTAGCTGATATTTTTTTAGTAATGCTGCTCTGACAACATCATAATTAGTCCTGTCATGCTCCTCTATTGTCATAAGAGTAGTCACCGGTTCACCTGTAAAAAACTCCGTCAGTTGTTCGACATATTTTTCCTTTTTTATCTTATGGGTATCACATAAAAATTGGAATCTATCCAGATAATCTGCTATGTCGTCCTTTAAAGGATTGAAATGAGGTAATTTGATCTTACTAGCAAACTCCTTTGTCGTACCCGAACTTGCTTGATGAGCACCCATAAATGTCAATTTTAATTTTTCTAACTCCGAAGCTAAGAGTTTCTCCTCATGTTCCATTTTTGCTTTTTCCTTTCTCTCCTCGGCTTCTTTGTCTAATCTTCTATTTTCAGCCTCAGCCTGAAGTTTTCTCTCCTCAGCAGCAGCTTGAGCTTGAAATCTTCTCTCCTCAGCAGCAGCTTGTAGTTTTTTCTCTTCAGCAGCAGCTTCTCTTTGAAACCTTTTCTCTTCAAGTTCTAATCTTCTATTCTCAGCTTCTATTTTCTGTCTCTTCTCTTCTGATTTCAATGCCTTGGCATATTGAGCATTTGCATATTCTTCCAATATATCACCCGACTTACCAAGGGTTAACCCTTGCTGGATGAAGAAATCCAATGTAGACATTCTGTCTGATACTTATGTATTAGTACCTGCAATAATAATACACTTATCCCAATTCAATGGGAGACAAGTCTGTAATGCTAGACTTGTATACTCACTATACTTTATTCCAATCTCTTTGAGAGACAAGTCTTAATCAAAGACCTTGTATGGTTACCTTGATTCTTTATAATAATATTCTATCAATAATCTCTATGTGAAGAGTGTACCATATTAATAATAATAATAATAATAATACATGACCAAGTATATATATCTAGACTGTGTATGACAACAATGTATTACAATAATAAATACAAAGACAAAGATACAGAACAACAACCGAAAACGTTCGCAGAAGTCAAATAAACAATACGGCGAAACTAAGGAAAATATCACAAAGCATGTGACGATAACTGCGAAAATGAACAAAACCAATGACACCACAATTATAAACGAAAAGGTGTAAAGAAATAAATGAAAGGAAGGAGAGGCCTACAAATACAAACGAATGAAATCAAAACTAAAGAACAGAAAAAAATATAACGAAAACAACGAAAAGGTACACTTCGTCACACCTAAACGTAAATAGCAATAAATATAGCTAACAATTTCCAATGAAGGAAAATTGTTCAGTCCCTAAAGACACGCTCTCAGTAGATACCTCTATTACGTGGTATTATCTACAAGAGTCACCTTCCCAAGCAACCCACAGAAATATACACAACAATATCACAAATAACATAAACAGCATATAATGGAATGTGTTGCAAAACAAAGCTCAGTTACACATGATACTAAAGTAACTTTCTTGCTCCTTGTCAACACGGAAGTACAATGTCAAGCGCGCAATGATTGTTAGATCCACTGTACGACGATAACATGTAGTGGTCTTCAGGAACATAAAGTCACTATGACCTTCTCGACAACTAGTTGAGACTTGAGACCCAATATTGAAAAGTTCGTAGACGGTACTGTTTACGAAAAGAACTTGCCCTCAAACTACGTGACTTGATCGCTCAGACGTTGGAGAGTCTGTTGACTGTAACGGTAAACAACCAGCGGTACTGTTTACAAAAAGGACTTGACTTGTGTGCAGCTGTAACGTGTAAACAACCAGCGGTACTGTTTACAATAAGGAATCGACTTGTGTGCAGCTGTGGTCCACGTAGCAATATTGCATAGATGCTAACTCCAGTACTTGTACCAACTGTGGTTCATGTAGCATTATCACACAGATGCTAACACTGTTTATGTGGGTCAACAGTCGATGACCTATTTTACTGTCCTGTGTTATTTATAAGCTGTCAACCTTGATCATTCCAATATGTAGCAGAAACCAAAATTGTAGCCGAAAAGCCCACAGAACTGGTCCGCCAAAAATGTTACTGTGTTTTCGTGGGGTCCCCTAATGTTGATGTGTAATTGGCCAGGTATGCGTGTTGATGTCACCTGAACAGTGTAATGGTGCGGTGAAGGTCTAGGTCACTCACGCTGACAGCATACATGGTTCTTGTACGATGATGATGATGATGATGTGAGACATGGGTGTGTAGAGACGCGAATGCGTTTAGGTTTATATATATGTAGACAATTCACCCAGTCACACTCATACGGAAGCCAATGATGGTTGTAACTACTGGTAACAGTTCACACATTTAATCACAGGACTAACAGTAGTATCACAGGAACAGTCAATGTAAGCAGGATCATGTACATCATGTTAACTGAAATCGATTGGTACATATCAGGCATTCTAAGGCTGGAAAACATTCAAATATGTGGGCATGGTCAATAGTGGTATGTCCTTTAAAGTACAGTTCACAATGCCGCTTTGGTATCCCTGACTTAACGCGTCAGATACCTTAATAACTCCGTCATACAAAAGACGAGCTCCTAAATCATGTAATAATATTACCAGGGCCGTCGTTCAACTTGGCATGACACGCCAGTTGCATCTTATCATGCTGTAGAGTATTGGCCGAAACACAAGGCCTCAATAGGACGTCAGCTGTGTATTATTCATAAGCAGGTTGCATAAACCCTGCTATAATGATTGTATAAATATACCGCCAACCTGCGGTTTCCACCATATATAACTTCGTCACTGGACTTCTGATCAAATGAGCACAAAATATAGGTTCTGCATTATAGGAACTGTGAGCTGTTCTCACTGGCTAGGTAAGCCTTTAACAAGTTCTGCAACAAACTGCGTAATAATGATAAAGTCGGTGTTACCTTGAACGGAATCCTCAGAACACAAGAAACAACACTGTCGTCATTCCCGACGTACAGTAAATCACTGGGGAAAACTGACAACGCAGTCACTTCGAAGATTTTCCTTCCCCAAAATACAACGGATATTTGCGTCCCACAGAAGCCAGTTCACATCTGTCCCTGACGGAAGTCTAACCCTTTGCGCCCCAAACTGCGCATGGGCAATGGCCCAGAACAATGTACCTTTGACCCTATCTCAATACTGGTCAAACACAATAAATGAACCAAAAGGGGAGATAACCCCTAATCAACCTGACACCGCAAAGTTAAGACATAGTTCCCTAACTTTGACCAGGGTGAAAAAATACGACAAATAAATTGACGTTTGAAACTCCGTCAAAAATGACCGCAACAAAATACTATCACTGTTTTCGCTTATCTGAATATCTTGTGGATATACACTTGTGATAGAAGTGTCATTACCCTTCTATCCACATCTCTGTCAAGAGTAATCTTGTGCGAAGGTAGACACCTTTAAAGGCTCATATTAGATACTCGAGTTTTTGGCTACTGTTGGACCACTACTGCAAAGCAGGAGAGGCAATATCGTCATAATTAAGTTTCTGTGAAGACGCTTTCATCTAAAATGTCACCAATCTTTCCATATTTATTTTAACCTGTTAAAGACTAATTCACTATACAATTTTGTTACATGTTATTTTAAAACTAAAGAAACATAGTTGATTCAGTTATTACATGTATGAAAGCAAACTTAAGAGCACGACTAATATATTAATCTTATATATTTTTATATATATATATATATATATATATATATATATATATATATATATATATATATATATATATATTATTATTATATATAATAAATATATATATATATATATATATATATATATATATTATATATGCCTTTATAGCTATATATATATATATATATATATATATGATATATATCGACTGGAGGCCGCCCTCTGTGTAATCTACGTTTTGCTGATGATATTGATCTGATAGCTGGAACAGAATCAGAACTTCAAGACCTTACCTCTAGACTGGAGAAAGTAACAAGAACGTATGGGATGGAAATTAATATAGAAAAAAGCAAGATATTGGTGAATAGCCATAAGAAACATGTTCCGACCAATATTACGTTAAATGGGCAAACGTTAGAAGAAGTTAACACCTTTAAATATCTCGGGTCCACTATATGTAGTGATGGAAGATCAAGTAAAGAAATCAAGACAAGACTTGAGATGGCCTCAACTGCCATGACAAGGTTGAATGTATGTGGTAAAGTGGGATGTTATAAATATTTATAGGGGACTTATTGTACTGACTGAGATCAGCTGTGAAGGTATCTATATCTAATAAGAGTAGTGTATTATAGATAACCTTACTTACTGCCACATATGTATACCTCAGTCAGAATTACTCTGGAATAGTGTGATGACTACGTTATATGTCTAGGGTATGTGTATGATGAAGTGTAAGTCATAACAACAACAGACAGATAAACAATTTAATTTATTCCACCACACTTGACAACACTGTGACACTCACATACATATAACACTCTAAGAGGATATCTTAAAGGAGTCACTGATAACTTTTCAAATAACAATATGTATTCAGTGCTGTCATGAATGTATATGTGTCCTGATTCAAATACAAAGGGAACCAGGAATCACAATCAATTTTAATTACAAGTTATATGTACAGAATTTATTAATATGATTCTTGTAGTGACATATATTATTAATGGTATCCTATGTGTGTCAGTTGTGTAGTGGTAATATGAGGTAATACTGGTTTTGTTTTGTTCAAGCTCTGTTGGTATTTGTCATCATGACTTCAATAGTTTGTTTCTATTGGAACTAGTATTGGAGATGTTCTCAGTTCCTGGTATTAAAACAATTAAATTCCCCTCTTAATTTTAGTTTATAATGTCATTTTAAGATGGGGGTACATAATGTTGAGCTCCATGGCCACACTCTCTTATCTTGCGTGATGACTGCAGTAAAAGACTCCTCTGCTCGTTTACTTAATGAGTTCTGGAGCCACCCCACTGGTTGCTATATGGACCAAGGAGTATGCTGTCCACCTCTGGCTTCAGCAAAGCTCTGACCAGGTGCTGCTCAATAACTTTAAGACCACGGTCCCACAATTCATGGAAATAATAATAAACAGTTTCGTTGACTGGCAATGAATATAGCACAACTCCGATCTGCCGATGTCCCAGGCTTTATTTTATAAAAAAAATATACACTGGTGCTCAACGCACTGCTTCTTAGTAGGTTTATTACAAGATGTGGCAATGAACAGACGCTCTGAATTGTGTATATTCGCAGCTCTACCCAATCACACCACGTCTACACATCTTTTCAAAAAAGTACCCCTTTCTCACGTTTCCCCTGACAACACAAGATAGTATTTATAGTCCGACCAATCGTGTTTAGTCTTTCATTTGTTGCGCTCCAATCACATAGGAGTTAACATGGTAGGCTATTTCCGTAACGTAATGTTTCTTCAAACACGTTATAAAAAAAATTTTATGAGCAGAAATGATTTCATGCTGTCAGGCACCCCCACTATTTTATTTTGGCCATAACTTGGTAATTCCTAGACTATTTGCGTAACGTTTTACATATTCTTTGTCAGCAAACCCTAAGGAACCCAAATATACGAATTTAAGGGAGCTAGGTGGCTGCGTTCAAAATGTGCATTTTCTACCACCTCCTGTTCACTTCAATCCCCATGTGGTGTCTGGGTACTGTCATGTTTTCAAACGTAAACCCATCTAATGTCATCTTTCCCAATAAGCGTTTTTCAGGATTTTAAAACCTAACTCTGGTATGGGTAGTGAATTTTATCACTGTCGATTTGAAATAAAGTTAGTGCATGTGGCCTTACACGCGTGATGGCAGCAATTGTGTATCGCGCGACGCGTGTTTAGTGTTGCAGGTGTCCCTGCTTTCTGCCTCTCCCTTCTCTCTATCCTTTAGTCCATCTGTCTTTTAGTTACGCCGTGTATAAAATGGAATGAATGAAATATTAAATTTAGGTCATTGATCAGCTTGCGTATCTCAAGGTTTTTCCAAGAAATACAGTACACGTTTCATTGAAGAAAGCGGGTAATAATACAGTAGGCTTTTACTATCAACGTGAAAGCGTTACAATTTGCAGACGAAGTAGAAAACAAGGGGGATTTCGAGTACAGGCATTGTGACAGCACTGTTCTTTACCATTCTTCTTTCCTTTTATTAAATTTATTTGTTAGGCTTTGCATTTACGTTTTAATTTATATATGGGGATTAGAATAATTCACGACATCTCCCCTCTTAAAACAGACATTATATGTCAGTCCTTTATTCTATATACACATAGAGAAATTTATTATTATTTCTGGGGTTTACGGTGATTCTCATCACACGGATGGCGGCTTAAAAAATCCGCTCCCAAATTTGTTTTTCCAGATATATACTCAATGCTAAAATTATAGGGAGCCAAAAGCAAGGACCATCGGAGTAACCTAGAGTTCTCATGCCTAGCCTGGGCTAGAAACGATAAAGGTTTGTGATCCGTTTGCAACTTAAATGCCTTCCCATACAGATAAATATTGAATTTCTTTATTGCCCATATTACTGCAAGACATTCTTTTTCGCTAGTTGAGTAGTTGATTTCAGCTTTATTCAATTTTCTGCTAGCATATGCCACTGGGCTTAATTCCCCATCCAATGCATCTGATTTCTGTAGTAGAGTTGCACCCAACCCAATATTACTGGCATCCGTCCTTACTATGAATTCTTGACTTAAGTCAGGTAATTTCAAAATAGGTTTACTTGTGAGCTTTTCCTTCAATTCTTGGTAAGCCATTTCACATTGTGGTGTCCATGTAATGCGATCTGGATGTCCTTTACGTGTCAAATCATTTAACGGTGCACATATGGAATTAAAGTTTTTGATATACTTCTGGTAGAAACCACATAATGAGACAAAGGATCTCACGTCCTTCTTGGTTTGTGGTCTCGGGGCTTTCTTTAGTTTCTCTAAATTCTTTGGGTCAGGGGTCATGTTTCCCTGATAAACTGTGTGTCCCAAAAATTCCAATTCTTTACATCCAACGCAACATTTGGTTGGTCGGGCTGTTAAATTTGCTTCCCTAAGTCGATCAAACAGCATCTTCAGAGAGTCAATGTGTTCCTCAAATGTTTCTGTTGCTATAAGGATATCATCCATGAAATTTGTTATACATGGATTATTCAGAGGGTCCAATAATTTTCTCATCATTCTAGAGAAGACACTAGGCGCATTCTTCAATCCAAATGGCAATCTATTAAACTCATAGTGTCCTTCTGAGGTACTAAAAGCTAGGTATGGTCTAACCTCAGGCTTTACTGGAATCTGATAGTATCCTTTACTCAGATCCACTTTTGAGAAATATTTAGCTTTATTTAGTCTGGCAAACAGCTGATTTGTATCCGGCAATGGATCCACCTGTCCTTCTGTAATAGCATTCAGTCTCCTGTAATCTATACAGAGTCTATGTTCTCCAGAGGGCTTCCTTAAGAGTACAACACCGGAACTATATGAGGATTCACTGTGCGAAATAATTCCTTCCTTCAACAGATAGTCTATCTCTTCCTTCAAAGCTTTCTCCTTAGCAAACGGAATCGAATATGGTTTCATACAGACAGGTGTGGGGTCTATCAGTTTCATATCATATTCCAATAGGTTTGTATGCCCTGGTCGGTCTGTTAACACCTCTGCATGATTATTTAGAACCTGTTGCACTCTCTCTTTCTGAGTTTTTGTTAAATGTGTACTGATTTTCACCTGTGCTGCTGTCTCACAGGGGTGTAATGGATATTCAAATGATGAAAGTGGTTCCTTTTTCATCTCCATGGCGATGGACAAGGTCAACAAGTGTGTCTCTTCCTGATGTTCTCTTTCCAAATATTTCTTCAGGAGATTCACATGATAGATTTTTTTCTTTCCCCTTCTTATCTATCTTATAATTTGTTCTAGACACCTTCTCTAAAACTGTATATGGACCTTGCCATCCAATCTGTAACTTATTCTGACTCCCGGGGAGAAGAAGCAGTACCTTCTCTCCCACAGCCAAATCTCTGTCTTTCGCCTTCCTGTTATAATAGGCAGCATGTTTCTTCCTGGCTTGTTTCAAATTTTCATTGGCAAGTTTCCAGCCAGTTTTTAAACGAGTGGTCAGCTCATTCACATATTGGTATGAAGATGTAATGTTTTCCTCTGCCTTTTCATCAGTCCACGTTCTTAACAAAGCTACATATGGACCTTTAATTTTGTGGACCTATTTGTCCATGCACCGGTATGGTCTCTTCCACTCGAAGCTCTATAGTGATGATTTTTCTTCCCAGAATTATCATGCATAAAACGACCGCTACCAATTTTTCTTTTGGGGCTTTCTCCCCACTTAAAATTCTTGATGAGAGATTTCCTCTCTCCATCTCCTTCCTCCAGTTTGTTTAAGTCCGATTGAGGGATTTTCGGCTTATCCTGGGGTAAGACATCCTTTTGCACTCTCCGCATAGTGGCCATTGTAAAACAGTTAAGTGAAGCTTGTCCGTGAAAAGGGGCTTCCCATTCCCTTTGGTCCACCTTATCAAATCTATTTTTCTTTTTATTATCAGGCCTAATTTTGCCCCGTGGCATGTCCAGGTCCTGATCAATGTTCCCACTTGTGGGTGTTCCCTCATGTGCTATGCTACACCTTTCTACAAAATTCTCAATGTCCCATCTTGCTTTGGGCCAATAATAATTGTGAGCCACCTTTTGGATGATGGTACCTATTTTCTCATGGTCCCCATCTGATTTCACATGTAGGCTCCTTATTAATTCTGTCCTATATCTCTTGGGAAGAACCAGCTGTCCGTGACCTTTGGATCTAGCTCCAGTCTTCCTATACATCAACTTGTTTTTCATGTAAAAATCTCCCTTGCCTGGAGTTGTATGACAAGTTGACAATTTCCTGAAACAAGGCTTGAGTGTTTTATCCCCAGCCTGTGCCTTCCTCATCTCTTCTGGAGTGGTATCTAACATAATATCCTCCTCCTTTCTTGAGGTCGACCTGACCTGAAGGGTGGCCATATACACAGGTTTCCTTCTGCAACGGTCAGTGTCATGATTGTCCATCTGACAATTTTTACACCACCTTTTTCCTTGGTTGAAAGATTTTCTTTCATCATATTTCCTTTCATCGAATTGTGGGGTTTTATTTTTATTTTCATACCGTGGCCTATCAAACTGGTGCTTACCTTTGTTTTGATCCCTAGGATCAAATTTATTAAAGTTCTGTGGTGCCCTAAAGTTATCCACTTGTTTCTTTTTATTACCTGTTACCTCTGCTTGAGCTGCTTGATACCTTTCAGCAACATTTAGCAACTCACCCAGCCTCTCTGCACCTTGTTCCATGAGAAACTTTCTCAGGTCTGGAGCCATGGACTCTCTTAATTGCTCTATAAGGACCATTTCCTTAAGATCTTGGGTTTTCCCCAGAGAAGTCCATTTCTCCAAGTATGTCTCTATTCGTGCAGAGAACTGGTGATAGGTTTCACCTGACAGTAGTTTAGCATTCCTAAATTTTTTCCTATAAAATTCTGCATTCTTTTCATATCTTAACAAAAGAGCCTGCTTTAGCATGTCATAATTTTCCTGATCACTTCTGCTCATTTTTGCAAAAACTTCATAAGCTGCCCCACGAAGTCCCTGAGATAACTTTAAGCTCCACCTTTCTCTCTCTAACCCATATGTGGTAGCTAATAGTTCATACCTATTTAGATAGCTCTCTATATCATCGTCTTTCTCAACAAAATGATCTAAATGAAAATTCATAGCTGAGGTTGAGGCTCCTGGCTAGCAGTGGCATCCGAGGCAAAGGGACTGGCACCATTTTCAGGAGCATGGCCTTGAAACTCAAACTCCCTTAGTCGTAACTCATGTTCCCTTTGTAATCTCTTCTCCTCCTTTTCTGCTTCCCTCTCTGCAGCTAATCTCTTTTCTTCTCTTTCTGCAGCTAATTTCTTCTCTTCCCTTTTCTGCAGCCAATCTTTTGTCTTCTCTTTCTGCAGCCCATGCTTTAGCCTCTTTGTCAGCCTCAATCTGCAACCTCTTAGCCTCAGCCTCAATCTGCAACCTCTTAGCCTCAGCCTCAATCTGCAACCTCTTAATCTCTTTTTCAGCTTCTATTCTCTTATCTTCGGCCAATCTTTCAGATTCTAATTTTCTTTCGGCCTCTTTTTCTAATCTTCTTTCTTCCCGTTCAATATATTTATCACATTCAGCAGTGACATAAGAAATCATAATTTGCCCGTCCATTCCTAACTCTTTCGCAGTCTGTACAGCAGCAGATCGAAATTTTGCCAGGTCGGCCATTGTCTAACAGATAAATGTCTAAACAATTTTATCTATGACTAATTAACTCAAGACAACACAGGCACTGTGAGCTCAACCTTATTTATTTTCACCCAAGGATACCTTTTAATTCTTATTATTCCCTGAAGGGAGTTACCCCCAATATTTGTAATAGGGAAAGATTCAAAATCCCGAGGGCGAGACCCCAATATATGTGGTAAAGTGGGATGTTATAAATATTTATAGGGGACTTATTGTACTGACTGAGATCAGCTGTGAAGGTATCTATATCTAATAAGAGTAGTGTATTATAGATAACCTTACTTACTGCCACATATGTATACCTCAGTCAGAATTATTCTGGAATAGTGTGATGACTACGTTATATGTCTAGGGTATGTGTATGATGAAGTGTAAGTCATAACAACAACAGACAGATAAACAATTTAATTTTATTCCACCACACTTGACAATACTGTGACACTCACATACATATAACACTCTAAGAGGATATCTTAAAGGAGTCACTGATAACTTTTCAAATAACAATATGTATTCAGTGCTGTCATGAATGTATATGTGTCCTGATTCAAATACAAAGGGAACCAGGAATCACAATCAATTTTAATTACAAGTTATATGTACAGAATTTATTAATATGATTCTTGTAGTGACATATATTATTAATGGTATCCTATGTGTGTCAGTTGTGTAGTGGTAATATGAGGTAATACTGGTTTTGTTTTGTTCAAGCTCTGTTGGTATTTGTCATCATGACTTCAATAGTTTGTTTCTATTGGAACTAGTATTGGAGATGTTCTCAGTTCCTGGTATTAAAACAATTAAATTCCCCTCTTAATTTTAGTTTATAATGTCATTTTAAGATGGGGGTACATAATGTTGAGCTCCATGGCCACACTCTCTTATCTTGCGTGATGACTGCAGTAAAAGACTCCTCTGCTCATTTACTTAAATGAGTTCTGGAGCCACCCCACTGGTTGCTATATGGACCAAGGAGTATGCTGTCCACCTCTGGCTTCAACAAAGCTCTGACCAGGTGCTGCTCAATAACTTTAAGACCACGGTCCCACAATTCATGGAAATAATAATAAACAGTTTCGTTGACTGGCAATGAATATAGCACAACTCCGATCTGCCGATGTCCCAGGCTTTATTTTATAAAAAATATACACTGGTGCTCAACGCACTGCTTCTTAGTAGGTTTATTACAAGATGTGGCAATGAACAGACGCTCTGAATTGTGTATATTCGCAGCTCTACCCAATCACACCACGTCTACACATCTTTTCAAAAAAGTACCCCTTTCTCACGTTTCCCCTGACAACACAAGATAGTATTTATAGTCCGACCAATCGTGTTTAGTCTTTCATTTGTTGCGCTCCAATCACATAGGAGTTAACATGGTAGGCTATTTCCGTAACGTAATGTTTCTTCAAACACGTTATAAAAAAAATTTTATGAGCAGAAATGATTTCATGCTGTCAGGCACCCCCACTATTTTATTTTGGCCATAACTTGGTAATTCCTAGACTATTTGCGTAACGTTTTACATATTCTTTGTCAGCAAACCCTAAGGAACCCAAATATACGAATTTAAGGGAGCTAGGTGGCTGCGTTCAAAATGTGCATTTTCTACCACCTCCTGTTCACTTCAATCCCCATGTGGTGTCTGGGTACTGTCATGTTTTCAAACGTAAACCCATCTAATGTCATCTTTCCCAATAAGCGTTTTTCAGGATTTTAAAACCTAACTCTGGTATGGGTAGTGAATTTTATCACTGTCGATTTGAAATAAAGTTAGTACATGTGGCCTTACACGCGTGATGGCAGCAATTGTGTATCGCGCGACGCGTGTTTAGTGTTGCAGGTGTCCCTGCTTTCTGCCTCTCCCTTCTCTCTATCCTTTAGTCCATCTGTCTTTTAGTTACGCCGTGTATAAAATGGAATGAATGAAATATTAAATTTAGGTCATTGATCAGCTTGCGTATCTCAAGGTTTTTCCAAGAAATACAGCACACGTTTCATTGAAGAAAGCGGGTAATAATACAGTAGGCTTTTACTATCAACGTGAAAGCGTTACAATTTGCAGACGAAGTAGAAAACAAGGGGGATTTCGAGTACAGGCATTGTGACAGCACTGTTCTTTACCATTCTTCTTTCCTTTTATTAAATTTATTTGTTAGGCTTTGCATTTACGTTTTAATTTATATATGGGGATTAGAATAATTCACGACAAATGTGATCTGGAAAAGTAACATCAGTTTTCCTGTGAAGATCAAATTATACAAATCACTTGTATTATCTATTCTCTTGTATGGGTGTGAGGGCTGGACACTCACTGCAGATACGGAGCGAAGGATTCAGGCTTTCGAGCATAAATGTTATAGAAGAATTTTGCGCATTTGCTATAAAGAGCACAAAACAAATCAGATATAAGTTAACAATTGTTCAGCCCAATGCAACATTGTTCTTGAAAATATCTTGTGAAAGTCCCCTTAATGTAAAAGCGTCATTACCCTTCTATCTACATCTCTTCCAAATGTAATCTTGTGCGTAGGTAGACACATTTGACGACCCATTTAGATACTCTTGAGGTTTGGCCACTGTTGGACCACTACTGCAAAGCAGGGGAGGCAATCCGTGACAGTTACTACAAACGCAGTCCACAGTATATTACATGATACCCAAGACAAGTAACTGGTTACATTTAAGTAAGACACTAGGAATTCCTGGACGTGTGTCTAGATTTTTCCACGAGGAGTCATTATCAACCACAGTAGAAGAGTCATCATTTACCCTTGAGAGTGTCTAGGAAAAGGCAACATGTCGACATTATAAGCAGATCTCGAAGCTGACCTACATGTGCCAGTCTGGTCAATCGAGAGTTCGTGTTCACTAAAAAAAAAAAACAGCTGAGATGCATCGACAAAGATTTGAAGCATCTGATTTTAACAGCGAATTTTAAGCAAGTGAGAAGGTACATTAAGTTTATCTACTCCCAGGTTGGGCTGGTCGATTATACTCATTCACGCTTTGAGAAGATCAATTTCTACTCTAACACATTTTAAGAGGAGCCATATTTATCTTTATACAATTTAAAGCGGATCAATTTTACACGCACAACGTTTAGACCGATCAATATTTCTTGAGCGCATTTTGAGCGATCAATTTGTATTCGTATACGATTAAGCGCATCCGTTTTTACACGTTTAAGCGGATCCATTTTTACACTTGTACATTTAAGCGGATTAATTTTTACACTTTATATGTTTAAGCGGATCAAAGTCTTATTCTCTTAACAGAATTAACGTGTACACGCTTACGTTTAAGCGGATCAATGTTACAAGCACTTGTTTAGACCGATCAATATTACTTGAGCGCATTTTGAGCGATCAATTTGTATTCTTACACGATTAAGCGCTTAAGTTTTTAGACGTTTTAGAGGATACATTTTTACACTTATTCGATTAAGCGGATTGATTTTTATGCTTATATGTTTAATCGGATCAATTTTTACAGATACATTTAAGCAGATAAATTTCTGCACTTACAGGTTTAAGCGGATTCGTTTTTACACTTATACATTTAAGCTTATCACTTTTCATTTACCCGTTTACATTTTAGGTAGATCAAGTGAAACTGCTCGTTTTTTATGATCATTTAATCAATTTAATTATGGTATTATGATTCTTACTTACTTAGTCGTTCCCCTTCTACCGTGAGGTGTAGAGGTTTGGAAGAGAGAGCGCCAGACTATCCTATCGGCTGTCTTCCTCCTGGCCTGGTTCCATTCTAGTCCTCGGTCCTTCAAAGATTGTCTAATGTTGTCCTCCCAGCGGACTCAGGTATTATGATTCATAGTGACAAAATATATATAAACAAGAAACATTGGAAAAGACAATATACCACCGTAAAGCCACATGCACAACGAATCAAAGGCGTAAAGAAAAAAAGGAGGGGGGGGGGAAATTTAAGCCCTACTTACTTGGTCCGCTATACCTCCCGGAAGAAGAGTCTTGACCACCACGCCAGTACTGCGACCTCCAATAATTCCGAATCCAAGACCAGTTCCATCATTAATGAGGTCAATAACTTCCAGTTGTGTCCAGTCTGTACTCAGCTGTGAGCAAAAACAAGAGTTGTCATGACAACGTGTATGCCAAATGATCTAGAAGTAGTTATAAATAGAAATGGCGTAGCCTGGATCTTAATGCAGAGCACAGGCCGGCAACCCAGGGGCTGTGGATATCTCCTTCAAAAACTCTGAAGTCTCTAAAAAGAGCACAGGCCGGTTTCAGAGTATCCCAGGAATAAGCTGTATGTAACTTCTGCTTCCTCAACACCATCAACAGAACGATGGAAAATTAAAACTAAATATTTACAGAATGTTAACTTCACTTCAAAGTGAAGATCGTTTTGTGTATTACAGAAAACGAATTTTATTAATCTAGCTTGCGAGTTTCCACTGGGAATGCGATGAACGTACCTTTAAACCTGGGGCCACCACGTTTTTAAAGTGCTGATTTGAGAGGGCTTGTCACAAATTTACCTAGGTTAAAATATTCTTTTTACCCCCTTCGTCATCTATAGATCTACCTAATGTTGCCTTGGGGTCTACCGGCAGATCAAGATCGGCAGGTTGCCGACCACTGATGAAGATCGATGTTTTACCTTTCAGGTAGATAACAACTGAGCTCTATAATTTGCTTAAAAAATAATAAAGAAGATATGGAAAGATCTTGAATGGATGGCACAAGATAGGAAGGCTTGGAATGAATTTGCTAAAGGAAGCCCATGCTCAACTTCGGCCAGCGAATTTGATGCCAGTAAGACTCTTCATTAGGCTTTGCTTAGTTGAGAAAATCCTAGCCTTCAAACTTCCCAAATGGTGCCGGATCAGATATAAGATAATAGTGCTCTGCCCTATGCAGCATTGTTCTTGACTTCTGAATTATCTTGTGAATACTACCTTGAGATAGAAGCGTCATTATCCTTCTATCTATAACTCTGCCAAGAGTAATCTTGTGCGAAGGTAGACACCTTTGAAGACCAAATTTAGATACTCTTGAGTTTTGGCCACTGGTGGACCACTACTGCAGAGCAAAGGGGAGACAAATCCCGTGACACTTGGGAGACTCGTCTTTGATTAATTCCCCTAGAAATCTGACCAGAAATTGTAGATTGACTGAAAAAGTATTGTTAGTTATTAGTATAGATAGATCTGATCATACATGTTGCCATAAAATAAATAAATAAATAATAAGGTGAAATATTTTAAGAGAACAAAGTCAATACTTGAGAAAACTTAAATTTTCTATAAAATAATTGGAAGGTGGGAAAAAACTGTCCATTGCTAAAGCCTAAATTTTGTTTTTGTTGTTGTGGATTTGATCATGTTAGTCAGCTAGTATTTAGAACTTAGAGCAGCAAATTTTATTTTAGTTAATTAGCAATTGCACTTTTCGTGTGGCCGGTAAACAGTCTCCTTGCACAGCGTGGCCGAACCACAAAACCTCTACACTTATTACCTAAGTATGGCTAAAGTGATGGGTTTATCTGCTAAAGATGAAGTTGATTATGTGGAAAAATGTGTAGAAAAAGACCGTGACAAAGCAGACAAAGACAAGGAGAGGGCAGAGAAAGCCGCAGAACGCCAGGAGAGACAGATGGGGAGATAACACGAAAAGGAAGAGAAGGAAAAACAAGGAGCTTTTGAGGAGCAGAAGGCTGAAAAAGAGAGGGCATTAACAAAGTAACTGTCTGACAGAGCCCATGCCATTAGATTGAAGGAATTAGACATTGAAGGAAAAAGAATCGAATCTAGCTCTAGCACTAATAAATCGGGAAGTTCTCAAGGTAGTGATGGGGGAAACATCTCTCACGCGGCAGTTCCGAGCGCGGCCTCTTTTCAGTTAGATGTCTACTCCGAGGCTTCGGAGGAAATAGACATCTATCTTGCTAGGTTTGAGTCGTTAGCTGCCACCTACGGCTTAGATAGGGAGAGGTATAACATGAAGTTATCTCAGAGCCTGAGAGGACCTGCGTACGATGTCTTCCTCAAAATGGCCCCGGAAGACAACAACAATTATGATTTGTTGAAGAAAGCCTTGCTTCAACGTTTTCAGTTCAACGCACAAACGTTTCAAAGCAAGTTCCAGGGAGCCAAGAGGCAGAAAGACGAGTCGTATAAGCAGTTTGCTACACGTCTGGCTATGTACTTGGAGAAGTGGGGCTCCCTCAGCGCCTTCGACGAATCGTACGAATGATTACAAGAAATGATTATCACGGAGCAGTTCAAGGACTCGCTCACCCCTGACATGAGAAGGTTCCTGGCGGAGCTCGGGGCCGAAACTCTTGAGCAAGAAGTACTGTTTGCTGATCGGTATCAGAGCGCCCAGTCCGAAGTGAGCCCGGCTAAAAGGCGCCCACACGATAGTCACTCCAAACAAGAGGAGCGCCTCTTTACTGACTACAAGAGTACGACCGACACCGCCCACAAAACGGCCCAACAACAACAACAACCACCACAGGATCACCATAGGCAGAAACAGAGTAATTCAGCCCAGGGAACGGGAAGGCGATGGTGTAAATCGTGCCAAACCGACACGCATTTCACATCGGATTGTAAGAGGCCTAAAACAGGCCCTTAAAACGTCGCATGCCTGTTGACGAAGTTGGCAAAGAACCATGGCTTCCAGGTACGCAACCAAAACTCCAGTCACCCCCCCCCATCCCCATTAGCGAACAAGTAACTGTTGGTGCCCACAGAGTCCTTTGTTTATATGATTCAGGTTTAGAGTACTCAGCTCTAGTTTCCCCATCTTTGGTGAAGGCCCACCAAAAACACTGGTGAAACTGTAGAAATACAGGGGCCCCGGAAGAGCATAGAGCCTATGATTCTTCCAGTTGCGGAGATTGATGTGTCAACCCGATATGTGCGGGGCGAAATCAATGCCGCAGTAATAGACGAGTTAGTCTATCCTCTCATTTTAGGGAGAAAATATGACTTCCTTGGGGATCCTTTACAGAAACCCAGGTCGACAAAAGAGAGAGAGAGAGAACACAGAACACGCCCAAGTGGCCCCTGAACTCTCATCTCTAGCCACCCCGAACATATCGGAGCTGAAGAAGGCACAAAGGGCCGATAAAACCCTCAAGCCTTGCTTTGCTAAGCTGTATGGTAATTACTCCCATACTCACCAGGGAGCATTTTACAGGGATAAAGGTTTGGTTTACAGACGGGTAGGGAACAAGAGACAATTAGTTGTCCCACTTCCATATCGCACCCGCTAGTGCAAGAAATGCATTCGAACCTACCACACCCCCATAAAGGATTGCGTGCCCTGGAGAAAAAGGTAACCTTGAACCACTTCTGGCCAGGTATGCGAGACGATATTCGGCAGATTGTGAGAGATTGCTCTTTTCGCCATAACCCGGACAACCAGAATGGTGGAAACCATGAAACTAATAAGAAAGAGTTTGAGCAGAGCATCAACACCAACATTGGATAACTCGTACTTCAATTCCACATTTCTGTGTAGTAAGGCAGAGTTACGACAAGCGCAGAAGGATGACATTACCCTAGCGCCGTACTCTGAACAGAGTCAGATAAAAACAACACATGCTTCAGTTGGAACATTTTTCAAAGAACATGGAATTATTTATCGTAACGGTATCAATATTACAGATAACCTGACAGAGGAGACAATATGGGCGGAAGGTATTAGCCAGGAAATAAGTTCACTGATGTGTTTGTGAGTTTGTATAAATACAATCGGAGGTATTACTGTCATATTTGAAAGAGGTCACGAGTGTAACTTTTAAAATTGATATTTTAAAACCCGCGGGGGATAGTAAGGATTTAACACCCCGACCCACATGGTTCTAAAGAGCTTACCATTGGTTTAATTTGAGAGCCGGAATAGACTTTGGCTTTCATTGGCAAGCTGGTCTAAAAGTACAATCTGGGACTTGAACTGAGAAATGGAAATATAATCTAGCGAAATCGAAGACACAGATCAGACTGCATCGCAGCGTCAAATTAGCAACTTCCAGGAGCAAGAGAGACATTGGACTAGTATTCCAGAATTCAAAGTGACAGATCAAAGTATTTGGGCGTCTTTATAACTTAAAAGAGAACCCGCAATTTTAAATACAAAGACTGGAATCTTAAGGAATCAGAGCAGCCATCATAAGAGGAATACTAAAATTTCCCCGACCAAGTGTTCGAAGCATCTAATCAAAGTTGCTGTGTCCATTCTACAGTGCCAGGAGATTGCATATCCCATTAAGGTCAGTTGTGAACATATAGTTTAAAATGTGAATTGTGACATATCTGTACTTGCTTACTGGTTATACCAGTTAAAGGGTGCTTTCCACCTCAACATATGAAAATAGTAAATTCATAAACCCCTGCAACAAGCGCTGGTGATTGTTTCTTGCTAGTCCTACAGAAAACCGACAGCAGAGGTGACCTCAGTGAGAAGTGATGATTACATCACATGTGCCTAACATGTATAGCATCATTTTGTGAGATATATGTACCTTGTTAATTGTAATTCAGGCAAGCCATTGAGCTCGCGCTGTCCAGACACCTTTTCCGCATTAAAATAACCAGAAGAATAACGGTGATTTCTAATCATATTCACTGAGTTATACTGTGTATACTCATGGAGAATAATTATTCAGAGAGGCTAACATTGGTGTGTGGACAGCGAGACAATGCGCCTGTTAATTTGCAGCCCACAAATGTACTTAGCAGATGCATTTGCTCTTTTATTTTTCCTTAAGTTCGTGGTTAGAAGCTACAAGGCGGTTCTTAGCACCAGACCAGTCTGAAGTAATTATCCTCGTCACTATCTTTGTGATTCAAGAGCTGTGTTCCACACCAACTTCCTACAGTAGACACGTAGGCATTAGGAGTGAAGTTCATCTAGACGCCTCTAGAGAAGAGCCCTCATCACACAAAAACCTGACAACGACCCAGTGCAGTACTCAGCAATCTAAGTCTTTTGTAACAAGCACGCAAAGGACACTAACAACCATCAGTCCCCAATTAAGTCTCAGTGAAGACAAATTTTTAAACCTCCTAAAAATCATCTTCATCTATATTTATTTAAATTTGTTATATGTTATTTTACAAATTCATAGTTGATTCAGTTCTTATAGATAAGAGAGCACATGTTTGATCGACAATCTTTAATATACATACATATATTTACAGCCATAGAGCCAAAATTAATTATTAAAAGGAATTTCGCTGAATTAAACCAGCTGGGGGATCGAACAAGCCAAACCATTGCTTAAAACTTCACAAAAGATGCCGGGTCAGTTATAAGTTAATAGTGCTCTGCCCTATAGAGCATTGTTCTTGACTTCTGAATTGTGAATAGTACCTTGAGATAGAAGCATCATTATCCTTCTATCTACAACTCTGCCAAGAGTAATCTTGTGCGAAGGTAGACACTTTTGACGACCCATTTTAGATACTCTTGAGTTTTGGCCCCTGGTGGACCACTACTGCAGAACAAAGGGGAGGCAAATCCGGTTACATAGAGCAAGGCACTGCAATAAATGAATCATCAAGGCTAAGACTGCTGTAATTAATTAGACATCAAACGTAAGACCAGCAGGGATGGACGTATAAGAGGATGCATCCGGCGTGTATACAACCTACGCGCCACAGGACCAATCAGCAATCATACCCGTCGATATTTGCAAAGGGAGACTGAACACCTATGGGTTTGTCCGGAGTGCTATGGTGTCGATTCTGATCAACGATAATAGTAACGATCGGTGCTTATAAACACAACCTACCAACGTGTCTGTAAATATAACAGATCAGTCAATGTCTATAAAGGTAACCTATCAATGTCTGTAAAGGTAACCTATCAATGTCTATAAAAGTAACCTATCTATCAATGTCTATAAAGGTAACCTATCTATCAATGTCTATACAGGTAACCTATCTATCAATGTCTATAAATAAGATAATAATAATAGCCCCTTCAGTCATAACTGACAATGGGAATGCGCCCCTGAGGTGACAGCCCTCAGCTGCTTATTTTCCTGGTTTTCCTTTCGACGTTTTATCCTCTCTTCTGCTTGCCGTGAGAGCTTCTTTTCGCCCAATCTGAGGTGGCGCCGTAGAGAGCATCGCCACTTGGTGCGATCAGCAGCTTCATCCTCCCAGGTTGCTGGATTTATGTACGGTGACCTCATGCGTCTCTTGCACACATCTTTGAACCTCACCTGTGGATGCCCAACTGTTCTTTTGTCCAGTTGTCCGTAGAAGATATCTTTCGAGATGCGACCATCGTCCATGCGGCGGACATGGCCAAGAAATCGTAATACACGCTGTCTAAGCAGTGTATACATGATTCGAAGGCCAATTCGTGACCTCGACATTTGTCACTTTGTCCTTCCACGAAATACTGAGGATGTGGCGTAGACACCGTAGATGGAATTTATTGAGCCTTCTTTCTTGCTTAGCTCAGGTTATCCATGTCATTCTGTTATGTCTACTATAAACTGTTAATGGCCCCATTCCTGTCCACGTGCTGGTGAAAGGTTTTCATGATGTTGTCTAGGTGCTCTCCACTGACCGTGACTGTGGTTTATTCCACCTGTCTCGATAACCACTTTCCATCTTTCACATCTGACGTAATTTACCAACGAACACTTCGGATACATTTCACTATAAAATGATTAATGACGGCTTGACGGTAAAACAACCGCACACTACCTGAACGTATAAATAAATACCTTACACATATTTCTTGCATGTTTTAATCGTTTAGATATTATTTTGAAATGCTGTTTCATATTTATAATTTTATGTTACCTTTCTTAGCAAGACCAAAGCTCTAACTTTCATCTTTCAATCCGGAAGTACTCCAGGACCGATAATTTTTCTTTTCAACAGTGATTTCTTAAATAACACTGATGGCTATAGATCTTACCGGTTCTGCAACCAAAATTTGTTTTGGTTTGGCATCAGAGGTTCTCGGAAGACTGGAAGTCAAGGCATTAGAAGATTTGATGGAATCTGTGTGAGATAAAGATAACTTAATGGACGAATGAGCAGATGACGGTGTTCCAAGAGTAGAATCACGTTGTTGGTCACAGTTTTTCTGCTGCTGTTCATGATGTTGTCTAGCTTTCATGTAGCATAACGCTGCCACAAAAGCTCCACAGATCGCATCCTGGTATGACCTACCTCCGGCCTCCATCCAGTAGTAGCGTCAGGCGTGGAAAGCCTTTAAAGTTTGGGGCGTCAGGACCACCTTGGAAAAGTAACCATTCAGTGACGCTTATTGGGGGGTGGGGGCTAACGATATCCCTCATATATTCAGCAGCTGATTAGAAGCACTGAATCGTTGGTTAATCCTTTAGTTCATCATATCTACCCAATATAAGCTTGTATTTCAGAACACTGAGCACGTTAAAATATGCTTGCTACGTAATAAGGATTCCTCAAGCAACGATTATATTCCAGGAAATCTCCACCACAGCATAATGGTGGCTTTGAGGTATGTACTCTAATTCATCCAAGCACATTCTACTGACATACTAGTTCTCTGGAAATAATTCAAAATTTCTAAATTGGAGTTGTAATAAGAAATAACACACAATTTATTAAACTGTCAACAAGTTTGGCAAACATATATTTATAAACATAACCTATTAACGTGTCTGTAAATATAACACAAATATTTACAATAAAAAAATTATTCACTGTTGACATCGGGCAGCTAAAGATAAATGTTCACAGAATAATGACTAGGGGAAACTAGCAAGTGTTCACAGGATAATGATTAATATTAAATGAGAAACTGTTCACAAGATAATACTTAATAGTAAGGGAGCAATAATTCACAGACTAAGAGAGCAATATTTCACAGACTAAGGAGCAAAAATTCATATAATAACGATTAATAGTAAACGAAGTATTTTTCACAGGGTAAGAGTAATAATAAACGAGGTATTTTTCACAAGGTAAGAATAATACTACACGAGGTATTTTTCACAAGGTAAGAATAATACTAAACGAGGTATTTCTAGGACTAGCTAAATATGACACTGGATATGCATTAGTTTCTTTGCTTTTTTTCTTTCTTCAGAAAGTCGCTAATACTTCAAGATACTACATCACATGACAGTGGGGAGAGGTCATTCGGTCACTCTTTCATGTAGACGATATAACGCGATAAAGACAACGCCATAAACGCGAAGATAACATCAAGAGATGGAAACGAAAGATTTGATCCCAGTGTACCATCAAGACGAGAGACAGAAGACGTTGGAGATCTTCAATGCAGATGGCACTTGATGATGATGATGCTGATGGTGGTGTTAATGATGACGATGATTATAATGGTGGTAATGAAGAAAATGATGATGGTGATGATGATGGCGATGACAATGATGAGGATGACCACGACAATGATGAAGATGGCGATCATGATGATGAAGATGATGATAATAATGATGAAATAAAGATAACAGACTCTGCTAAAGAAGTTTGATTGCATTAGGAAGATATGGGCTCATAAGTATCTTAGTAGCAACGAAGACAATTTGTAGGAAAACTCCATCACCATTTGTGTCTACTTGTGGAGCACGGTGCGACTATCACAGCTAACCCCCTTGCAAAAAGTCTGCACCAAAGGATATACGTGCTCTGGCAGCAGTGGTCTCTGTAGACATTTGTTTTAAACGACAAGGTTACCAGCCGCACAAACAACCTCATATTAGTCGCCCTATACGACATGCCTCATGGAGGAATAGTTCGATTTTTTCGTTGCCTTCTCAAAGACTCCAGGGAAGTGTACGGAACTGAGGAACATGTAGTGACGTCAAAATTAGAATACAAAAGCCTAGATGAGCTGTCATTGCATTAGGAAATATATAGGAAATGATAGAGCAAGACAGGCAGCATAGGTCAAGCAGGACATGACAGGTACGATAGGACAGGACATGATAAGTACGATAGGACAGGACAGGCAGGACAGGACAGGGTAGGGCAGCACAGGACAGGGTAAGGCAGCACAGGCAGGACAAGAAAAGACAGGATAGGGCAGGGTAGGATATGAGAAGACAGGACAGGACAGAATGGCAGGACATGAAAGGACAGGCAAGACAGGCAGGCCATGACAGGGTAGGGCAGGACAGGGCAAGACATGACAGGACATGATAGGACAGGTGAGAACAAGCTGGACATGAACAGGACAGGCGAGAACAAGCAGAACATGATAGGACATGACAGGACATGACCGGACATGACAGAACGTGACAGGACATGACAGAACAGGTCAGGACAGGACAGGACATGACGGGACAGGACAGACAGTTCAGGAAAGGCAGGACATGACAGGACATCATAGAATATGACAGGTCATGACAGGACATACCAGGACAGGACATGACAGGATAGACAGTTCAGGACAAATAGAACAGGCAGGGCAGGACAGGCAAGGCAGGTCAGACAGGACAGGCAGGACAAATAGGATATGACAGCTAGGACAGACATGACAAGACAGGCAGAACAGAACAGCCAGGACTAGCAGGACAAGACAGGTAGACAGGACAGGATAGACAGGACAGGTCAAACAGGGCAGGATAGACATGATAGGACAAGAATGGAAGGAAGGACAGGACAGACAAGACAGGACATGGCAAGCAAGACAGACAGGACAGGCATAACATTGTGACGTACGTCTAGTTCGACAAGTGAATTTTCCCTGATTTGATGGATGATTAAAGGGACTTTTAGCTTTTCATAACATTAGAACCCCTGAACATTTGTTGTAACTTTGTTGTTTCGCCAGAGCGAACCGATTCCACCGGGGCTCATTAAGTATGCGGAATGAGATCTAAAGACACTGAGACGATACCAGAACAGAGAAGCTAGTTTCTCGCAGGAATTTCTCATCTCCGTGCGAACACTGAACCGCTCGCAAGATGGACCAGAGCGGTCAGAAGAAAGCGGAGGCAGCGAACAGAGCAACGTCGCGCAGGAAGATGACACGGCAGTGCGAACCAGAGTAGACGAAGAAAGCTTCTTGCAGACCTCGCACTTCTGTGGCAACCGTCAGACTTGTCCGAAAGACTGAGAAACAGGAGAGACGGAGATCGGAAGCCAGGGGGCAATCGCGGTTAACACGACGGCTAGAAACCTCGACTTTTCCTGGGTTCTAAAGAGGCGCTAGAATCTAACAGGTCCCACTCATCTTGAATTCCATTTAGATATATACAGACCCTGAAGAATACAACTTTATCACTCGTTTCGCCAGACCTTGACAGAAGCACTAGCATAGTGAAATCCTGTTTGATTCACTCTGGATACTCAACTTATTTGCAGTGAATTCTATTCTGTGCTAAACGGTATAATATATTTGTTTTAAAGTGATCAGTGGTCTAGTTCATTCATTCATTTTATTTCACTGGATTTTGTGATTAACTTAAAGCTATTAAATTAAACTTATCTCAAATAGTTCCAGTGGAATAGGTAATGAAATATCTATTATATTATTTCCCAAAATGATAGATACTTAAATGCTTAAAGTAACATTTAAAGACTCGAGGGAATTTATAACTAAATTTAATTGAGTTTAGTTCTAGTTTTTACGTATGTTTTAACTATTAAATTCGCGTGGAGTTCTTCCTGAATTTTATAAAAATTATAGACGCGAGTGTATAAATAGTTAACTGTAAATTTATCGCGCTTTGGAAATGATACTTGATTTTCGGTATGAATTACATGTTTTCTATCTTTTATCTAGAGTGATCGTTACCTTAGCGATCTCAGCAAGAAGAAGTACAACCTGGTAAAGAGTCCCCAGACTCAGTTCTTAAACCCCCTTCCAGAATCTGATGAGACTGTGTATTAAATTATAAATCTTTGAGGCGATCCTATGTTTGGGATCCAGCTATCTAAATTAATAGAAAGAAAGCACCCCTATTGACAAATTTAAACACCTCACCAAGTATATTCAGTTGTAACTGGAAGAAGAACAATCGCCAGAGTTTTTTTAATTAAAATTACTGCTACAGAGAGAGAGAGAGAGAGAGAGAGAGAGAGAGAGAGTACATATTTACCTGAACTGTGACGGTACCTAGTTTTTCCTCACGGAATTTAAAAACCGACCTCACTGGACAGTTGTAGTCACCTCGGGTTTTTTAAAGAAGAATGTTCACCACCAGCGGTGAAATCTAAGAAGCCACACCCCATTCTCACCAGTATCTAACTGCGACGGTGCCCTCCCATAGACTCTTTTTATATCAGAAAAATAAACCACAAGAACATTTAGTCTTCACGACCGGCGATAAGCGGGAATATTTGCTACCAGCCAAACCTCGCTAAATCTGGGGCCGGACATTGAAGTAACAGACACTCTCAATATGTCAAGTGTTAATTGATGAGTTTTTTTTTGGTATAATTCTATGGATTGTCTGCTTCCAAGATCGGTAAGTCTGTGTGTGAGTTTGTGTGTTGGCCAGCACGTGCGTGCATGACTAAAAGGAGATTTATGTGCAACTATTTTAATTGCTGTACCTGGTAGACACTTTGTTAGTTATTCCTTACATGGTTCACTTTATAAGTGGGATTTCTTAACCTCTGTTATTTCCCCTTCCTAGTCTGCTTAGTAGAAGGGAAAACAGTTAAAGATAATAGGACTAGTTTCCTAATCCATCTTTTCAGGATAGATTAATTGACTGTTGGGTTAACTTATCTACTTCTTTTAACTACCTGTCATTTGGACCGGGTTTCTTTTTCCATTTTTCTGTACAAGAGGGAAGGGCATATTGAACACTACTCTTCAACAAACCCCCACCCTCCTTGTTTTTTTTTTGTATTTTGAAACTTCGATTTCTGCATGTAAATTGATAATTGTTTGTGACTTGATTTTTTTTAATGCTAAATAAAAGGAATAAAACTTTTAGCATTTGTGTTGGCAGGCCCAAACCCAAACTTTCCCATATTCGTTATCGTAGTTTGTATTCACGTGCGTCTGTGTGTCTGAAGCACCCAATCGGTGTGAGCGCAGTTGTGAGTCTGGAAACTGGCAAATAATTGTTTGTCCAGAAGAGTTTTTTGGAGTAGAATTGAGAGGAAAATTGTCGTAAAACAGTCTGTCCTTACTCTTCCCAGCACTCTGTGAATCAACTATTTACTTCTAAAACCCTTACTATCACATAGCCTTTTCCATCATTCTCCACTCTAAACAGGACCACTATTTCCAAGACTCTTCCTCTCAAAATAATTTACGACAAACATGCAGGACAGGGCGGCAGAACAGGACAGGACAGACAGGACAGGGTAGACATTACAGGACAGGCACGACAGAGGAGGCAGGACAGGACAGACAAAACAGGACAGGCAGACATGACAGGACAAGCAGAACAAGGAGGACAGAACGGGACAGACAGGACAGTACAGATAGGACAAGACAGACAGGCAAGGCAGGGCAGACAGAACAGGATTGATAAGATAAGACAGACAGGGCAGGACAGATAGGCAGGATAGGCAGGACAAACAGAACAATATAGACAGGGCAGGACTGGAAGAACAGGTAGGCAGGACAGGTAGGACAGGGCAGGACAGGACAGACAGAACAGGTAGGCAGGACAGACAATACAGGACAGCACAGGCAGGGCAGAACAGGTCAGGACAAACAGAACAGGATAGACAGGACATGACAGGACAGAACAGGGCTTCAAATTGAATGAACAACTTCGGACATATCTTCACAAGACATGGCGAAACTGAGGCTTATGATTCTACAGTATCGATTTGTATTTCTGTGTATTTTCCAGCTTTGATACCGATTTAATTTAAACAAAGACAACAACAACAACTTATTAACGAACTGAATTCTTGGAAGCACATAAAAAAACATGATGGCGGAAACAGTATTCAATGGTACGGTACACACGCTAATCTTATATTTTAAAACACGAGTAAGAGAATTTCCCACAAAAGCCGCTCACTATGGATGATTGACAACGCGACTAGAAGCTTTCAGACAATTAATACTGTATGAAGCTGCTAATGCGTCATCATTATCTTCCTGTCCATTTTTTTCCGTCGGTGACATGAGAGCGGAGAACAATGAGATTAATCCACGCCGAGGCCCCTTGTGTGTGTGTCTCCAGTTCCCGTTACCCTATGTGCCATCCAGGCTCTGCATTCTTCCTCTATGTCTTATACCATAGGATTTCCAGGACAAGTGTTTCCCTGTGCTACTATTAGCTGATTTCCCTAGTGTTTGTCCTGCCCTATACAAACGACGTGTCCTGACTTCTTGTTCCACGAGTATATGTCTGGTTCATCCCACCAGCCGCGAGTATATGTCTGGTTCATCCCACCAGCCGCGAGTATATGTCTGGTTCATCCCACCAGCCGCGAGTATATGTCTGGTTCATCCCACCAGCCGCGAGTATATGTCTGGTTCATCCCACCAGCCGCGAGTATATGTCTGGTTCATCCCACCAGCCACGAGTATACGTCTGGTTCATCCCACCAGCCACGAGTATACGTTTGGTTCATCCCACCAGCCACGAGTATATGTCTGGTTCATCCCACCAGCCACGAGTACGATATATGTCTGGTTCATCCCACCAGCTGCGAGTATATGTCTGGTTCATCCCACCAGCCACGAGTATATGTCTGGTTCATCCCACCAGCCACGAGTATATGTCTGGTTCATCCCACTAACCACGAGCATATGTCTGGTTCATCCCACCAGCCACAAGTATATGTCTGGTTCATCCCACCAGCCGCGAGTATATGTCTGGTTCATCCCACCAGCCACGAGTATATGTCTGGTTCATCCCACCAGCCACGAGTATATGTCCGGTTCATTCCACCAGCCACGAGTATATGTCTGGTTCATCCCACCAGCCGCGAGTATATGTCTGGTTCATCCCACCAGCCACAAGTATATGTCTGGTTCATCCCACCAGCCGCGAGTATATGTCTGGTTCATCCCACCAGCCACGAGTATATGTCTGGTTCATCCCACCAGCCACGAGTATATGTCTGGTTCATCCCACCAGCTGCGAGTATATGTCTGGTTCATCCCACCAGACGCGAGTATATGTCTGGTTCATCCCACCAGACGCGAGCATATGTCTGGTTCATCCCACCAGCCACGAGCATATGTCTGGGTCATCCCACCAGGTCAACATTAGTGATCTTGTCATTAAAATTTTAATACTTCTGTTTTACTTAGTTATTTAATCGTTCCTTCTCTACCCTGGGGTGTTCAGGTTTGTCAGAAAGAGCGCCACACTATCATTTCCTCCTGGCCTGGCTCCTGGCCTGGCTCCAGTCTAGTCCTTCAGAGATTGTTTAATATTGTCCTCCCACCGAACTCTGGGTCGTCCTGGAGGTCTGGATCCATGGCTCTTGGTTTCACATATTTCTTGTGGTAGCCAATCTTCTCCCATTCTTCAGACATGGCCAAACCATCGCAATTGAGACCGTTCCTTCTGTTCTACGCACGCACTAACTGTGGGAGTCTGTTAACATTATTAATGAGACTATGTTTACCCTCCTGCATGCAGGACAAGGAGTAAACAAAATGGCGGACTTGAACTTTGACCTTGTCTATTACAAAAGTAAAGGTAGACCCATAGCGGGATACAGCCGTAGGGAAGGGAAGTGTTAGAGACTTCAATACACTAGGTCTCAGTGGGATGATGATGATCTGCTCCGTTACTGGCTGAGTCAAGTACCAATTTACAGCTATGTAGACTGGACCGTGATGCTACCACGTTTCAAACCGCGTAACTTTGCCGACGGACGCCAGCTCTCTAAAACTTGTACCACTGAACGCTCTTGTTTACATTTTCATATTTCCACAAAAATCTACGTCTTACATATTCGTATTGTGACGTCATCATGTTTCCCCAGATAAGTTTCTGTTGTTGCCCGCACCAGTGTCATCTGGTCATTGTATGTCACATTTATTTTTAAGATTTTTCTAGTTTCCCCGGTGTCTTTAAATCTAGTTTGCTGCGACTTGTCGCCCAGTGTCACTATTCACCCATCGTGTACCCGAACTCGATATGGGAGCAGAATTTCGAACAACTAAAATTTATCAAGCTTGTAGTGTGAGGTCACAAAGACGAGCTAGACATAGGGATGGCTGACACATTCTTAGAAGACAAAAACAGAACTTATATAGCTGAGAAAAATTCATGCAGTTAATCAACAAACCATTCAGATCTATTCAGGATGGTGCTTCACGGCAGAGAACGCTGTAGCCACTGGGACCTAGGTTCATTATTGAACTTAATATAGTTTTGAGTAAGAAAACATAAGCAACTACAACACGAGACATAATACCAGAATTTATCGGATCAAGGGCAGTCAATATCACATAGGCATGACCTTCGCTCAACACGACTATGACCCAGATAGCCACACTTAGAAAGGCACTGACAGACAGGCAGACAGGCAGGCATGCATGCAGAGAGACAGACAGACAGACAGAGAAGAAAATAGATAGACCCGATAAACATTTAGTCAGACCTACAAAAAGGCATGCAGGCAGAGAGACAGACATGCATGCAGGCAGAGAGACAGACATAGAGACATACAGACAGACAGAGATACAGACAGAGAAGAAGGTAGATAGACCCGACAGACATGTAGTCAGATAGAGTCAGACAGACAGGCATGCAGGCAGACAGACAAGCATGCAGGTAGAGAGACAGGCAGACAGATAGGCATGCAGGCAGAGAAACAGACAGAGACATAAACAGAAATACAGACAGACAGAGGCACAGACATACAGAGAGGAAGGTGGATAGACCCGATAGACATTTAGTCAGACAGACAGGCAGACAGAGAGAGGCACAGACACAGAGACAGACATATAGACCCACACAGAGTGGCGGGCAGACAGAAAGATAACGGTCGGACGGACTGATAGATAGACAGAGAGCCAGGCAGAAAAGCACACAGACAGACAGACAGGCAAGCAGATAGAAAGAAAGATAGATAGATAGATAGATAGATAGATAGATAGATATACAGATAGATAGATAGATAGATAGATAGATAGATAGATAGATAGATAGATAGATAGATAGATAGATAGATAGATAGATAGATAGATAGATAGATAGATAGATAGATAGATAGATAGATAACATCACTTAATTTGTAAATACAGAAACTGTAATAACGAAACTAAATTCGCACGGCAGGGAGAGACAGACAGATAGACAGATATATAGATATTTAGATAGCTAAATAGACAGATAGACAGACAGACAGACAGACAGACAGACAGATAGATAGATAGATAGATAGATAGATAGATAGATAGATAGATAGATAGATAGATAGATAGATAGATAGATAGATAGATAGATAGATAAACATCACTTATTTTGTGGATACAGAAACTGTAATAATGAAACTAAATTGGCACGGCAGGGAGATACAGACACAAAATGAAATGAGAAGAGAAACACAAAGGTAAATAAAACTGTAAGAAGACGGAGGCGACAGAGTAGAATAGAGAGAAGGAGAGTGAAGACAAATGAAATGTTAGGGCATCGATGAATGAATGATAAGAATAAATGAAAGTTGGAGCGGGAAAACCGACTCTTGGCCAGGGAAAAGGAGATAGCAGACGATATGGCAGGTGCAGAGAAGATCTCGGAAAAAACAATAGTTCTTGTGTGCGTGTCTGTGTATATGTAAGTAAATATGTGTCTGTTTGTGTGCGTATATATATATACATAACTGACTATGGGAATGCGCCCCTGAGGTGACAGCCCTCAGCTGTTTATTTTCCTGGTGCTCCTTTTGACGTTTTCTCCACTCTTCAGCTTGTTGTGTGAGCTTCTTTTCGCCCATCCTGAGATGGCACCGTAAATAGGATCGCAACTTGGTGCGATCGGCAGGTTCATCCTCTCACGTTGCTGGATTTATGTCCAGTGCCCTCATGTCTCTCTTACACACATCTTTGAACCTCAGCTGCAGTCGTCCAACTGTTCTTTTGCCATCTGCTAGTCGCCCGTAGAAGATATCTTTCGGGGTACGATCATCTTCCATGCGGCGGACATGGCCAAGCCAGCGTAGTCTGCGCTGTTTAAGCAGTGTATACCTGCTTTAAAGACCAGCACATGACAACACCTCGACACTTGTCACTTTATCTTTCCACGAGATGCCGAGGATGTGGCGTAGACACCGTAGATGGAATGTATTGAGCCTTCTTTCTTCCGTAGCATAGGTTGTCCATGTCTCGCTACCATATAGAAGTGTGCTCATGACGCAGGCGTTATATATCTTATACATATATATCTACGTGTGTATGAAAATATATGTATGTGTTATGTGTGTATATGTGTGCGTGTGCAAGAAGCCATTGGAACAAATGTATGCAAGTATTCAGGTAATTGTTAGTAGCCTGGTACACATGCTTGAGGGCGTAGTAGGCCTAATCTTTATTTGTCTCCTCACAGAGATCACTGGGAACTACAATGGACAACATCAATCAATCAATCAATCAATCAATCAATCAATGGATACCCTTTAGCTCCCCAAGGAGCATAGGCAATTCATCAAATACATACCAAGTCCGTTTGTTCCGTGCCGTCAGCTCGCGGTATTTGCACGTCCTGTTCATCTTTGTTATTTCTGTCTCCAGTTTTCTTCTCCATGTGTTCTGTCGTCTGCCTCAACTTCTCATACCTTGGTGTCACGTAGGTCTTTATGTCATTAAATTACCTACATCTTCTTCCTATTCTCTCACCCTAATCCTTTCAGTTATATTCTTTCCATACTTGTTTTTCCTGTATTTTTCGCATCACTCGGTTGCGAAAAATATTTTCTTCAGTATTTTTAAACTTTACCTGTTTCTTTCTCAAAACTGAGAATCGCGCTAGGACGATATTACGTAGATATCAGGGCTGCAGGGCGTCAGAAGGCGTGATAAGTCGGTTCGCTGAACATAGGACTTAGACAATCGTCTACATTTCTCACCGAGCGCGCGAGCTTCTTCTCGGCATAAGTCCCGGTGAGGTGTGATACTTTACATCTGCACTGGTCAGTATTCAGACATTTGTCTGAAAAATCCCCAAACTGACACGGCGCTCACTGTGGGCCATGGTCAGCTGTAGTGTGAAAACTGCCCTGCATTGGAGACAGGTTGTCTGAGATTTGAAACTGACACGCGTACATCTTGGTCAGTGGTGGCAGTTACGACATGTTAGGTGTGAAACGTATCGTTAAGCCGGAAAGGGGAGAGCATTTCGTTCTACGAAATAATAGTTCATCCTTCGTCTGGTTTAAAATATTAACCCACGTTTGAAACTATTTCATTTCACTCAGTAACTTTGCAGTTAGACTAGAACAACCTTCGTTCGATTTCTAAATAATTTCTGTAAATAGAGATGGCCTTAGTTTGGTCGAAGTGGTTTAACGTTCTTAGTAATTCTGTGTTTGAGGTATATTAATATTATATATATTATTTTCTAGTATTTTGTGAAGTGATTAAGTGTTAAAATGCCGATTTTATCTCACTAGTTAGATTTTGTGCAGAGTGCTTAATTTATCTAGTCTGTATTATTTATAGTGACGAGTTACAGTGGAAAACAGAAATTATATTTCTTGCTTAAATTCAGTCGGCTAATAAAGAAATGTAATTTAACTTCTAAATAATCAGACGAGAGAATCTATTTAAAAACTAACTTATAACGCTAGATACATCATTGAGTGTTGACGAAATATGTATGTATTTTCTAATTCATGATGTTTGATTTTTATATAACTTACTTTACGGGAAGTTTTAAAGATACGTCAAGCTGTAGGCTTGCTATTTAAAATGTAAGTTATAATGAGTACATATATATAAATGATTTGATATGTGTGCTTTCTTTTATATAGTGAAACGGTGGTACCCAACTTTCCAGCGTTTAGTAAAAAGGACATACTTGTGAGAAGCATAGACATTTCCTATCTTTAACCACGTGGGGTTTTTATGTTTCAAGTAACACGGGTCTGACAGTGCATATGCCATCAGAGAGAGACAGTAATAGCAATCCCATTAACGGTTTCTAAAGACTAGAAATATATATTGGGCTTTTGTGCCAGTACATAATTGCTCCACAAATTTAAAATGTACATGCTGCCTGGCGGCGAGAATAATTGCAAGAACTAACATTTACATTTCCAACACTATTGAAAGAGTGGATAGTGAACCAAGACTATCTGTTGAGAGCAGTTGTCCACTGGTCATCTTTTCCAACTTAAGGGAATCCACGTGTGTTTTTTTTCGGAACTCTGTGTGCCCGTTTAAACTTGCTTATCAAACCTGATCAAAGTGACATTAAAAGTAAATCTAAAGTTTAACTGGTGAAGCGAACGCTCCCCGAAAACAGTGGAAGAAAACCTGTATTTGTAGAGCTGGGATTCGCTTTATCCAAAGAATCCAGATTCACTGTAGAGAAGTGTCCTAAGGTTGCGCCAGACGGTGAACAACATCAAGTTTTAGGTAAGGGTGAGAGAACCGAGTGAAAGTGACGGAAGGATGTTCGTTGGTTTAATGCATTCATTCTTTTTTTTTTGTAATTTTTCCTGAAGAAAGATTTGCTGCTTAATGTAATTGTTCCTTTAGAATAGATACTGCTGTCATAAGTCAGTTCTTACCTTCTAGAAAAGGGACAACATTAGACCCTAACCATATGCATCTCTAATTCTTTGGGCCATCATCTGTCATCCTAACGGGGCTGTGGGCTAAACCTAGAGTTAAGGGCATAACGGGGCTATCATCCTTGTAGCATTTTCTTGATTTTTATGACTATTTGTATATGTTTTCTTTTGATGTAAAATTTATATGTTGTGTCGTAAGTTTAATAAATGATAAATAAACTTACCCATAAATTAAATCAGTGTGCTGGTCAGCTCGTTTCTAAATATTTATATAATCATTGTTATAGATTTTTCCAAGTCTGTGTGTTTAACTGTCGTCACGTGTATGTGCGTGCCCGTGAGTAGATAGAAATATATGTAATATATATGTGGTGTAGACTGTCGGACTCTGTAAAAACCGTCGTAGAGGATAGGTGAGAGAGAGAAAAATTCTTTTTCGCTTTCAGCGACAGCCTCTATACCACAGTCTATCATCTCACCACTCGTGGAATCTACTTCATTTTTCTAACACACACTGTGACTCTCACTCATTCCACTCTATTCAGAAGGGACCAACCCAAGTCTTAAATACTCCTATCCAAAATCTACGACAAATGGTTGCTCGTTTCCGGTCTTTGAACTTAGAATAGGAAGACGAGTACGACAAACGTGGACTCGTCTATCTGGATTTTGTATTTACGATTCTTTATTCTGTAATAGAGTAAGAGTGTGATGTCTTGTGAGTTTTGTATCTTTTAAAAATAATTTATCCCCTAGACTAACGATCTGTTTACGGGCGTGCTGACCACACAAACTGATAGTTTTTTTCCCACAGCATTTAGAAATAATATACATTTCAGTTACAGGTTGATTGTCGGAATATATGTTAATTAATGATTTTGTAATACTAAACGCTGGTAAAGTTTTGTGAGTGTATAACATTCACAAGGGTTCTGAAGAAGTAGGTGTTTGAGCAAAAGCTAAGGAGTGCGTTTCGGACTATTTGTCCAGATTAATTGCCTCCCTCACCCTAACTGTCTTCAGGGGTAAACTTATAGTGGATTTACAAATTAAGGGATTATTTTTCTCTTTAAATTTTTGCAATAATTATTTTGCTTTTCCACTGTAGCAACTTATTTTTCAGAAGTAATCTTAACTACCATTTAGTTGGCGTAGTCGTGTTTTGCATTAGGTGCTTTATTGCCGATTAATAGCAGCGATAGTTAGATTTTATTTTTGGAGGAGGTATCCCAGGGTTAAGGATATCATCTTTTGATTTTTGGTAAATTTTTTTCTCGTAAGTGGTAGGAACCAGTGTATCCTTTTTCCTATTTTCTATCTCCACGTGTCTCAGTCACTGACATAATATGGCCGAGAGGGCAAAACTTAGACAACTCCTCAGGGAAGAAGCGAGAGAGGAGGGACTGGAAGGAGAGGAAGCGAAAGCATTTGTCAGAGACGAACTTGAGAGATATGATGCGGAGAGGAAAGCAGCCGAAGCTAGAGAACAGAAGAAGATTGAAGAAGAAATGGAAATTCGCAGGGCGAACGAAAGAGAGAAGGAGAGACAGCATGAGGAACGAGAGAAAGAGAGACAGCATGAGGAACGAGAGAAGGAGAGACAGCATGAGGAAAGAGAAAATGAGCAACGACGACAGCATGAGCTGGCGCTTAAGACGCTAGAGTTCCAAAGCCGTGGTGCTGCCTCTACCTCCAACAATGGAGAGTCTTCTCCTCACTCTTCCTTAACTGATCCTTCTAACAGTCAATCTCTTCACCTCACTGCTATGTCTTTTCCGCTAGAATCTTTCCCTTGTCCAAATGAGAAGATTGACACTTGGCTAGAAAAAATTTGAGAAAATTGCAACTCTGTACGGTTTAGAGAGGTCGCGTTGGAACATGAAGCTTTCCCAGGCTTTGAAAAGTTCTGCGTATGATGTTTACGCCAAACTGGAAAGCAGCCAACAAGACAACTATGATCTGTTGAAGAAAGCGTTACTGGAGCGCTTTGAAATGAACGCTCGCAAGTTTTTGCAACTGTTTCGCAACAGCCGGAAAGAGAATTCTGAATCTTTTCAGCAGTTCTCGTCTCGTTTGAAGGGATATCTGACAAAGTGCCTAGAGCTCTCGCAGCTCCCCTCTACCTATGAAGGTCTTGAGGAATTTGTTTTAACAGAACAAATAAAGAACACATTGTCTGCAGATACCCGGAGATTTCTAGCTGAGCAGGGTGCAGAAAAACTCGAAGACATTTTAGCGAAGTTTGAGCGCTATCCAAATGCGCTGGCTGAACTACCGGCCACAAAGCGGAAACCGACAGAGGAGCATTTTCGAAAACATAACCTAGAGCAATCTTCTCAGGCTTCTAACCAAAATAACCACAGAGAAACTGGACCTCAAAACCCCCCTCCTGAAAAAATCCAAGTTCTACAAGAACAAGTACCCCAACCACCCCAAACAGTCTGATCAACCCGACCGCCCTACATGGCAGCGCAGCCAGAAAGGACAAGGTGGCAAAGGGAGAACCCCTGAGCACGGGACATATGATCAGACCGAGCACACCGAGCCGAAACGCATCGGATGCTTATTAACAGTCTCGCAAGGCGGAATTATTGACAGTGATTCCCAACCTGTTGGGGATAGACCCTCAACGCGAGGTACTGTTACTTTGAACGGTTCTCAAACTTCTTGCTTATTTGACACGGGGCTTTCTTATGATTGCATTGTTGCCAGAAACCTGGTCAAACCCGGTCAAGAGACAGCAGAGACCGTCCAACTTTGTGGAGTTCGTAAGAGTGATGCACCTACAGCGCTTCCCATCGCATTGGTGGAGATACACTCTGACTTTGTCAGAGGCGTGATCAAAGCGGCTGTTATGGATGATCCCATCTACCCAGTCATACTTGGCGGGAGATACGTGTGTATTGGGAAACCGGAAGAGCCGATTGTGGCAGCAGTAACTACAAGAGGGCAAACCAAGAAGGAACGGGAGCCTGCGCCTAATTTGTTACCCATGGAACTTAAAGAAGCGCAATACAAGGACCCTACTTTGGCACCCTGCTTTAGGAAACTGCCCATGGCTAAGGAACCCAAACAGCACGGGGACATTTTTTCTGAGGATGGCGTACTTTATCGGAGAACGGGCAAGCCTGACCAAGGTTACAACCAGCTCCTAGTACCGAAACAGTACAGAAGCCAAATCCTAGAAATGGGGCACTCTCTTCCCTTCAGCGGACACATGGGACAGAACGCCACAAACCAACGTATAACCACTCATTATTGGTGGCCAGGAGTAAACACTGATATTATCAGGTACGTCAAATCCTGTGCCCAGTGCCAACGTGTACCACCCAAGCAACGGACACCCCCAGTCCACATGGGTGAAATGCCAATAGTGGGAACACCATTCGAACGGGTTGTGATCGACATTTTAGGGCCTTTCGAAAGGACTAAAAGAAGGAACAGGTTCATCCTGACCTTAGTCGATACATGCACTTTATGGGCAGAAGCTATCCCGCTAACATGCGCAGATGCCAAGCATGTCGCAGAAGCCCTCGTGCAGATTTTCACTCGGTTGGGATTCCCTCAGCAAGTGTTGACGGATAACGGATCCCATACCGAAACCTGTTGATGGATGAGATCGTTAAGATCTTGAGGACCCAACACATCCACACTAAGCCATATACTCCGGCCGGAAATGGGCTCGTGGAACGTGCAAATGGAAACCTCACCATGATGCTAAGTAAACTGGCACAAGTGAAACCTGAAGATTGGGATCTCTGTATTCCTGCAGCATTATTTGGCTACAGAGAATCTCCTCATACTTCCACAGGATTTCCGCCAGCTACACTCTTATTCGGCAGACCCATTAAGGGCCCGCTTGAAGCCTTACTTCAGTCTCTGACAGACGAGAAGGTGGATGAGACAGTTGTCTCAGCAAGTAAATATGTGTCGGTTTTAAAGGAAAGGTTGAAACTAGGATGGGACCTAGCAACGACTAACTTTAAGCGAGCTCGCACAAAGCACGCTAACCGATACAGGAAAGTCGCGAAAGAAAGAGAACTAGAAGCAGGAGAGAAAGTTTTGGTGTTACTCCCTACCGAGAACAACCAACTGAAGATCGGATGGCAAGGGCCGTTTACCGTCCTGAAAAAGATTTCTAAGGCTAACTACCAGATCTCTATTGAAGGAAAGGAGAAGGTTTTCCATTTAAATCTCTTAAAGAGATACTTGGAAAAACCAGTGCCAACCTCCGACCATCTCCTGACGATCGCCAAAACTGACGAAGATGATGATAGTGGCAGGGATATTCCACCGCTATCACAGGAAATCTTTCAAAAATGTCAGAAGCGGCGACGCTCTTTCAAGCGCGCATGGGAGACATTCCAGAGGAAGGAAACTTTGGGGAGTAGACTCGAGTAGGAATTGGAGAGAGATGGAGGGGGAAGATGAGAGGGAAGAAGACAGACACCCCGAAGCTACGGTTATAGGAAATTTAATTCCATAACGTAGACATGGAGTGCTTCCATATCTTAAGGGGGGACGTCCTGTCACGTAGGTCTTTATGTCATTAAATTACCTTCATCTTCTTCCTATTCTCTCACCCTAATCCTTTCATTTATATTCTTTCCATACTTGTTTTTCCTGTATTTTTCGCATCACTCGGTTGCGAAAAATATTTTCTTCAGTATTTTTAAACTTTACCTGTTTCTTTCTCAAAACTGAGAATCGCGCTAGGACGATATTACGTAGATATCAGGGCTGCAGGGCGTCAGAAGGCGTGATAAGTCGGTTCGCTGAACATAGGACTTAGACAATCGTCTACATTTCTCACCGAGCGCGCGAGCTTCTTCTCGGCATAAGTCCCGGTGAGGTGTGATACTTTACATCTGCACTGGTCAGTATTCAGACATTTGTCTGAAAAATCCCCCAAACTGACACGGCGCTCACTGTGGGCCATGGTCAGCTGTAGTGTGAAAACTGCCCTGCATTGGAGACAGGTTGTCTGAGATTTGAAACTGACACGCGTACATCTTGGTCAGTGGTGGCAGTTACGACATGTTAGGTGTGAAACGTATCGTTTAAGCCGGAAAGGGGAGAGCATTTCGTTCTACGAAATACTAGTTCATCCTTTGTCTGGTTTAAAATATTAACCCACGTTTGAAACTATTTCATTTCACTCAGTAACTTTGCAGTTAGACTAGAACAACCTTCGTTCGATTTCTAAATAATCTCTGTAAATAGAGATGGCCTTAGTTTGGTCGAAGTGGTTTAACGTTCTTAGTAATTCTGTGTTTGAGGTATATTAATATTATATATATTATTTTCTAGTATTTTGTGAAGTGATTAAGTGTTAAATTGCCGATTTTATCTCACTAGTTAGATTTTGTGCAGAGTGCTTAATTTATCTAGTCTGTATTATTTATAGTGACGAGTTACAGTGGAAAACAGAAATTATATTTCTTGCTTAAATTCAGTCGGCTAATAAAGAAATTTAATTTAACTTCTAAATAATCAGACGAGAGAATCTATTTAAAAACTAACTTATAACGCTAGATACATCATTGAGTGTTGACGAAATATGTATGTATTTTCTAATTCATGATGTTTGATTTTTATATAACTTACTTTACGGGAAGTTTTAAAGATAAGTCAAGCTGTAGGCTTGCTATTTAAAATGTAAGTTATAATGAGTACATATATGTAAATGATTTGATATGTGTGCTTTCTTTTATATAGTGAAACGGTGGTACCCAACTTTCCAGCGTTTAGTAAAAAGGACATGCGTGTGAGAAGCATAGACATTTCCTATCTTTAACCACGTGGGGGTTTTATGTTTCAAGTAACACGGGTCTGACAGTGCATATGCCATCAGAGAGAGACAGTAATAGCAATCCCATTAACGGTTTCTAAAGACTAGAAATATATATTGGGCTTTTGTGCCAGTACATAATTGCTCCACAAATTTAAAATGTACATGCTGCCTGGCGGCGAGAATAATTGCAAGAACTAACATTTACATTTCCAACACTATTGAAAGAGTGGATAGTGAACCAAGACTATCTGTTGAGAGCAGTTGTCCACTGGTCATCTTTTCCAACTTAAGGGAATCCACGTGTGTTTTTTTTCGGAACTGTGTGCCCGTTTAAACTTGCTTATCAAACCTGATCAAAGTGACATTAAAAGTAAATCTAAAGTTTAACTGGTGAAGCGAACGCTCCCCGAAAACAGTGGAAGAAAACCTGTATTTGTAGAGCTGGGATTCGCTTTATCCAAAGAATCCAGATTCACTGTAGAGAAGTGTCCTAAGGTTGCGCCAGACGGTGAACAACATCACGTTTTAGGTAAGGATGAGAGAACCGAGTGAAAGTGACGGAAGGATGTTCGTTGGTTTAATGCATTCATTCTTTTTTTTTGTAATTTTTCCTGAAGAAAGATTTGCTGCTTAATGTAATTGTTCCTTTAGAATAGATACTGCTGTCATAAGTCAGTTCTTACCTTCTAGAAAAGGGACAACATTAGACCCTAACCATATGCATCTCTAATTCTTTGGGCCATCATCTGTCATCCTAACGGGGCTGTGGGCTAAACCTAGAGTTAAGGGCATAACGGGGCTATCATCCTTGTAGCATTTTCTTGATTTTTATGACTATTTGTATATGTTTTCTTTTGATGTAAAATTTATATGTTGTGTCGTAAGTTTAATAAATGATAAATAAACTTACTCATAAATTAAATCAGTGTGCTGGTCAGCTCGTTTCTAAATATTTATATAATCATTGTTATAGATTTTTCCAAGTCTGTGTGTTTAACTGTCGTCACGTGTATGTGCGTGCCCGTGAGTAGATAGAAATATATGTAATATATATGTGGTGTAGACTGTCGGACTCTGTAAAAACCGTCGTAGAGGATAGGTGAGAGAGAGAAAAATTCTTTTTCGCTTTCAGCGACAGCCTCTATACCACAGTCTATCATCTCACCACTCGTGGAATCTACTTCATTTTTCTAACACACACTGTGACTCTCACTCATTCCACTCTATTCAGAAGGGACCAACCCAAGTCTTAAATACTCCTATCCAAAATCTACGACACTTGGGGATTCCAGAACAAGGACTGCCTCGTAATACTATCAACAGGTATCCTCAATGTGTGCCCAGTCCATCTCCATCGCCTTCTGCTCATTTCTTGTTCTACTGCCACTTGTCTGGTTCTTGTCATTAGTTCCACACTGGGTGATATTGTCTATCTTTTTAATCTACGCAAGTATCTATTTATGGAAGTCCGTAACATCTTGGTTGTTCTCCATGTTTCAGAGCCATACATCCATTCATACATACTCAGACACGGAGATTCAAATAGCTAGAATCGACCATGTCAAAGTGAATATCGGTACAGTCCGACTGTTGATGTCAGGATTTGCTGACAAGTGTAGAAGATCAAAAATGTGTGTCCTTTTACAGAGTAATCGCCCAGTCGGCTGCATTGCGTAAATGTTAGAAAATTAATAACAGCTCTCCATCGGTCTATTAAGTTAGCTCAGTAACGTTGGGGTGCCTGATGATGCTAGCTGTCTGGGAAAAGGTGGCAAAGCTCAGCGTAGCATGAATTAGACATTAAATATTCAGGACTTCTTTGGTTCTGCTTCTCTCGCAAGCTGTTTTAAAATGGTAATTATCTGTCAGACAGAGGAATAATAAAAGTAGTCGATCTGAGAATGTGAGAAATAGCTCACGATGGTGTAGTTGAGCCAGAGTTGAGGCACTACGTGAAGGATGGCCGCCGAACGTGCGAAGTGGAAACATGGACCCCGGAAGGACGGCGAAAGAGAGGCAGACCAGAGAAAACCTGACGGAGAACAGTGGAGGCTGAGATGCAAAGCATGAACCAGAGTTGGGGCACGGCACGAAGGATGGCCACCTACCGAGCAAAACAGTGACAGTTTGTTGCTGCCCCACAAGACGCCACTAGGCGTAATGGCCACTAACTAATTTGTCAGTCAGGAGCCACGGATTTAAGAAGAAGTCAGCTAGCTTGTGAGTGTTCACTGGTACAGCCGAAAAAAATACGTTTAAATCTACGGAGACCGTGTTTTTAAATGCCGGTTATAGAAGGCTAGTCTGAACATTTTCAACTTAAAAAAAAAAAACACCTTTAAATCTAGGGAGACCATAGTTTTAAATGCCGGTTAGAGAAGGCTAGTATGAAACTTTTAAACTTAAAAACAATACCTTTAAATCTAGGGTGACCGTAGTTTTAAATGCCGGTTAGAGAAGGCTAGTCTGAAAATTTTAAACTTAAAAACAATACCTTTAAATCTAGGGTGACCGTAGTTTTAAATGCCGGTTAGAGAAGGCTAGTCTGAAAATTTTCAACTTAAAAAAAATTCCTTTAAATCTAGGGGAGACCGTGATTTTAAATGCCGGTTAGAGAAGGCTAGTCAGAAATATTTAAACTAAAAAAAAAATTCCTTTAAATCTAGGGTGACCGTGTTTTTAAATGCCGGTTAGAGTAGGCTTGTCAGAAAATTTTCAACTTAAAAAAATACCTTTAAATCTAGGGGAGACCGTGTTTTTAAATGCCGGTTAGAGAAAGCTAGTCTGAAAATTTTCAACTTAAAAAAAAATTCCTTTAAATCTAGAGAGATCGTGTTTTTAAATGCCGGTTAGAGAAGGCTAGTCTGAAAATTTTCAACTTAAAAAAAATATCTTTCGAAACCCCCTCCCCACCGCCCCCAACCTTCTGTCCCCAGAGATATATCTAATCATCCATTGTGATCTACCGGTAGATCGTAATTGACTGGTTACCAATCCGTGGTTTAGATGAATAGTGCTAACCGTTGAGATAAAATACAATCACAATACAGGGGTGAAACAAGGCTGTATTATGTCACCACTACTTTTTGGAAGCTATTGATTGGGTTATGAGAAACTATACCCACAATGAACAATTAGGTATAAAATGGACAAATGGAAAATTCCTGGGGGACCTGGATTTCGCAGATGATTTAGCATTCTTAAGTTCAACACCCAGACAATCCCAAGAAGCAGTAAATAATTTGTGTCATCTCTCAGTTAAAATAGGTCTCCAAATAAATGCCTCTAAAACTAAAGCTATGAACTTTTCTAACGAGACCTTTGATATCATCTTGAACGGGGAAAAACTACAGAAAGTTGAAAGTTTCAATTATTTAGGCAGTAAAATGACTCAGGATGGTGACACAACAAGAGAAATCCATACTAGAATTGCTTTGGCAGCTAGCGCCTTCAATAGATTATCTAACATTTGGAAATTACGATCATTGAATATACATACCAAGCTTCGTCTGTTTAATTCAAATGTTATCTCAGTGTTAACATACGGCTGTGAGAGTTGGAAAATAACAAAATCATTGGAGAACAAGCTGAATACATTCGAGAACAAATGTCTTAGAAAACTCATGAACATCAGTTGGAAAGAATTCAAGACTAATCGACAAATAAGAGAAGACTCTAGGCAGAAATATGTCTCCAACTATATAAGGAAAAGACGATGGTCATATATCGGTCATGTCCTACGAATGCAAAACAACAGAATACCACTACAGGCGCTCACTTGGGTTCCTGAGGGTAAGAGGAAAAAAGGAAGACCAAAAGAAACACTCAGAAGAACAATAATAAGAGAAGGAAGAACGTTGGGCCTAAATAATGTGCAAGAGCTAAGAGGAGTGGCGTCAAAACGAACAACCTGGAGAGCACTGGTTTCTGCCTTATGCGCCGTGTTTGGCGCTTAAAGAATTTATTATTATTATAATCCGTGGTTTAGATGAATAGTGCTAACCGTTGAGATAAAATACAATCACAATAAGATGACACGCGCTAACAATTTTTGAGGACAATGACGAAAATGTCCCAATAATATACACACATTCATTCATTCATTCATTCATAACCCTCCACTCCCAAAGGAGCATAGGCCTTCAACAAATACACGCCAAGTCCTCCTGTCACGTGCCATCATCTCAAGTTCTTTCCACGTTCTCCTCATCATTTTCACCTCTGTTTCCATCTCTCTTCTCCATGTGCTTCTTGGTCTACCTCTGCCTCTCTTGCCCTGGGGGTTCCAGAACAAGGACTGCCTTGTAATGCTATCAACAGGTTTCCTCAGTGTGTGGCCTATCCATCGCCATCGTCTTCTTCAAATATACACACATGTACAATGAATTATACCCGAGTGTGCTATAGGATTTTGATTCATGCCACGACAATGACGAATGTCATAATTCATTCGCCACATCAAAATAAAAGCGGCTCCTAACTAGTCTGATTAAAAGGAAAATTCTTAAATTACTGTCATTGACTCTATGTAAACATTATTTTTGCTTATATTTGAAATAAAAATCACGAAAACTCAATAATTAAAAAAAAAAAAAAATCAATGTGAAATCTTTCTTTTGAGCAAATTGTCAAAATTTAGCTGAATATCTGAACTTTGTTGACACGTTGAATATAAAATTATGGTATAGCCCGTCCGAGTTTTCAGGATGGGGAAGAAAAATCAGTATTACTTATTTTCAGTGAAACAAATTTGTTTTCAATAAATTTGTGTGCAGTATCACGTCAGGCGTGAGGTCTAATTATCCCATTCGTCATACTTCTGTTACCAATTCGCCAATGGTGTCGATTGGCGAACATTTTGCCCGGCCCTGAAATATATCTCAAAAGTAAAATATAATATAGAAAATTTTTTTAACTATAAGAAAAACTTTGATAAAATATGATAAAATGTAGATAGAATATGTGAAAAAAGTCGCTGCAATATGTGAAAAAGGGTGATGAATTATACTTATTAATGTATATTAAATATGTGAAAAAATTCACGTGAAAAATTCTTTATGAAATGCGTTTTAACGTCGCCATTTCTCGCCCTGCCTAGAGACACATTACGTAAAAAGACAAAAACTAGTCATCCATTCCGATTCTGTGACAGAAGGCAGGAAGAGATGACGCTGCGTGAAGATAGACAGCCAGGCAAAGTCAGGATAGACAGGTCTATAACGCGATGAATCGACAGAGCTAATGAATCCATTGACTCGAGTTCGAGTGACGATTGATCGTAACTTCTGGGGTCGGAACTTTGTCCTGTACGTGAGTGGATGCTGTCACTGGAGCAAATATGAGGAACGGGGTTTGCTGGAGAAGTTTGGCGGATGAGGATTTCTTCAACATGCGTTTCAGAAGTCAGGGAGGACATTTATTGTTGGTGATGACTGATAGAAATAGACAAATAGAGGGTCAGATATACAGATGGGTAGACAGACAGACAGATAGTAAGAAGGACAGACAGGTAATGCGAATGACAGACAGGTAATAAGAAAGACAGGCAGGCAGACCGACCGACAGACATTCTGACACAGATAGATAGATAGATAGATAGATAGATAGATAGATAGATAGATAGATAGATAGATAGATAGATAGATAGATAGATATGGGAAACAAACAGACTTTAGGTATAGCAATAGATTAACTGCTACTGTAGATGGTAAGACACATTAACACGGTGAAGAGATATAGAACGAACGAACGAACTTTATTTTCAAAGGGTTGAGAATTGGGCACGCAGGCCCGTCTGACATTCTACCCTTCCTTTCTCTCGTCTTTTATACTGATTTCATTTATTCTCACATACATTTTACCCAATGTAAAAGAATTCAACGTTGTAAAGGTAAAATAATAGCATACTCACATTCACAGTATCTAATTATAAATATGAAATAAAATATGTTGAAAAGTACAAACTAAGTATCACCGTGAAATAAAGTATGTTGAAAAGTACAAACTAAGTATCACCATGAAATAAAATATGTTGAAAAGTACAAACATCATCATTAAACCTACATTCGATATTATATCATTTGTTCGGAAAAATAATCACATTAGGGGGGCAGATAATCAGAACTCATAAAGTATTCGAAAAGTCTTCGATGTTATGAATAGGGACTGAGGTTGTTATGTTTTAGATAATGTGGAAGATAGTTCCGAAGATGAGCAGCAGAGTAAGGTAAGCGTTTCTTGAATAAGTCAAGCCTTGGCTTGGGCACTTGTATTTTGTTAAGGCGTTGACTGCGTCTTTCATTGTATTTGAACATTGGCCACAGATATGTTGGAGAATTCTGTGACAGGATTTTGTGAACAAATTTAGCTTTGTTGAACAGAAAGCGCTTTCTCAGGGCAATATTTTGAGATCTTTATATAGATTTACACACTGTGTTTGGCAGTTGTCAGAAACTAGACGCACTGCACGCTGTTGTAGTGAATGGAGTCTTTTTGTGTTGGACATAGAGCAATCATCCCAGATTGTGGAGCAATAGTCAAGGTTTATTTGTATGTGAGATATATAGAAAAATGTTTGTGCTTCTTCATCTAGGAAATGTTTGATTTTAACTAATTGGTAAACTTTCTGTGCCGTTTGCTTGGTCAGTGCATGTACATGTGAGTTCCAAATTAAATGCTGATCAACGACTATACCTAGAGTTTTATGTTCATTTACGCTTTCAATTGGTGTGGTAACAATGTAGTTCTGAAGTGTTGTTTTCTCTGAATTTTGTAATTTTTGTCGAGTTGATATTAACATGCATTTTGTTTTAATAATATTTATTAGCATGCGATTTCCGATGCTCCACTTAATCAGATTATCTGTATCTTTTTGTAACGATAGTTCGAGTGTGTTGCAGTCATCAACAAATAGGTCGCAGGATGTGTGCTCGACGTGTAGTGGAAGGTCATTAATGTATATGGCAAAAAGTAGAGCACCAAGAAAAGAACCCTGAGGAACGCCGGTTTGAACAAGAGTTATTGTAAGAAACTACATGTTTTCTGTCTGACAGGAATGATTTAATTATCGTCACTAGTTGAAGGTTTTCTTTTGATGTTTCTAGTTTTCTAATTAAAATAGCGTGATCTATCATAAAGATAGACTGAGAGACATATGAAAGGATCGATGAGAGACACATGAAAGAATGAATTAGATACACATGAAAGAATCAATGAGAGACACATGAAAGAATCAATGAGAGACACATGAAAGGATCAATGAGAGACATATGAAAGGATCAATAAGAGACATATGAAAGGATCAATGAGAGACACATGAAAGAATGAATTAGAGACATATGAAAGGATCAATAAGAGACATATGAAAGGATCAATGAGAGACACATGAAAGAATGAATTAGAGACACATGAAAGAATCAATGAGAGACACATGAAAGGATCAATAAGAGACACATGAAAGGATCAATAAGAGACACATGAAAGGATCAATGAGAGACATATGAAAGGATCAATGAGAGACACATGAAAGGATCAATAAGAGACATATGAAAGGATCAATGAGAGACACATGAAAGAATGAATTAGAGACATATGAAAGGATCAATGAGAGGCATATGAAAGGATCAATAAGAGACATATAAAAGGATCAATGAGAGACACATGAAAGGACCAATAAGAGACATATGAAAGGATCAATAAGAGACACATGAAAGGATCAATGAGAGACACATGAAAGAATGAATTAGAGACATATGAAAGAATCAATGAGAGACACATGAAAGGATCAATGAGAGACACATGAAAGAATGAATTAGAGACACATGAAAGAATCAATGAGAGACACATGAAATGATCAATAAGAGACACATGAAAGGATCAATAAGAGACACATCAAAGGATCAATGAGAGACATATAAAAGGATCAATGAGAGACACATGAAAGGATCAATAAGAGACACATGAAAGGATCAATGAGAGACACATGAAAGAATGAATTAGAGACATATAAAAGAATCAATGAGAGACACATGAAAGGATCAATGAGAGACACATGAAAGAATGAATTAGAGACACATGAAAGAATCAATGAGAGACACATGAAAGGATCAATAAGAGACACATGAAAGGATCAATAAGAGACACATGAAAGGATCAATGAGAGACATATGAAAGGATCAATGAGAGACACATGAAAGGATCAATGAGAGACACACGAAAGAATGAATTAGAGACATATGAAAGGATCAATGAGAGACATATGAAAGGATCAATAAGAGACATATGAAAGGATCAATGAGAGACACATGAAACGATCAATGAGAGACATATGAAAGGATCAATGAGAGACATATGAAAGAATGAGTTAGAGACATATGAAAGGATCAATGAGAGACATATGAAAGGATCAATGAGAGACATATGAAAGAATGAATTAGAGACATATGAAAGGATCAATGAGAGACATATGAAAGGATCAATAAGAGACATATGAAAGGATCAATGAGAGACACACGAAAGAATGAATTAGAGACATATGAAAGGATCAATGAGAGACATATGAAAGGATCAATAAGAGACATATGAAAGGATCAATGAGAGACATATGAAAGGATCAATGAGAGACATATGAAAGGATCAATAAGAGACATATGAAAGGATCAATGAGAGACACATGAAAGAATCAATGAGAGACATATGAAAGGATCTATGAGAGACATATGAAAGGATCAATGAGAGACACATGAAAGAATCAATGAGAGACACATGAAAGAATGAATTAGAGACATATGAAAGAATCAATGAGAGACACATGAAAGGATCAATGAGAGACACATGAAAGAATGAATTAGAGACATATGAAAGGATCAATGAGAGACATATGAAAGGATCAATAAGAGACATATAAAAGGATCAATGAGAGACATATGAAAGGATCAATAAGAGACATATGAAAGGATCAATAAGAGACACATGAAAGGATCAATGAGAGACACATGAAAGAATGAATTAGAGACATATGAAAGAATCAATGAGAGACACATGAAAGGATCAATGAGAGACACATGAAAGAATGAATTAGAGACACATGAAAGAATCAATGAGAGACACATGAAAGGATCAATAAGAGACACATGAAAGGATCAATAAGAGACACATGAAAGGATCAATGAGAGACATATGAAAGGATCAATAAGAGACACATGAAAAGATCAATAAGAGACACATGAAAGGATCAATGAGAGACACATGAAAGAATGAATTAGAGACATATGAAAGAATCAATGAGAGACACATGAAAGGATCAATGAGAGACACATGAAAGAATGAATTAGAGACACATGAAAGGATCAATGAGAGACACATGAAAGAATGAATTAGAGACACATGAAAGAATCAATGAGAGACACATGAAAGGATCAATAAGAGACACATGAAAGGATCAATAAGAGACACATGAAAGGATCAATGAGAGACATATGAAAGGATCAATGAGAGACACATGAAAAGATCAATAAGAGACACATGAAAGGATCAATGAGAGACACATGAAAGAATGAATTAGAGACACATGAAAGGATCAATGAGAGACACATGAAAGAATGAATTAGAGACACCTGAAAGAATCAGAGAGACACATGAAAGGATCAATAAGAGACACATGAAAGGATCAATAAGAGACACATGAAAGGATCAATGAGAGACATATGAAAGGATCAATGAGAGACATATGAAAGGATCAATAAGAGACATATGAAAGGATCAATGAGAGACACACAAAAGAATGAATTAGAGACATATGAAAGGATCAATGAGAGACATATGAAAGGATCAATAAGAGACATATGAAAGGATCAATGAGAGACGTATGAAAGGATCAATGAGAGACATATGAAAGGATCAATAAGAGACATATGAAAGGATCAATGAGAGACACATGAAAGAATCAATGAGAGACACATGAAAGGATCAATGAGAGACATATGAAAGGATCAATGAGAGACACATGAAAGAATCAATGAGAGACACATGAAAGAATGAATTAGAGACATATGAAAGAATCAATGAGAGACACATGAAAGGATCAATGAGAGACACATGAAAGAATGAATTAGAGACACATGAAAGAATCCATGAGAGACACATGAAAGGATCAATAAGAGACACATGAAAGGATCAATAAGAGACACATGAAAGGATCAATGAGAGACATATGAAAGGATCAATGAGAGACACATGAAAGGATCAATGAGAGACATATGAAAGAATGAATTAGAGACATATGAAAGGATCAATGAGAGACATATGAAAGGATCAATAAGAGACACATGAAAGGATCAATAAGAGACGCATGAAAGGATCAATAAGAGACACATGAAAGAATTAATGAGCGACACATGAAAGAATCAATGAGAGACATATGAAAGGATCAATGAGAGACACATGAAAGAATCAATGAGAGACATATGAAAGGATCAATGAGAGACATATGAAAGGATCAATGAGAGACATATGAAAGCATCAATAAGAGACATATGAAAGAATCAATAAGAGACACATGAAAGGATCAATAAGAGACACATGAAAGGATCAATGAGAGACACATGAAAGAATCAATGAGAGACACATGAAAGGATCAATGAGAAACATATGAAAGGATCAATGAGAGACATATGAAAGGATCAATAAGAGACATATGAAAGGATCAATAAGAGACACATGAAAGGATCAATAAGAGACACATGAAAGGATCAATGAGAGACACATGAAAGAATCAATGAGAGACACATGAAGAATCAATGAGAGACATATGAAAGGATCAATAAGAGACACATGAAAGGATCAATGAGAGACATATGAAAGGATCAGTAAGAGACACATGAAAGGATCAATAAGAGACACATGAAAGGATCAATGAGAGACATATGAAAGGATCAATGAGAGACATATGAAAGGATCAATGAGAGACATATGAAAGGATCAATGAGAGACATATGTAAGGATCAATAAGAGACATATGAAAGGATCAATAAGAGACACATGAAAGAATCAATGAGAGACACATGAAGGGATCAATGAGAGACATATGAAAGGATCAATAAGAGACACATGAAAGAATCAATGAGAGACACATGAAGGGATCAATGAGAGACATATGAAAGGATCAATAAGAGACACATGAAAGAATCAATGAGAGACACATGAAAGGATCAATAAGAGACACATGAATGAATCAATGAGAGACACATGAAAGGATCAATAAGAGACACATGAAAGAATCAATGAGAGACACATGAAGGGACCAATGAGAGACATATGAATAAGAGCATAACCTTACACAAATCGTGACAAATCTTCTTGTCTTGTGCCATTACTTTACAGTGTCTTCGTTATTCCTTGTATGTCTGTCACCATTTCCCTTCTCCGTGTATTTTTCTGTCTCTCCCTAATTTCTGTTGCCCTGTGGATTCCAAAATGACAACTATCAAGTAAAGCTAGCAACTGGCTTATTCAGCGTGTGTCCTGTCTAACGTCAACGTCTATTCCTCAGCTCGTCTTTCACTTATATTATCTTAACAACGACAGGAGAACAACATAATACTGTGATCATCATCTCATCTCAACCCGTAACCCGTCATGGGTGGTAGGTGTGCCATGGTGGAAGCATCATCAGACAGGGTCCTCCCCTGCTCTCTAATGAATACTGTAATAGGGAACTATAAACAGAGTGTCACAGCTGGAAGAAGTCTGATCATCAAAAGTTATCGGCCCGTCGAACTAGTGTTTTAGCCCTCTATCTTCTTTACACTGGGAGGAGGAAGGGGGGAAGGGGGGTGAGAGAACGGGCCCACTTTGGTCATGACGCGCAAGTGTCCGCTTCCTGTTGCTTTTTCCCCACCTGCGCTGGGAATTGAACCGACTGCACCCTTGCTGTGACTTTTAACTTAAATCCTGGTTTTATTCAGGTTACCAGCTTGAGGCAATTGAGAAAGTAACCGTCATGTTGTATGTAAATTATTGTCCTGAATTCCGAAGCCTACCATTTAGAGTACCTCATTCTAAAATGTTAAACACAAGGGTATGAGGAACAAAGAATTCCATTGTTAGAATACTTTCAAGCATGCTACTGACCTTTACCATAGAACAAAGGTAGCTACTGACCTTTACCATAGAACAAAGGTAGCTACTGACCTTTACCTTAGAACAAAGGTAGCCATTGACCTTTACCATAGAACAACGGCAGTCGACCCGGAAGCTGTGCGCACGTACTTTGAAAATACCCAGCCCTCTAATTTAATCTACCCTGATTAAATCATGTCTGTTTTCTGTTTTCAGTTTTCAGAGTATCTTAAATTTGTCAACAAGTCCAGCCTATATGAAAGTGTTATCTATGCCTCGCGATCTGCGCCCTTCTATCCATTAAGTAAAGCGGTAAACCATTAAGACTAAATATGTAACCGACTTAACTTCAAATAAAGTATCGCTTTCTATCTTAACAGAGTTCAGGAATCAAGTGAATTTTAGTCAGCTGGCTTGAAGGATTGCGGTAAAAGGGCCTTTAAACCTGCGGCCACTGCAGTTGTAAGTGCCGGTGGGAGGGGGCTAGTTCAAAATTTACATAGTTTAAAAATCCCCCCCCCCTTTTCCCGCCATCTAGAGATCTACTTAATGATGCATTGGGGTCTACAAGTAGATCAAGATCGACCGGTTGCCAACACCTTAGATAGAACAGGCGCTAACGTTAGGCCTACGTAATTAAATATATCACATGGTCTCTAGGTACTCATCACCTGGTGTCTATCAACTCATCACCTGGTCTCTATCAACTCATCACCTAGTCTCTATCTACTCATCACCTGGTCTCTAGGTACTCATCACCTGGTGTCTATCAACTCATCACCTGGTCTCTATCAACTCATCACCTAGTCTCTATCTACTCATCACCTGGTCTCTAGGTACTCATCACCTGGTGTCTATCAACTCATCACCTGGTCTCTATCAACTCATCACCTAGTCTCTATCAACTCATCACCTGGTCTCTATCAACTCATCACCTAGTCTCTATCTACTCATCACCTGCTGGATTCTATCAACTCAACTATTGGATTCTACCCACCCGTCATCTGAATTCTACTAACTCATCATCTGGATTCTACTCACTCATCATCTTCCTCTAGCAACGCATCATCTGTATTTTATCAACTCATCACCTATGCTCTATCAACTCATCACCTGGTCTCTAGCTACTCATCATCTGGTCTCTACCAACTCATCACCTGGTCTCTACCAACTCATCACCTGGTCTCTACCAATTCATCACCTGGTCTCTACCAATTCATAACCTGGTCTCTAGCAACTTATCATCTGGATTCTATCAACTCATCATCTGTATTCCAATCACTCATCATCTGGATTCTATCAACTCATCATCTGGATTCTATTACTCATCATCTGGATTCTACCAACTCATCATCTAGATTCCAATCACTCATCATCTGGATTCTATCACCTCATCATCTAGATTTTGTTAACTCATCACCTGGATTCCACCAACTCATCATCTAGATTCTATCAACTCATCATCTGGATTCTATCAACTCATCAATTGGATTCTACCCACCCGTCATCTGAATTCTACTAACTCATCATCTGGATTCTACTCACTCATCATCTGTCTCTAGCAACGCATCATCTGTATTTTACCAACTCATCACCTAGTCTCTACCAACTCATCACCTGGTCTCTAGCAGCTTATCATCTGGATTCTACAAACTCATCATCTGGATTCTACTAACCCATCATCTGGATTCTACCAACTCATCATCTGGATTCTACCAACTCATCATTTGGATTCTACCAACTCATTACCGAGTCCTACCAACTCATCATCTGGTCACTAGCTACGCATCCACTGGTCAGTGGTTGTACATCTATCGGTCCACATTGAAGTGCGACACAGACACAACACACCATGTATGGGAACCCCTGATTCAATGATTTATCGTTTTTGATTGACAAGTTCCTCTGTGCAGATTTGTCTCTTGAGCGTCGCAGTATTCTACTTATTTCTACCCGGACATTTTTGCACCAGTTTTTCCCCGGCAGTACTTTCACTAATTTTTCTACTTCAATATTTATTTCCATTTATCTACTTCAATATTTTCACTAATTTTTCGACTTCAATATTTATTTCCATTTATCTACTTCAATATTTTCACTAATTTTTCGACTTCAATATTTTTATCCAGTTATCTACTTCAATATTTCACCCAATTTATCTACTTCAATATTTTACCCAATTTATCTACTTCAACATTTTAACAAATTTATCTACTTCAAATATTTTAATCCATTTATTTACATAAATATTTTCACCAATTCATCTACTTAAATATTTTCACCAATTTATCTACTTTTATACTTTTAATAATTTATCTACTTAAATATTTTCACCTGGAGCCGCGCTGCTGTAATGGTTGCCACACTGCGCTGGCGATCGGGTAATCCAGGTTCGAGCCCTGACAGGCACATTCGGGGGAATGTCTTCGGCCGGGACTTGGGCTAGAATAGTTCGAGCCCTTGCGAGTGCATTTGAAGTAGTGACTCACTGATGTCAGTGTCAAACTGTCAACTGTCATTGTCTGAAGAGAAGGTAAAGAAGTTTCAAACATGTGAGATGAGATGACAGAAATATGTTGCTTTGTCATCAGACAAACTACGACAAACAAACCGTTCACAATATTTTAGGTATAACACTATGCAAGAACTGCATGTAAGGAAAGAACATAAAACGGTTTGAACATCTTCTCAGAATGGAACAACATTTGCTGTCAATCCAAATATTCAACAACAGTTCTTCACTCAGGACAATTCGTCATGCGACAGCGAAATGGATAGACAATGTTGATGAACTCCTGAAGAAACATAATAAGACGTTAGCAAAACATGCACACATCAATTAAGATTGGAAAGTGCTACAACTCACAACTCATGACGGTATATATAGAAACAGTAAAATAAAGCTATTCTTGATAAGAAGAGCAACCACCGACTAAGATAGTAATCTGTACTAACTGTAGATCACTACTGGAATCAATACTGAACACCAGATATAAAAACACAATACATGAGACCAGAGCTGAGCTTAACATTATCCAAAGGTCATCAAAAATTACCCTTCAATGGTTACCCTCCCATTGTGGAATCACTGGGAATGGCAGAGATGAAGCTTTATCTAGAAGTGGCAGTAAAAGGGAGCAATTCAGTCACCCATTGCCTTATCGAGAAACTAAAATCAACATCCACAACCAGTACAACTACCAGTGGAAGAAGGAAGGAGATATATATACAACAGATCTGATCCAATCCACCAGCTTCAGACACCAGCAGACCATCATTTTCTGTCTGAGAACTGGCCACTGCAGGTTACTAGGCCACCTCTATCACCTCAGGATATCTCACACAAATGAATGTCCATGTGGAACTGGAATCCAGACCCCTGAACACTCCAAAACTGCTTAACCCATGATGACTCACGACGTCTGACCTGGCCAGAGGGTGCCGAGCTCAGGTAGAAGATATGGGGCTGAAGCGTTGACCTGGAAAAGACAGTAAACTTTGTCCTGGCGACAGACCTGCAGATTTAGCACCGAACGCAGATGAAGAGCTATTCTGTAGGGGACTAGGGCTTACTACACTTAATGTACATATTTTATTTACGAAGAGATACTATTGTTCTAATGTCGCGTCATTGAATTTTGCCCGTTAAACTAGCAAGATGCTAATTTTTAAAAACACAATATAAAAATAAAATATCTTATTCAAAATTCACTATCAAAGTTAATAGAACAGTTTTACAACAAATCACTGGATTCAAATACCCAGGCAGGTTAATAAATAAGATGGAAGATGCATCTCAGAGGTGATGAGTACAAGTAAAAGCTGCAATCCTATAAAAAAAATAGAAATAAAAGTATGCAACATTTCATTGTCAATAGAAGTAAGAACAAGCCAAATGTTAATAGTTAGTCATGATAATTAGTATGTAAGAAGGAAATACACGGGGGTGGGCGGGGGCCGCTGAGATGTAATTTTACAGATTAATATTAAGAATAGGAAAAACAGCTAACAAAGAATTAATTAGGTTCTGAAAGGAGACAGTTCGCAAACCAGGCTTATTACTCACGTTACAAGTAAGCAATCCCCTGTCTTTGGCAATGTTATGAGAAGGGGAAACCTGAAATATATATCTTGACAACCGGAACGATTGAAGGAAATAACAGAGATAAAGATGGCAAAGAAATTAAGATCTGAACAGTTTGACGTTGTGGCTTGGTCAGAACAAGAGAACTGATAAACAATACTGGAGACAAGAAGTTGTGGAGAGACATGATCACCCACGACAGCAGGTATGGTACTTGAAGAAGGAGAAGACTATTCTTCATATGTGCACCATATATCGTCATGACTATAGATAGTGTTTATGTGTGTTTTATAATATGTTTTATATCCTGCACGTGCAGAGCAAGACAGCCAGCAGGAGACAGACAAAAAAACCACGGAGAAGGGAACAGGAGTCAGATATAAAAGACATAGAAAAACCAGATGGCACAGGACAGGAGGAATGTAATTGTTGAAGGCCTATGCTCGTTAGGGGGCTGAAGGATCATAGCGATGATACCAGTTAGTCACATTTCTGGAACAGCTCTTCGTCGGCGATAATAACAAAACAGGGCCATAATGACATAAATAACACGGTAGTTTTTAACGTGTAAATGTACATGACATAACAGAAATGTACATACAAAACAAATAACAGAATAAACGATGAATAAATCCAACATATAACTGGAAAGGATTTTAACAAATCTATTCTAAATCAAAGGATGAAAATATTCGTTATAAACACATCAGAATGTAGGAAGAAAAAGCGTAACACAAATCTTCTTTCTTTCTGTTGTTCATGCTGTAACCACTACAGTAGATGGAAGGCTACGGGGAGGAACGATGGTCTAGCATTTTTGGCGTTTTGTGTAGCAACATCTTTTTCATGCCCCGCACATAAAACTCAAGTAGAAATAATTTATTTATGTCATTAATGATATTATTCCATGTCTTGTACTTAGTAATAACGGTTTTACTGTAGCACTAGTTAATTTTACAGGTTACATCCGTGTACACTATACAGAATATTTACAATATATTTATGATTTACTATACCCTACACCACATACTGTCCAAGATGGATAACGCATTATTTCGTAACACTAATACCAAGGTGAAAAAACTCAATAAATACACAATGTAAACTCTTTACGTGTTGCACAACACAAATTTCGAGTCAAGTAAAAATACACATATTTAAGGTGTTACGAATTGTGTTTACAACATATCCATTAAAGTATTCACACGTCGCCGCATGGCAAACATACACAAAGTACACAATGGACAGAAGCAGTAGAAATACATGACGCCTCGTTTTAAAATCAGATCTACACGTCAGAAAAACTATTGAATTGTTTAAGTGTAACCACGCGCGCGCTGGAAGAGTCGCTTACAACGACCAACCTGTGAGTGTAAATGAATGATAAGCGCTCGTTCAGAAGCCAACTGGCACAAAATAAGCCATGATGAGAGAGCTCGATTATCGATTTGTCTCAGGTTGTGCAAGAATCGCGGATTAATATTCACAAGACTGTCCGTTAATAATCCATATGGAAATTGTTGCTGATTTTAACTGTACAGAGTTGAAGCACAGACAGCTCTGAAAAGATTCCTCAAACAGCGACTTGGAACTGTTGTGCATTTCGTCGTTGATAATTTTGATGTTAATGAAGTCTGTGTTTGATTGATGAACGCTGTAAGAGGAAGTACCCGCACGGAGGTATGAACCATTTCGTGGTTCGCTTGTAAGATGGTTCAGGTGGGTTAACAAGTAAAAGGAAAACACGTTTTATGAATACTCTTTCTTTATCGATACCAAGTGCACCAAAAGTGGATGACCAGCTGTCATTTATCAGTAATTCGTCACGAAAATTATTGATTTGTGGTCGATGTGACGAATTACTGATTAAAGATAGTTGGCCATAAACTTTTATTTTATGTAATACAATGTATATGGCATGAGTGGGAAGCATCCATAGATGCCTCGAATCTTCAGGAACTGGTGTGGATCTACTATGCACGTCATGCAGGGGTACGCGGCAATGAAAGAGCTGATAGACTAGCTTCGAGAACACCCATAGTGGGGGCACTGGATATGGATAAGGAACAGATACTAAGGGCAATTGATGATCACCTGATAGAGAACGACACTGCATGTTAAGTGATGATGCTACTGGTTGTCTGTTGAGTCTGCAGTAGTGTGGTTTTGTTTAGTACTTGTATTATATTGATGTGAATCTATTAACTGCGTCTCGGGTCGTTCTGGTCTCGTTGTCTAGGTGTTTCATTTTTCACACTACTTTCTTTCTTTCTTCTTTGATCCTTAGCCACCGACCGTCAAAGCAGTCAGTGGCCATTACGCCTGGTGGCGTCTTGTAGGGCAAGAACAAATTGATTCCACTTTGCTCTGTCGCTGGCCATCCTTCGTACAGTGCCCCAACTCTAGTTCATTCTTTGCATCTCAGCCTCCACAGTCCTCCGCCAAGTTGTTTTTGGTCGGCGTCTCTTTCGTTTTACTTCAGGGGTCCATAGCATAGCTGTTCTTGTGATGGCATCGGGGTCTCTTCTGAGGACATGGCCAACCCAGCTCCAGCGTCTGCCAGCTATGATGGTGTGCATGTCTTGTTGCTTGGTATTCGGCCAAGAGATTCGAAGAGTTTTTCTCAGGCATGTTGTGTGAAAAGAGGACAATTTCGACATTTCCTTCTCTGTAACTCTCCAGCATTCCGCACCATAGAGAAACACAGAAAGCACACAGCTCTGATGCAATCTTAATTTTGTCCTTGTGCTGTACTGAGAGGACTTCCAGATGTTGTTTAGACTAAAAACGGCTGTTCTTGCTTTGTCCATTCTGTTGTTGATGTCTTTGCTTGTTCCGCCGTCTGGTGTTACTATGCATCCTAGGTATGTGAAAGTGTCTGTCTGTTCCAGTTGCTGATTCCTTACTGATATGGGCTCAGGGCTGCTCACATTGAGCGCCATGACCTCCGTTTTCTTTAGAGTGATGTTCAAGCCCACCTGCTGGCTATACTTATTAAGTCTATCAGTTTTTTCCTGGATGTGTTGATGTGAATGTGCTAGTAGTTCAATGTCATCTGCATATTTCAGATCTTCCAAAGTAGAAAACGTAGTCCATCATATTCCTCTTGGACTGCCCTCTGTTGTTTGTCGCATCACCCAGTATATGACTGTTAAAAATAGAGTGGTTGATAAGGGGCATCCCTGTCGTACTCCTGTCTTCACCTCAAAGGTTAGGTTGCTCTGCCCAACGCTACACGTAAAGTTGGCAAAGAAGTTTTTAATGACTGACATTATGCAGCTTGGAATTCCATAAGCCCTCAGTATTTTCCATAAACTGTCCCTATGTATACTGTCAAAAGCCTTTTCAAAATCAACGAAATTAATGTACAGCTGTCTTTGCCATTCTTTCACACAACGTCAACATAAAAAAGCCAGTTTCATTTTCTTTGGAATCGATTTTAAGTAATTTGTAGCATTCATTTACACTTCCCTGGGTATGCATTTGTGGAACTTATAACTATTTCTCAACTTCAATTTAATATAACATATGAACTGTAAACATCAACGTTGCAGTCTATGTAATATTTCGACTCAATTTAAATTTATCACACGACGATTTTACATACGAAAATACCTTACTTATAAAGAAACATGTCCGATTGACTGTCAATATTCGATTCAATATTATCGTCCTTTTGTGCATCAGTATCAGCTACTATATTCATTTCATTTATTTTTATCCTGAGTTCGTTACCTTAAAGTTCATTCTGAAAACATTATTATTTAAGTTCGCCTTTTTAAAACGTCCACAATGTTTTCTACATCCTTCTATGCTCCGAAGGGATCAACAAATGTGTATTCACGCAATGTTCTTTATATATTTCGTTCACCTACAACAACAGGGGTGGTTGAGGTAGTCGATACTCACGTTTCTCGACATTTTACGCGAATTATTCGAGGTTAAATACTAACCTTAGTGATAAGTCTATCACACATTCCTGGCAATCTTAGCCGTATTTCAGTTCCACTTTCTTATTTCACTTTAAATATATTTGTAACGCAATCTCAGTTCCAGAGTCAAGTCAGACTTCTGTTTAGTGATAAGTCTATCACACATTTATTTCAGTAGAATCATTTCTACACTTTCCAAGTTCATTAGACGAACACTTTGAATTCAGTGGACATAGTCACTTTTGGACGAACACTTTAGAATATCTCCTCGATACCAAAACTTTCGCCATCCTTCACTGCGTCGATACGTCAGATCCTAAACCCAATATTCTGTGTTTATGTGAGGCATATCGTGGTGCGAAGCAAATCTTCAAATTTGTCTCACCCCATGATGTGCACTCAACGCTTCTTCTTCTTATTTGATCCTTAGCCGCAGACCGTCAAAGCAGTCAGTGGCCATCACGCCTAGTGGCGTCTTGTAGGGCAACAACAAATTTATTCCACTTTGCTCGGTCGGTGGCCATCCTTCGTACAGTCCCCCAATTCTGGTTCATTCTTTGCATCTCAGCCTCCACAGTCCTCCGCCAAGTTGTTTTTGGTCGGCCTCTCTTTCGTTTTCCTTCAGGGGTTCAAAGCATAACTGTTCTTGTGATGGCATCAGGATCTCTTCTGAGGACATGACCAACCCAGCTCCAGCGTCCGCAAGCTATGATGGTGTGAATGTCCTCTTGCTTGCTCCGAGTAAGCAGATCTTGGTTGGTGATGTTATTCGGCCAAACGATTCGGTGAATTTTTCTTAGGCATGTTGTGTGAAAAGAGGACAATTTCGATATTTCCTTCTCTGTAACTCTCCAGCTTTCCGCACCATAGAGAAGCACAGAAAGCACACAGCTCTGATATAATAAACTCAACACTGCAGTAGATGAAACATCAGATTTAAAATTGCTGAGATTTGGCATTACACGTAATACTAGCGTTGATGGACGTATGAGATGACGCAACTGTCGGGTATACAACCAGCAAGCTACAGGAACAATTAGCATTCATACCCTTCGATATTTGCTGAGGGATACTGAGCACCTATGGGTTTGCCCAGAGTACAGTTATGTCGATTGTGATCAACAATAACAATACAGTGTATGAAATACTTATTATATTTTTGTTAGTACGTTTGGAAACGATAATAAAATTGGATACCTGCAACTTGCTTTTTCTCTTAATTGTTTCGTCATTTTGTTTCATAAATGAATTTTAGTTTTTTTCCCCGTAGCGTGAAATTCATCATTGAATAAGTATATACGTTGGCACGTTTAAACACTTGATGTTATTGTTGAACAAAATCGACAACATTGCACTTCAGGCAAACCCATAGGTGCTCATCCTCCCTCAGCATATCGCCGCCCTGTTACTGCTTTATTCCATCTCCACTAAAGCATGTTTTGAGAAATACGCATCCAAATTTTTGGGGTATCAGTTGAACATGAAGGGGTTATCACATTAAAATAAAATTGTGCACGATGATCGAAACTGTTGAATGTATTTGAAATAAAAAAAATTAGAATATGGAAATCATTTTTCAAAAAAAGAATTATAAGCAACTTCCGGTTGGAGATAGAATAATGGGCCAACAGAATTATTCACTTTCTAGTTGGTTTCTTAATTCTATCTCCGCACACGTGCCTTTGAGTGACATAATTATTCCATCTTCAGTGTCCTGGTGAAGACAGCCTGTGGCAGGTTAGATAAACTCAGTTCAGATCTATAGCTTAATACTTACGTTCTCTTCTTAGATGTTCATTTGCTTTAAAAAATATTTATTTCTGTGTTCTTTACGATTACATCTCTTGAGAACAAGGTGAGAGTTTGTAGGTTATTTCCTGGTAGGTCGTTCTTCCTCTCACAAACATTCACTTTAACATGCTAGTTGTTCTTCCTCTCACAGACATTCACTTTAACATGCTAGTGGTTCTTCCTCTCACAAACATTCACTTTAACGTGCTCGTTGTTCTTCCTCTCACAAACATTCACTTTAACATGTTAGTTGTTCCTCTCACAAACATTCACTTTACCATGCTCATTGTTCTTCCTCTCACAAACATTCACTTTAACATTCTAGTTGTTCTTCCTCTCACAAACATTCACTTTAACAAGCTCGTTGTTCTTCCTCTCACAAACATTCACTTTAACATGCTCGTTGTTCTTCCTCTCACAAACATTCACTTTAACATGCTAGTTGTTCTTCCTCTCACAAACATTCACTTTAACAAGCTCGTTGTTCTTCCTCTCATAAACATTCACTTTAACATGCTAGTGGTTCTTCCTCTCACAAACATTCACTTTAACATGCTAGTTGTTCTTCCTCTCACAAACATTCACTTTAACATGCTAGTGGTTCTTCCTCTCATAAACATTCACTTTAACATGCTAGTGGTTCTTCCTCTCATAAACATTCACTTTAACATGCTAGTGGTTCTTCCTCTCACAAACATTCACTTTAACATGCTAGTGGTTCTTCCTCTCATAAACATTCACTTTAACATGCTAGTGGTTCTTCCACTCACAAACATTCACTTTAACATGCTAGTGGTTCTTCCTCTCACAAACATTCACTTTAACATGCTCATTGTTCTTCCTCTCACAAACATTCACTTTAACATGTTCATTGTTCTTTCTCTTAGTTCTAAAGGTTGTTATTGCCGGGAGTTGTAGTGAGGATAAGCTCTCACTGCAGATAAAATACTTCTATGGCACGCGCCTCAAACAGCCTCTGACAACCAAGTCCAGCTCCCGGCCTTCACGTGTGGCTCAATTTGAGCCCGGCGGAACTGTTTCCACTGACGGGAGAAGGGGCAAAGGCGAGCGACTGGCGCCTTAAAACCAGCAGCTTTGGGCAGATAGGGCTCGTGATCCTTGGTTGGTAGCTTATCTAAGAGAAGGAACTCTGAATTCAAACCACCGCTGCCTTGCGGGAATATCCATTTATGGAATTGGCTTCGGGAGTAAACCCTGAGGATAAATCCGGAGTCGGAGTCCCTAAGGCAGTCTAATGTCGATTCGACATTATTCTGGCAACTCCTGCGACATGGCTGGTACCAAACTGTATCGGCTACTGCCGTTCCTTTGGATCTACCGGCTGTGTGGAGAGGGGGAACATGCTGCATGGGCAACAGCTTGATCTCCATATAACTGTGCCCAAGCTCGCGCCCTGGAGAGGACACTCCAGCTTCACCCTATAGGTGTCGGCAAAACACGGGAAGTAGCAGTTACCGGTTATAAGCATTTTGCCCAATTGGCGTAGGGCATGGCGCCAGAGGCTACTTCCGACAGTGGGAGAGGTTCTAGGATCTCACTGGACAGCTACCGCCCGCTTCAAGCTGGGCAGCCCCCAGTCAATAAGGTGTTGTCCCGCCACTGTCTGCTTTTCCCATTGGGTGCATGGGGATTAGGGTCAAACCCGAACTGTGGACAGAAAATTTTGCACCAAGCAATTATCGAAAAAATAGAAATAAGCAAACTCTCAGATTGGGATGCTGGAACGTCCGGGACTATGTTGACTGGACTATCCGAAAACCTACAGGATGTAAACGATGTAAGGAAGACAGCCATAATTAATGATGAGCTTAAACGACTTCAGGTGGATATAGCTGCACTTCAGGAAACGCGCCTGGCGGGCTCTGGAACGGTGAGCGAGAAGGACTACACATTTTATTGGCAAGGGAAAGATCTTAATAAAGCTAGAGAACACGGAGTAGGTTTTGCGGTCAAAAAATCGCTAACTAAAATGGTTGAACCAGGCGAGAATGGATCAGAACGCCTGTTAACGCTCCGCCTGCAAACTAGCACAGGTCCCATCACCCTTGTCAGTGTGTATGCTCCTACTCTGTACTCTGCCTCAGAAGCTAAAGATGAGTTCTACGAGAATCTAACAGCAATTATCAAAAGCATACCTAGGCAAGAACAGCTTGTTCTCCTTGGTGACTTTAACGCTAGAGTGGGTGCCGATAATGTTTCATGGCCTTCATGTCTGGGCAGGTTTGGTATTGGCAAGATGGATGAAAATGGACAACGGCTCTTAGAGTTGTGCGTCCACCATGACCTCTGCGTGACCAACACCTACTTTCAGACAAAACCCCAGCATAAGGTGTCATGGAGACACCCACGATCCAAGCACTGGCACCAACTTGACCTGATTCTCGTCAGAAGGCCACTCCTTAGGTTTGTGCTCTCCACGCGCTCGTACCATAGTGCAGACTGTGATACAGATCACTCCTTGGTTTGCTGCAAAATCAGAGCACAACCAAGAAAACTCTATCGTGTCAGACATGAAGGGAAACCACGCATTGATACCAGCACGATGTCAGACCCTTTCATGATCGCTCAATTCACTGCGACCTTCGAGAAAGTGCTCAGTAGCCCTCAGCATGGTGATACTATTACAGAGAACTGGGAGCATCTACGGAACACCATTCAAAGTACTGCACTTGCCACCTTTGGTAAGAAAACAGCAAAGTCAAATGACTGGTTTGATGCTTCATCAGATGTGATGGCACCTGTCATTGAAGCTAAGCGCAGTGCTATGAATGAATACAAACGTTCACCGAGTGCCAGAACCCTACAGATCCTGAGGGCTACGAGAAGCAAAGTTCAACAAACTGCTCGACGCTGTGCAAATGACTACTGGCTCCAGCTCAGTGAGAGCATCCAGATCGCAGCGCAAACAGGCAACATTAGACAAATGTATGACGGTATAAAGAAAGCACTTGGCCCCCATAAAAGTAAGACGGCACCGCTAAAAACCATCAGCGGAGAGAAGCTAACCGATAAGGGTAAGCAGATGGAGAGGTGGGTCGAGCACTACTCTGAGCTTTACGCTAGAGACAATACCGTTACGCCTGCAGCCCTTGATGGTGTCAACAGTCTGCCAACTATGGAGGAGCTGGATGCTGAACCAACATTAGAGGAACTCAGCAAGGCCATTGATAGCTTGGCCTCTGGCAAAGCACCAGGCAGTGATGGGATTCCTCCTGATTTAATCAAATGCTGTAAGAGCACGCTATTACATCCCCTGCATAGGATGCTGTGCCAGTGCTGGGAAGAGACAACTATTCCTCAAGACATGCGAGATGCCAAGATTGTAACACTGTATAAAATTAAAGGAGACAGAAGTGATTGCAATAACTACAGAGGCATCTCTCTTCTTAGTATTGTTGGTAAGGTTTTTGCCAAAGTCATCTTAATGCGACTACACAAGTTAGCTGAGCGCATATATCCAGAGTCACAGTGTGGATTCCGAGCTGGCAGATCAACAACAGACATCATCTTCTCTCTCCGCCAGCTTCAGGAAAAATCAAGAGAGCAGAAAAGACCATTATATATCGCCTTTATAGACCTCACAAAAGCATTCGACCTGGTTAGTAGGGATGGACTCTTTAAAATCCTCCTGAAAATAGGCTGCCCTTCTAAAATGCTGGAAATGATAAAGTCATTCCATGACGGCATGAAGGGAACAGTCCAATATGCTGGAAGCACGTCACAGCCCTTTGATATACGAAGTGGCGTTAAACAAGGCTGTGTTCTGGCTCCGACCCTCTTCGGAATCTTCTTTGCCTTACTCTTGAAACATGCATTCAGAGATGCAACTGAAGGAATATGTCTTCACACTAGGTCAGATGGCCGTCTGTTTAATCTTTCAAGGCTGAAGGCAAAAACAAAAATCAGAAGGGTCACTATAAGAGACTTGTTGTTCGCTGATGATGCTGCAGTCGTCACTCAAAGCCAACAGGAGCTTCAGAGCTTGATGAATCGCTTCACTAAAGCATGCAAGGACTTTGGCCTCACAATAAGTCTAAAGAAAACGAATGTGCTGAGTCAGGATGTGGGTGCTGCACCAGTTATCACTATCGATAACTATGAATTGGCAGTGGTGCACCACTTCACATACCTAGGGTCTACCATCAATGACAAACTCTCACTGGATACAGAAATCGACAGCCGCATTGGCAAAGCTGCAGCTACCTTTGCCCGCCTCACATCGCGTGTTTGGGGAAACTCTAAACTCACAATGAAGACCAAAGCTGCGGTATATAATGCCTGCGTCACCAGCACACTCCTATATGGCAGCGAGACCTGGACGACCTATGCTAAGCAAGAAAGAAGGCTCAATACCTTCCATTTGCGGTGTCTACGCCGCATCCTCGGCATCTCGTGGAAAGATAAAGTGACAAATGTCGAGGTGTTGTCACGTGCTGGCCTTCAAAGTATGTATACACTTCTTAGACAGCGCAGACTTCGCTGGCTTGGCCATGTTCGCCGCATGGAAGATGGTCGCATCCCAAAAGATATCTTCTACGGACAATTAGCAGATTGCAAGAGAACAGTTGGGCGACCACAGCTGAGGTTCAAAGATGTGTGCAAGAGAGATATGAGGGCACTGGACATGGATCCAGCAACATGGGAGGATGAAGCTGCCGATCGCACTAAGTGGCGATGCTATTTACGGCGCCACCTCAGATTGGGCGAAGAGAGGCTCACACAAGAAGCAGAGGTGAGGAGAAAACGTCGAAAGGAGCACCAGGAAAATAAACAGCTGAGGGCTGTCACCTCAGGGGCGCATTCCCATAGTCAGTTATGACTGAAGGAGCTATTATTATTATTATTATTATTATTATGTTCTTTCTCTCACAAACATTCACTTTAACATGCTAGTTGTTCTTCCTCTCACAAACATTCACTTTAACATGCTAGTTGTTCTTCCTCTCACAAACATTCACTTTAACATGCTAGTTGTTCTTCCTCTCACAAACATTCACTTTAACACGCACGTTCAGGCAGGCCAACAATAAAACACAAAGGAGCCATGTTTATGTGTATATTATTTATTACATTAAATGAACACAGTTCTGTACTGGTATTTCAATGAAGGTATTTTGCTACATATTCACACATAATAAAAATACGAGATCTTAATGATACTGCTGTTCATTCTGTGGCTGAATTCTATCGTATGTAGATGACCATATCGGCAGCTGTCTTATGGCATATAAATGTAACAGTTCGAAAAAAGTAATTTTGTTGTTGTTGTTGTTGTATTTTTGTATTTTTTTTTGGCACATTCTTAGTAGTCAAAGAATGTATTTCCTGGCATAACAGGGTGTTGTTCATTTCTTTTAGTCTTTTCATCAAACCAAGAGAATAGTATAGTTCATAGTGCCGAATGTGTCATTGAATCTCATAATGGAACTATGAGCTGGTTCTCCGCATTGCTGAATCAGAAGTTTAATCTGAGGATGTTTTATGGAGAAAAATACCAGAGCTAGAGTCATTATAGGATTCCTTATTTGTGGTACACAAGTATCTGACCAAAGAGTCATCTCTGTGAGTTCATGATGATCTCTAATAACTTTCTCACATTGTTTCCAGATCTCCCATTTCCTACTTCATACCACAAAGCAAAGAAAGATTTCCTTGTCAATGACAAAGTGGCAGTCAGGTTGAATACCACAGATTGTGTTTGTTAAGAAAAATGTAAACACCACTTTTTGGGGGTGTTCACACATTTTCTAAGTCAAAACAAAGAACTGGCTTGCTTGTTGTTATTTCTGTCCTTTTCTCTGTCAGCTTCATCTTTTGTCAACATTGTTCTGGTGTATTTCTAATTCTTCTTTATCTTCAGACATTCTTCTACCGTTGCACACCTAACATATCTGTCTTTCTTTGAGGATAGACAACTAATGTTCAATTTTGGATTGAATATTTCATCATGTTTATGTTTTTTGAGATGCTGGATGCCTTTTTCCTCACAGTGGGTAAGATAAAACTCGTACATTTTTTTTATATCTTAAGCCGTTTTTCAAGGTACTCTGTTCGAGGTAGCTCAACAGTTGTGTGATGGTATTCTAGGAAAAGAGTTGGTGTGTTTCCGCCCTTCATGGAGGGTGACCTCACTAATTTTGTTTGCATTTTTTCCGCTCACAAATGGCTTTAGTATGCCTGCATGTATCAAGATCTTAACTCCGTACAGAAGTAGAAGAATCGCGACTGTGATATATCACGTGTGTTGAAGCAAAATACTTCGCACACTCTGACCCTTATGGCAGTGCAGGCTCCCTTCATGCCCCTTCTCCTCTCATGGAGCATGCATCCATTACTTCAGTAGGGCCCTTTGCATTAAACCCGCACCAGATCAGCTTTAAAACAGCGGCCACAGCTTCTTGTTTCTTCGCGTCTCCATAGTGATTCACAACATCACGTGATGACTACGACTAGTTTGATTGGCAGATCGGGAGATGGAATAAAGCAGTATTAATATGATTGGACTTAGAATAATTAAAATCCAACAAACATTGAAAGCAAATTTTTTTCTGGAAATATGTTCTCATATAAGGGATAACTGTAAGATATTTTGTAGGATGATAGAGCAGCTTAAATGACGTCACTTTATGACCTCAGGTCAATTTTTGCCAAAAATGGAGATAGAATAAGGCAGTACTAAGGCGACGATATGTCGAAGGGTACGATCTGTTCCTGTTGTGTGCTGGTTGTATGCACGACGGATGCAACCATCATACGTCCATCTCTGCTGGCCTTACGTTTTGTGACGAAATCAGTCGTGCAATTTTTATAACTCTCATTCACTCCGGCAGTATCTCTTCATTTCTTTATTTCTCTCATTCATCATCCTATTATTTGGCATATTTTACGCCCTACATTATTTCTGTGACCACTCCCAGGCTGTTTACATTACGCCAGGAGACTCGTGATAATACCACGTTTATTGAACCGGTCAGCGATCGATATTCCTACCATGAAAAGCCGGCTCGCCACCTTTTGATACAGACAGCAAACGTGAAGAGAAATATTGACTTTGAAGTTACTCATTTTCGGGGCCAGCGATAATCAGGCAATTAACACATGGGTTGCAGTCTGTATGTCTAAAGAAACCATATTGTTTGTCTGAGCGGCCGGCGATCCTTTTCTTTGACTGTCTGGAGAACGCACGATCACAGACGATAATGAGATAATCGTTTAACTGGCCATCACTGTGTGTGATTGTGGCAGGTAATCTGTCTGGCGAGTCAATATTTGAAGGTACCATTTGGACATCAAATAGGTTCCCAGATTTGTTGTGAGTTGTCGGAAATATTACCGCATGCTTTGAAAGAGGTCACGCGTTGGAATATTAAATGTAATTTTTTTAACACGCAGGGGAGATTATGAATTTAAACACCCCTACCCCCATAGTGCAAAAGAGTTTACTATTGGATTGAAGTGAGAGCCGGAATAAACATTGAATTTCATAGGAAATTTCGGCGGAAGTACCATCTGTGTTTTGAACTGAGAATGAGAGATATAATCTAGCAAAATCAGAGACACAGAACACAGACAGCTTCGCAACTTCAAACGAGCAACTCCCAAAAGCCAGAGCAAGAAGGACCGGACCTAGAATTTCATACTTATAAGTGATAGATCGAGTATTTGGGCAACTCTGAAAACTTAAGTGTAAACCCGCATGTTGAAATACAAACTCTGAAAACTTAAGGGACCAGTACTTTAAATACTAGGACTGGATACCTAAGGAATTGGATCACCCGTCATAAGATAAACTTTCCCAGACCAAGTGTTTCGCAGATTCACCCGTCATAAAATGGATTCTAAATTTCCAGACCAAGTGATTCGAGAGCATATAACCTAAATTGCTCGTGTCCATTCTAAACTGTGCGAGAGATTGTGTATAACCCAATTGGGGTAAGTGTATCATTTATATTACAAATGTGAATTTGACATGTTTTTCTTGCTAAGTCGTTATATACATGCGGCTAGCAACCTCAACATACGAAAATGGTATATTCATAAACCACTACAGCAGGCGCTGGTGATTTCTTCTGGCTAGTCGTGCGAAAAACCGACAGCAGAGGTGACCGCAGACTCCGAATAGAGCAGTGATGACTGATGATTAGATCACATGTGCCTAAAGTTTATAATATTTTGTGAGATATATGCACTTTGTTAAGTGTAACTTAGGCAACTCATTTTTGGCGCCGACCAGACACATTTTCCCAGTTTAATACCCGGAAGAATATTGGTGATTTTTAATCATCTTCCCTGAGCTACACTGTGTACTCGGGAATTTAATTGTTCTGAGAGATTAACATTGGTGGTTGGACAGCGAGAATGCGCCTGTTAATTGGCAGCCTACAAATGAACTTAGCAGAGGCATTTGTTTTTCTATTTTGTCTAAAAAGTTCGTGAAACGAAGCTAGTTGTGAGTGAAAAGCAGGGAATCCACACCAGCCGCCTAAATCGGACAAGTTGTGTGAAGAAGTGCCCTCATCACCAAGAAGTGACGAAAACCACAGCTGCAAGGCTCACCTAAAAGTTAAGTTCTGATTAACAGGCACCATCAAAACGGAAAATAGTCTTTAAAATATTCCTCTACCCAATCTCGATGACAAAAGCTTTCATCTAAAATTTCACCAATCTTTCCATATTTATTTTAACCTGTTAAAGACTAATTCACTATTAAATTTGTTACACGTTATTCTAAAACTAAACAAATATAGTTGATTCAGTTATTACATGTATGAAAGCAAACGTAAGAGCATTACTATTCTATATATATATATATATATATATATATATATATATATATATATATATATATATATATATATATATATATATAGAACGGGCTAAAAACCATTGCTTAAATCCTTCACAAAGGGCGACGGACAGATATAAGTTAACAAATGTTCAGCGCTAAGCAGCATTGTTCTTGACTTCTGAATTATCTTGTGAAAGCTCCATTAAGGTAGAAGCGTCATTACTCTTCTATCTACATCTCTGCCAAGAGTAATCTTGTACGAAGGTAGACACATTTGACGACCCATTTAGATACTCTTGAGTTTTGGCCACTATTGGACCACTACTGCAAAGCAGAGGAGGCAATCCGTGACACGTTTGATACTAATTCCAACAGTCCTAGTCTTGTTGATTCATCTATTGCAGAGTCGTTCTCTAACAGGCGATCATTAGTTGTCCCCATTACCTCTCCCTTATCCATATTCAGTGTCCCCACTATGGGTGCTCTTGAGGCTAGTCTGTAAATTCTCTCATGACCTTGTACTTCTGTGTTTAAAAAAAAAAACACGCAGTCCAACTTGTTTGAAGAAGTACATTGATTTATCGGTTCGATTCACCATCCGATGCCCTCCCATTCATATACGAAATATAATCTATATTCGCAATTCATTATTTTTTTTATTATAAAAACCTTTCTTTAATAGAGTTATTTCCACCTTATTCTACAATGTCTTAGTTATTATGTAAAATCGACTGGATAAAATTTGAGACAGTGAAATGTACCTAGTAAGAGAGAGCTGCATGCATCGTTTCAGCTATATACAATAAGTGCAACGTTATGATTTTGAACGTCAAATATTTGAAACGTGACAAATATACAAAGCTCAGATGATCTTATTTAAAAGCAGTAATGGATTTAATTAGGAATAAAGCCAAAGCTGGTTTTGGGACGTGAAGCCATTATTACAAGGCAGTATTTCAGAAAACATAAAAAAGGTGGATCACGTGTAAGCGTTGTTTTTCTACGTCGCCGTTTAACTCCATACAGGGCAGATGCCCTCAACAAAATCTCTGAAGGTCGTCTTATTCTTAATTCTACGATCGTCCTACATTAACTAATTTCTTTTCCTTATTTCATCTATAGCCCGAAGCAGGGGCGTACTTAAAAAATTAGGTACCTGGGCTGGGCCCTTCCTTTGTCACCCCCCTATAAATAAACATAAAGAAAACTATATGTTTGCAAGTAGATTTAATCAAGGATGCTGCAGATCACACCAAGTGACGATGCTCCATACGGCACCACCTTATATTGGGCGAAAAGAAGCTCCCACAACAAGCAAAAAAGAACACGCTGAAAGGAACAAATGGTAAAAAAGCCATTGACGTTTATCACCTCAGGGGCGCATTCCTTTAATCAGTTATGACTGATGGGGCTACTATTTCCACTATCACAATAGTGTCCGATGGCACCCTCCTCCTGGTTGTCACCCGGGGCGGAAGCCCCCTAGCACACCCTTAGTACGCCACTGGTATGAAGGAACGAATTCAACCATATATTTACTTATTCATCAATTCATTCATGCAACACCTTTCAGCTCCCTAAGAAGTATAGGCTTTCATCAATTGGATTCCAAGTCCTCCTGTACCGTGCCGTCAAAGTTCAAGGTCAGTCCATTGTTACGACATCGTTAAGTTGATAAAGGGCTTTTATCATCGTGCTGCTCTTGTTATTGGTCAATGATTATGTTGTCTTAGCTCGGTTAGCATACTTGGTTGACCATTGTTCTGGGTTCCTTATTGGTTTCATTTATAAGTACTGATAATAGAATTTTTCATACAAAAAGACTGCATCGTGCTTGAATGAGTAATCAATAAAAGGCGTAGCAAACGAAACCAAATTTAACTTGATTAACTTTCTTGGTAAGTCCTGATGTGTTTTGAGCCCAACATGGATACACTTTTATTAACGAAAATATCTACGAAGACATCCATAATGATCAGTTCATAAATAATACATAGCATTGCATTCCAATTCAATATGTTACCGTCAGAGTCCAGTTATTTAAATGTCGTCAGAACCTCATGGGACTGTATACGCGCACTGTCCTAAACAGACAGTCGGAAATTTTTCTTCTTCTTCTTCTTCGTTCGTCCTGAAAAGGACGGTGGTTGCGTTGTGTCTGTTTACGCCGTAGCTGTGATATCTGCACCTTTCGGTCGACACATCCGACTTCAGCACGGCATTTTTAGGGACCGGGTTTGCCTTCCCTCTGCGATCCGTACTCGCTCAGCCAGACTGCACTGCTGCAGACTATTTCCAGGACCACCACGTGGAGGTGGAGTACGGTCTTGACCAGCTCTGGTTTGCTGATCCTGATGCAAGCAGTCAAGCTATGGGTCGCTGACTGCATTCACTATTGCTGCATCTTATCTTTGCGTCCCATATGTCGGAAATGAGAACCATTCAGTCTGCGAACACAGATCATAAGATGATCAATAATCCTTCCTTCCATGGTTATCCAACAGCAATAAACAATTCCGTACCTTCATTATAATAGTAAGGCCTGACCCTCTGTCCTCCTTTTCAATATAAATTTTTTTGCATCATAATAAGCCTAGCGCTGGAAGGAAATAAACCACGTCTTCACGGATTGACGGTCAGAATAAAAAGGGTCAAGTACATTAGTCACCAAGCGTGACCATATCAATGCTACCACGACACAATCGAACCATGCGATTTGTGTTCACCACAAATCAATGAAGCATAAAAAACACTCTCTATTAAAAACCTAACAACATCAAAACGCGCACTGCCAACTATAGCAGACGACATCGTTAAACATGCGTAACAATTCCCTGCCCGACGGGGGAAAAAAATCTATTCGATAGATTTTTTTTTTAAATTATCGTGAGTAATAATCGAAAATTTAATAAAAATTAACATACGGCCCACGATGTTCTGTGTAGAACAGTGTCGTGCGTCGTGTCGTGATAATATCAGTCATATAATAAATGAAACTTGTATGAAGTAACTAAAGATAATGTCAACTGTCAGTAAAGGATTAACTAAAAGTGTGTCTTCACCAAAAAAAAAGGTGTTATGTACTAACATTATCCTAACTAATTAAAATTTAACTAATTAATCAGTATAATAGTTGTAGGAAATAATTATACTTAAAATTTCATTACCTAAACTAAAATATTGTGTCATTGTGGAGAAAATAAAGAAAAGTAAAGTAAAATAAAGTGAAGTAATGTAAAGTAAGGAAAAGAGTAAAAGATAAATTTAACTTAGTGAGGAGTTAATGACTTAATAAACCATATGTATAGATTAACTAATAACTAATTACCTAACTATCAACTAAGAAAATAATACATATAATATTACGTACACATATTTGCTAAATTCATATAGTAATTATCTCATTTATATATATATTTACATAAATTATTCAATAGTGTGAGATTATTTTATTTTCTCTTTTCTTTCTTTTATATATTTCATCTTTTTCTCTTATTTTATTCTTTTATTTTATTAATTAAATCAATAAGTAGTGAAACTAATAATGTCAGTTCTGAGGATCCAAACGTAGTTATTCCTTGGTGTGGATCTGCGAGTTTGTTCCGTATGAGGAATGAATTTCCTTCGAAAATCTTGATATTCATTGTTCATATTGAAGACTGAATTAAAATTTCCATCTGTCTTTCGTGTGAGGCTGGATCAAGAATTTCATATAGTTCATTTGATTCCGATTTGAAGACGAAAACTCCAAAAACTACACGAATATTCCATTTTGAATGTATATAATAAGTGAAGGTGGAGTGGACACAACCAAAGTCCAAACGTTGATAAGTACCAATTCGTTTCGTGGAATAACGTAACAGACATGAGATAAACAGTGTTATTTCAACATGTTATCTGCGTGACGCAGAATCAGGTACTAATTGCAATCTCAAAGAATGGTGGTGAAAATAAACACCATTGTCAAGCTCGATAACCATTCGAGCATCTCTATTGTTACTAAATGTAACCAGAGCTTCACCATACCTGTTATTGGTAGGTGGCAACAGACGCACGAACCTAACGTCTGCCGTGTATTGAAAAAAAATACCAAGTGTCTGCCATGTAGTGTCGTGTGGCAGATTTCGTACTAAAACAGTGCGAGAATATGCACTTTTCCCAATATAAGTAGGGCCGTTGTCAGAAAATTGTGAATATAAGAGATGTGTAGGTTTAGTCACATAAGAAGAATCGACTTTTCTCTTTTTCCTATACGTCGTATTTTTATTGGATGATGTATCATCCTGATTGCACTTAGGATGATACCTATCATTATATAAGGTAGGAAGTTTCCTACTTGTCGTAGATATATCTTGGCTGGGCAAAGCAAAGAATTTGCCGTCAGACTTATTAGTCTTAACTTAAATTATAAAAAGAAGTTTTATACTTTTAATTTTACAAATTACTACTTAATAACTTTGGCACGTCCTATAAAGGAATCCGTTTGCTATCTGTTTCTGACGTCTTGTCTCTCTGATAAGAATTGGAAATTCAGTGTAGAGTACTCAAACACTCAGGTCTTTTCAGGCCTTCTTGTTAAAACTTTGCACACACGAAATGTAATTTTGCTAGTTTATTCTCGTTAAAGCCAATCACAATTCAGGCTAGTCTAATTTCAATTTTAAGCCAATTACCGCTTAGGACGTCTTAATTCCGTATATTTTCATCTAGGCATGGTTATAAGTATTGACGTTGCCATATATGGTTGTGTAACTAATTACTGTTGACAACGCGGGAAATAATTATATAATTTGCATTGTCCTAATTCCTCCATAATGTAATAATCAGACATAGGATAGTCAGTTTTGCAAGTCACTCGTTCAAGATAATAACTTGTTATCTTTAAATGGCCTTCGACAACCAAGCTAACTTTAAACTAATGCGTAATCCGAATATCGGGGCCAGACAATTTAACTGTTTAAAATAATGCCAACGTCTAACGTGTGAGTAAACAAAAGGTTGGCGAACCAAAGTTTGACAATGTTGATTTTAGTCTCTGGCTTTGTTATTCGACACCTGGTTAAGCTTTCTTTCTACGATTAAAAAGATAAACATGCCAAGAGTGGTTTACACTGGGGTTTATCTAAAAAGTACCTCCTACGAAAGGTATTATCGGTAATTAATGACATAGGAGAGTGCAGCATGGGATGGGCATAAAAAATGGACGAAAGAATAGGATAAATTTGGACAGGCTGGCAACCTCACCATGTAAAAACAAATTCCAACAGAAACTACCATCAACGTGGCCCTATACTCTGTTGGGAACAAACATGAGAATGATGACGATGGTGATGAATAAGTTATGCTTTCTCATTCATTCATTCATTCATTCATTCATTCATTCATTCATTCATTCATTCACTCATTCATTCACTCATTCATTAACTCATTCATTCATTCACTCATTCACTCATTCATTCATTCACTCATTCATTCATTCACTCATTCATTCATTCACTCATTCACTCATTCATTCACTCTTTCATTCATTCATTCACTCATTCACTCATTCATTCATTTATTCATTCATTCATTCACTCATTCATTCACTCATTCATTCACTCATTCATTCACTCATTCATTCATTCATTCATTCACTCATTCATTCATTCACTCATTCATTCATTCACTCATTCATTCATTCATTCATTCACTCATTCACTCATTCATTCACTCATTCATTCACTCACTCATTCATTCATTCATTCACTCACTCATTCATTCATTCATTCACTCATTCATTCATTCATTCACTCATTCATTCATTCATTCATTCATTCTATCACTCATTCATTCATTCATTCATTCATTCATTCACTCATTCATTCACTCACTCATTCATTCACTCATTCATTCACTCACTCATTCATTCATTCATTCATTCACTCATTCATTTACTCATTCATTCATTCATTCATTCACTCATTCATTCATTCATTCACTCATTCACTCATTCACTCATTCACTCACTCATTCACTCATTCATTCACTCATTCATTCACTCATTCATTCATTCATTCATTCACTCATTCACTCATTCATTCATTCACTCATTCATTCATTCATTCACTCATTCATTCATTCATTCACTCATTCATTCATTCACTCATTCATTCATTCACTCATTCATTCACTCATTCATTCACTCATTCATTCGCTCATTCATTCATTCATTCACTCATTCAATCACTCATTAACTCATTCATTCATTCATTCATTCACTCATTCACTCATTCATTCATTCATTCATTCATTCATTCATTCACTCATTCATTCATTCACTCATTCATTCATTCATTCATTCATTCATTCATTCATTCATTCACTTATTCATTCATTCATTCATTCACTCATTCATTCACTCATTCATTCACTCATTCATTCATTCATTTATTCACTCATTCATTCACTCATTCATTCGCTCATTCATTCATTCATTCACTCCTTCAATCACTCATTCACTCTTTCATTCATTCATTCACTCACTCAATCACTCATTAACTCTTTCATTCATTCATTCATTCACTTACTCATTCATTCATTCATTCACTCATTCATTCATTCACTCATTCATTCATTCATTCATTCATTCATTCATTCATTCATTCATTCATTCACTCATTTATTCACTCATTCACTCATTCATTCATTCATTCACTCATTCATTCACTCATTCATTCACTCATTCATTCATTCACCCATTCAATCACTCATTCACTCTTTCATTCTTTCATTCATTCATTCACTCACTCAATCACTCATTCACTCTTTCACTCACTCACTCATTCATTCATTCATTCATTCATTCATTCACTCTTTCACTCATTCATTCATTCACTCATTCATTCATTCACTCATTCACTCCTTAATTCATTCACTCATTAATTCATTCACTCATTCATTCACTCATTCATTCATTCACTCATTCATTCACTCATTCATTCATTCATTCATTCACTCATTCATTCACTTATTCATTCATTCACTCATTCACTCATTCATTCATTCATTCACTCATTCAATCACTCATTCAATCGCTCATTCATTCATTCATTCACTCACTCAATCACTCATTCATTCACTCTTTCACTCATTCATTCATTCATTCATTCACTCATTCATTCATTCACTCATTCAACAAACTTCAACTTTCCTTGTGAAACAAAGCACTAGAACAAGTTGAAGACGCTGTCCTGTCCTGTGCCATCTGTAGCAAGTTGTTCCACGCCTTCTTTATTCCTTGAAGGTTAGTCTTCAATTGCCATCTACATGTTCATTCATTCTACCTCTATTTATGTTATCCCGGGATTTCAGACAAAGAACTGCCTTATAAAGCTTTCAGCCTGTTTTATTTACAGCGTGCTCTATTCTACGCCACTGTCTTCTCATCTCTTGTTCAAATTTAATTAGGTGGTATTGGAAGGTCCTGGGTTCGAGTCTCCGGTAAGCCTTTCACTTCTGTTACATTTCTGTTGTCTAGTTTTCTACTTGTTTATTTCCAACGACTGTCTGAAACATACCTTTATATGTGTATTATTTATTTACTGTTTACAGGCCTCCGGTTTCTCTTCTTAATTTATTCAAATGTGGTTAGCCTGGTTCCTACCATCTATTCCACACTGGCAATCTTGTACCATTTCATGGCTTGTGTTCTACGCTAGCACCAATTTATGAATGTCTGTAATTCTCGATTATAATTTTTTGTTCTGGGTTTGATTCTAGATGATTTGTTTCTGATGTTATTGTGTTCAAATACACGTCCATCAGTGGTGATAGTACCCAGCAAACCCTGAAGTTACTAAACAAATTTATATCTTCAGTACCTAGGGGGAAAGCCTAATTAAATTGACGACTATCGATCTCACCCGCGGCAAATAACACACAGAACTTTATACAGTGATAATTACATAACACTTGTGGACCATAATTCCCCCTGTGGATTTAGGAGGTGGGTTTCTAAGGTAGCCATGAAGGAGTAGATCCTCATTTTCTCTTCAGGCATGTCGTAGGAGGCAAGTAATAGGAGGCTGACATCCTCATTATGTAAAAAGCACTACTACAGAAACTAAAACCGTAGGTGCACTGGGAACGCTCTGACTGAGGCTTCGTGCAAGGGGTTCAACTTCAGTGGTCCTCTCATGCTTCTTTGGGAGCATGAATGAAGATTAAATGGATTTCGACTGAACAGATTAACAAAATAATTAGTTGTGTGTAGGTTCCAAGGTTTCATTAAGAGACAAATAAAGAGTAGCATTACTACACAGGTGTAGATGATACAGTTTTGTTGGTTGAAAGTCAACAGGAGTTGCAAGAGCTTGTCAAGAAGTAAACAGCATAAGTTATGAATATGGACTGGACATTAAACGTTGAGAAAACGAAAACTGTGAAAATTAGTAAAACAAACGATAGGCACACATTAAAGATAAGAATAAATGGGAAATTCCTGGAACAAGTCAAGAATTTTCTCATATCTTGGTTATATAATAACAGAAGATGGCAGATGTGAAACAGACATCAAGAAGAGAATAGGAATGGCTAAAGCTACATTCACCACAATGAGACAAATACTAACATCTAAAAAACTAACTCACAAATACAAACTGAGAATCATCAAATGCTATATACATAGTTCTTCATAACTGTACGGTGTAGAAGCGTGGACAATGAACAAGCACTCGTAGATGGAAGAATTGAGGTCTTTGAGATGTGGATATTGAGAAAAATAAGGCACGTTTCGTGGACAGAAAAGAAAACAAATAAAGAGGTCCTAATTTGGTTTTAAGGGCCATTTTCATTGCACACGGACAACTCCATCAGTGCTCCGATCTCCTCCATTAGATCAAAGAAGGAGGATCTCAGCACTGTGCAAGATTTCTGTAGCACAGGCGAGAATCCCAACTTCTATATACTGAAATCAGACATTATATAAAAAGGTCCTGGGAAACCAAGTCATGACAAGAGAATTAATCTAGGAGATCAAAAGTAGACACTTAAAATATTTTGACCGTATAAAAAGACAACCCATTTGTTACGTACATTTATTACCTAAGGGGGTAGTCTTCGGTCCTGCCAAATGTACGCACCAGTCTTGATGTAGTGATATTATTTGTGCGGTCGAATGATTCGCGCACTGACGTGCACAAAGCAGTGTGTGTTGCTTTGGGACGCACGGGTAACCTAGTTGAGTAGTTTCTGACGTCATGATTTGAAAGGCAACATGGACTTGGCTTATGTAACACATAAGGAAGGGAAACCCGAGGCCTGTAAACAGTAAATTAATATTAGACAAACATAAAGGTATGTTTTCAGGCACTCGTAAGAAATAAAGAAGTAGAACACTTGGACAACAGAAAAACAACAGACGTGAGTGGCTTACCCAGGGTTCGAACCCCGTACCTTCCGTACGACAACTCCGCCTAGCTATCAAGCGAATCACACTGACCCCACGGCCAGCTAGGCATCCCCAAAAAAGATGCTTTGCTGGCTATTTATCAGTACGAAACACACAAGATAACACCGGAAGTATACAGTGGGCAACTCAGCCCTTAAATGACGCAATCACTTCTGTTGTTCTCCTATTAACAGTATGTGTCAGTCCAAACAGGACAAAGACCTTGATACTGGGTCCAGTAAATAGTAGAAGACTTAAGGACATTAGTATAGAACAGAGGGTAGGTTTCTGGTATTGTATAAACATAAATAACACATAAGGAAGGGAAACCCGAGGCCTGTAAACAGTAAATTAATATTAGACAAACATAAAGGTATGTTTTCAGGCACTCGTAAGAAATAAAGAAGTAGAACACTTGGACAACAGAAAAACAGCAGACGTGAGTGGCTTACCCAGGGTTCGAACCCCGTACCTTCCGTACGACAACTCCGCCTAGCTATCAAGCGAATCACACTGACCCCACGGCCAGCTAGGCATCCCCAAAAAAGATGCTTTGCTGGCTATTTATCAGTACGAAACACACAAGATAACACCGGAAGTATACAGTGGGCAACTCAGCCCTTAAATGACGCAATCACTTCTGTTGTTCTCCTATTAACAGTATGTGTCAGTCCAAACAAGACAAAGACCTTGATACTGGGTCCAGTAAATAGTAGAAGACTTAAGGACATTAGTATAGAACAGAGGGTAGGTTTCTGGTATTGTATAAACATAAATAACACATAAGGAAGGGAAACCCGAGGCCTGTAAACAGTAAATTAATATTAGACAAACATAAAGGTATGTTTTCAGGCACTCGTAAGAAATAAAGAAGTAGAACACTTGGACAACAGAAAAACAACAGACGTGAGTGGCTTACCCAGGGTTCGAACCCCGTACCTTCCGTACGACAACTCCGCCTAGCTATCAAGTGAATCACACTGACCCCACGGCAAGCTAGGCATCCCCAAAAAAGATGCTTTGCTGGCTATTTATCAGTACGAAACACACAAGATAACACCGGAAGTATACAGTGGGCAACTCAGCCCTTAAATGACGCAATCACTTCTGTTGTTCTCCTATTAACAGTATGTGTCAGTCCAAACAAGACAAAGACCTTGATACTGGGTCCAGTAAATAGTAGAAGACTTAAGGACATTAGTATAGAACAGAGGGTAGGTTTCTGGTATTGTATAAACATAAATAACACATAAGGAAGGGAAACCCGAGGCCTGTAAACAGTAAATTAATATTAGACAAACATAAAGGTATGTTTTCAGGCACTCGTAAGAAATAAAGAAGTAGAACACTTGGACAACAGAAAAACAACAGACGTGAGTGGCTTACCCAGGGTTCGAACCCCGTACCTTCCGTACGACAACTCCGCCTAGCTATCAAGCGAATCACACTGACCCCACGGCCAGCTAGGCATCCCCAAAAAAGATGCTTTGCTGGCTATTTATCAGTACGAAACACACAAGATAACACCGGAAGTATACAGTGGACAACTCAGCCCTTAAATGACGCAATCACTTCTGTTGTTCTCCTATTAACAGTATGTGTCAGTCCAAACAAGACAAAGACCTTGATACTGGGTCCAGTAAATAGTAGAAGACTTAAGGACATTAGTATAGAACAGAGGGTAGGTTTCTGGTATTGTATAATCATAAATAACACATAAGGAAGGGAAACCCGAGGCCTGTAAACAGTAAATTAATATTAGACAAACATAAAGGTATGTTTTCAGGCACTCGTAAGAAATAAAGAAGTAGAACACTTGGACAACAGAAAAACAACAGACGTGAGTGGCTTACCCAGGGTTCGAACCCCGTACCTTCCGTACGACAACTCCGCCTAGCTATCAAGCGAATCACACTGACCCCACGGCCAGCTAGGCATCCCCAAAAAAGATGCTTTGCTGGCTATTTATCAGTACAAAACACACAAGATAACACCGGAACATAAGGAAGGGAAACCCGAGGCCTGTAAACAGTAAATTAATATTAGACAAAAATAAAGGTATGTTTTCAGGCACTCGTAAGAAATAAAGAAGTAGAACACTTGGACAACAGAAAAACAACAGACGTGAGTGGCTTACCCAGGGTTCGAACCCCGTACCTTCCGTACGACAACTCCGCCTAGCTATCAAGCGAATCACACTGACCCCACGGCCAGCTAGGCATCCCACCCCCAAAAAAGATGTTTTTTTTTTTATTTGCTGGGCTATGTGGTATTTATCAGTACGAAACACACAAGATAACACCGGAAGTATACAGTGGGCAACTCAGCCCTTAAATGACGCAATCACTTCTGGTGTTCTCCTATTAACAGTATGTGTCAGTCCAAACAAGACAAAGACCTTGATACTGGGTCCAGTAAATAGTAGAAGACTTAAGGACATTAGTATAGAACAGAGGGTAGGTTTCTGGTATTGTATAAACATAAATTACACATAAGGAAGGGAAACCCGAGGCCTGTAAACAGTAAATTAATATTAGACAAACATAAAGGTATGTTTTCAGGCACTCGTAAGAAATAAAGAAGTAGAACACTTGGACAACAGAAAAACAACAGACGTGAGTGGCTTACCCAGGGTTCGAACCCCGTACCTTCCGTACGACAACTCCGCCTAGCTATCAAGCGAATCACACTGACCCCACGGCCAGCTAGGCATCCCCAAAAAAGATGCTTTGCTGGCTATTTATCAGTACGAAACACACAAGATAACACCGGAAGTATACAGTGGGCAACTCAGCCCTTAAATGACGCAATCACTTCTGTTGTTCCTCTATTAACAGTATGTGTCAGTCCAAACAAGACAAAGACCTTGATACTGGGTCCAGTAAATAGTAGAAGACTAAAGGACAATAGTATAGAACAGTGGGTAGGTTTCTGGTATTGTATGAACATAAATTACACATAAGGAAGGGAAACCCGAGGCCTGTAAACAGTAAATTAATATTAGACAAACATAAAGGTATGTTTTCAGGCACTCGTAAGAAATAAAGAAGTAGAACACTTGGACAACAGAAAAACAACAGACGTGAGTGGATTACCCAGGGTTCGAACCCCGTACCTTCCGTACGACAACTCCGCCTAGCTATCAAGCGAATCACACTGACCCCACGGCCAGCTAGGCATCCCCAAAAAAGATGCTTTGCTGGCTATTTATCAGTACGAAACACACAAGATAACACCGGAAGTATACAGTGGGCAACTCAGCCCTTAAATGACGCAATCACTTCTGTTGTTCTCCTATTAACAGTATGTGTCAGTCCAAACAAGACAAAGACCTTGATACTGGGTCCCGTAAATAGTAGAAGACTTAAGGACATTAGTATAGAACAGAGGGTAGGTTTCTGGTATTGTATAAACATAAATAACACATAAGGAAGGGAAACCCGAGGCCTGTAAAAAGTAAATTAATATTAGACAAACATAAAGGTATGTTTTCAGGCACTCGTAAGAAATAAAGAAGTAGAACACTTGGACAACAGAAAAACAACAGACGTGAGTGGCTTACCCAGGGTTCGAACCCCGTACCTTCCGTACAACAACGCCGCCTAGCTATCAAGCGAATCACACTGACCCCACGGCCAGCTAGGCACCCCCAAAAAAAGATGCTTTGCTGGCTATTTATCAGTACGAAACACACAAGATAACACCGGAAGTATACAGTGGGCAACTGTTACGTGCAGTCTTTGATATCTTACAATATTATACATAGGTAATTTTTTAGTGCTTAAGGGAAAGTCATTATTGAGTTACTTCCCTTGAAAGTTGTGTCGGCTCTTTCGATCAAACTCCGCGGATAAATCCATTTTTCTGCGATTTATTCGTTGTTTGGGTAATAATAGATTGTTCTTGCTTCAGAATATCTATGGCCTGAATTTATGTGTATTGTTTGTCTGAGTAGGACGAGTCTGTCTTATATCTGTATATCTTTACATATCTAAGTCGAACTATATGTTCTGTTGTCTCTAGAGAGGTCGAAGGCTATTCGGCGGATGTGTCGCTAGAGTGTGGTGTGATTTGGCTTCGTCCTGTTAGGGACTGTGTGTTTTCCATGTCGGCCTGTCGCCGGGGAAAAAGTGATCTCAGTATTTGTGGGGAAGGTGATAGTTGTCTAAACCTATCGTGTATGCTTTACCCCAGTGTTTAGTCATATTGCCAAGGAATGGCAGTTTCATAATTCCTATACCAAGGTAATCAAAGACACTCTTATGAACTCTCGATCGAAGCCACCATTTTCGATAGTTACGATTTGAATGTCTAAGAGAATATATTTGACTCGATGAAAACGACTTCGATTCCTAGCAGCACTATATCCTGTAGATTGCAGTCAATTGTTCATGATCAAATCTACAGAGCAATGAAATGTTTTATGAATGACTAACTTTAGGACAGATTCATTATCTGTATCCAAACGTGAGTGAAGCCATCTTGGAACCAAAACATGTAGTGACTTTCAAGAAGAGAAAAGGGGATGCCCGTATTATCGCTTGTTTAGTCCAGAGATCACTGCTACACATGAGAACCCATTGCTAGCGGTTCAATATTATTATATGGAAAAATATGTGCTGAACATTATGTTGAAGAATCGTCGCTAGACGAGATTAGGTTTAGAAGCCATCTGAAATATTGTTTATAAGCTGACGTGCTCAGTCAGTGAAGTCAGATGATTATATGTATGGGCGATGCTGAGGGCTTGGCTACTGACAGTCCATTATATATTATTCTACATGAGTGCCCATGTAACATAACATTGCAAGACCATTTATCCACTGTACTATGATGTATTATGGCAACCTGTGATTTGTCACTATCTGTGCTGTCGAGTGTGTACGTCCAATTAAACTTTAGAAAAGGTACACAGTCGTTGGTGTCGATGACTTCCAGCCATACATGAGTGTGAGAAAAGAACATTTTTTGTCAACACCACGAACCTTTATCATCATTCGCACATTATACCCTCAATCCATGTCTACACACCACTGCGTAGGTCAAGTTGACATTCCATACACTACAGTGGAGCAAACAACACCATAGAGATCTTATCAACTGATGATGATGATGATGTCTGCTTCCATCCATTTATATCTATCTTTTGGTGGATATCATTAACGGGAATAAAATATTCAACATTTTTCAACTTTATCAACTGGTGGACCAGCTTTCTGGGTTTGACCTCGCAGAAGTTCAGAAGTCAACAGATTACCGATACCAGACCGTTTACTGTGGCTGATACGACACACTTGCAGTATTGGTTTGCTCTTTGTCAACACTTCGTCACGTGACCTGTCAGGTGAATGCAGTATGTAGGTCAGCGTTGTTGACATTTTTTACATTAGACATTATAGAGTTTCACAGAACAGTTGGATCAATTCTTGTCAATGTTAACAGGAAGACAGTATGAGTGAACTAAGAAGTCCTATTTTCATCGATGGATCTTCTTGTTTTCTGTATATGAACTTTAATATTTAAGGCCAGAATGTTTAATTGAATAAAGTGGCAGTTTGTTTATTTTCATAAAAATAACTTTGCCATTACTGTAAAACTGAGCCTATTTTGCAACACATACTATCATACACATAATTTATATATATTTATGTTTACATGTTATTTGTTTGTATAGTATGTTAGTTTCTATGTCAGCGGGTTGTGTTTAAGGTTGGGCGGCGTCCTCACAACAGAATATCCCACGTCATAGAGGGTCCGTTGTGGGCGTTTTCTATAGGTGCAATTTTCTTGATTGAAAATTTGCTGCGACAACTGTTGCTTTTGTGTTAGCTGTGAAGTCTGTAATTATTGTTATTTTTGTAATATTTCTTTGTTCTTTAGTTTTGTTTTGATTTGTTTGTAATTTGTTGGTCTAACCTTTTCTATCTTTCAGTTCTGTTCACAATTTATATTCATATATTGTGACGTCATTTGTGTTGTTATTCTTTGCAGATTCAGTGATTATTTTCATTGATTTCCCTATTTGATTTATTTTGATTTCTGCAAACGTTCTTGTATTGTCAGTCCTATTTGTACTTTATGTATTCTGTTGGTTGACATATGTTTTATATAGGTATATTTCATAAGACACAATTGCCTGTGCACTGCACTTGGATTATGGTATAAACCAGTACCTGATTATTATTACTATTATACAAGACCTTATTAAAGGCTTGTGACCCACAGATATTGGGATAGTATACTGATTAATCAAGTCATTGAGAACTTGTGGTATTATTATTGATTCAGGTGATTAGTATTATTGTTAGACATCATGTCTACTTTAGATTACTTCATTACACAAGGGAAAGCCCTTGATAAGACTGGTCAACAATTAGAACAATGGGCAGTTGCTCAATATGACAAAGCATTAGCTGCAGAAGAGAGAAGAGCTATGGCAGAAGAGAAAAGATTAGCTGCAGAAGAAAGAAAAGCTATGGCGGAAGAGAAAAGATTAGAAAGAGAAGCTGAGGCTGCTGCTGAACAAAAGAAATTGCAGATGCAGGTAGAGGAAAGGAGATTTGAAGCTGAACAAAAAAAATTGGAAAGAGAAGCTGCGGCTGAACAAAAAAGATTAGACAGTGAAGCTGAACAAAAAAAATTGGAAAGAGAAGCTGCGGCTGAACAAAAAAAAGATTAGACAGTGAAGCTGAACAAAAAAGATTAGACAGGGAAGCTGAACAAAAAAGATTAGACAGGGAAGCTGAACAAAAAAGATTAGACAGAGAGGCTGAAGAAAAAAAAGCAATAAGAGAACATGAATTTGAGTTGGAGAAATTAAGATTGACAAGTATGAGTAATGTTAATCAGGCATCTAGTGGTAATGATAAACCTTCTACTTACAAGGTTAAGGTTCCACCGTTCAATCAGTCCAGTGACGATATTACATTCTGGCTGGATAGATTTGAACGTTCTTGTCGTACACATAATGTGGATAAATCACAATACGCTAATCAATTATCAGAAAACTTGAAAGGTGAATCTTTGACTAGATTATGCCTTGTAGGAGAAGCAGATAAGGATAATTATGATGTCATTAGGGCGGCTTTGATAAAAAAATATCAGCTAAGTGAGGAAGGCTATCGCCTTTTATTTAAAACGATGGTACCTGAGACGGGTGTAGAATTCTCAGAATTCACTGCAAAGGCACGTCTCACAGTTGATCGTTGGATTGAGCTTTCCAAAACAGAAAAAACGTATGAAGGACTTATGGATTTGTTGCTCAGAGATAAGATTATGTCATGTGTGAACAAACCTTTCCTTGAATTTATACATGAGCGTAAACCCAAATCTCTAAAAGAAATGGAAGAATATTGTTCCCAATATGTCACTGCACACCCCGACGTGACTTTTGGCAACACTAAGATTAAGGAGAGTATGCCAGTTGCTTCAGCAACACCATACAATCCCAATTATTCACACAGATTTCAGGGACCTCAAAACAGATTTGATAAAAAAAAAAGGTAACCATAATAGTTATCAAAACCAAGGTAACCAATCATTTCAGGGTTCTTCTTCAAAGAAGGT